>CM038677.1:12789727-13267925 GCA_021605205.1 Aegilops longissima
TAGTAAATGCTTATTTGAACTAGTTGAATTAATATATAGAACTAGTTTATTTTAGTATATGCTTAGTTTGAACTAGTTGAATTAATATAACTAGTTTATTTTTAGTAAATGTTTAGTTGAACTAGTTGAATTAATATATATATATATATATATATATATATATATATATATATATATATATATATATAACTAGTTTATTTTTAGTAAATGCTTAGTTGAACTAGTTGAATTAATATATAGAACTAGTTTATTTTTAGTATATGCTTAGTTTGAACTAGTTGAATTAATATAACTAGTTTATTTTAGTAAATATTTAGTTGAACTAGTTGAATTAATATATATATAGAACTAGTTTATTTTAGTAAATGCTTTAAACTAATTGAATTAATATAACTAGTTTATTTTAGTAATTGCTTATACGAATTAATAGAAGTAGTTGAATTAATTGAATTAGTAAGTGATTAATGTTTCATCTAATATGAACATAGGAAATGTTGTCTGACGACCGAAAAAAATTCATTATGTGCGAATACTGTGAAGATCAGCGCGGCCAGTGCGACAGAAATTTCCTTGTTGATGGTAGGCGATTCAGCATCAAGCTGGATGAGACTTTCGAATTCGATACAGTAAGTCACAACGACAAGTCTGTTTTCGTAATTAAGCATGACTTATATATGCTTCATTTGCCTGACTTATAATTTTTAATTTTCACTATTCTACTAGCGCATCCAGTGTCATGCAAGAATTTTTGTCTTGGATAAGATAGGTTTCAAAGATATGAAAACTATGGAGGTAAAGAGAGCTTACCTGAAAACTGAGCATGATAGTTATACTTTCAACGTCAAAGTATACAATACACACACGTACACCTATTTTGAATGCAAAACTTGGCAAGCACTATGCAAGGCTTATGCATTTGAGCCTGGTATGGTTATCACCTTTGATATTCGTCCGGAAGATGATATTGAAGGTAATAGAGACATATGGGTCGATGTGCAGACGCCTCCAGTTCTACCATTATGTGAGTTCTTATCAACTATATTTTTGTCTTTGATATTGCTTATTCAAAAATAACTGACAACTAATTTCTATTGACAGCTTATCTCCATTCAACCAAACATGTCCGGCGCTTGGTAGACAGGACCTACTACTGTCCCGGAGCTGAACTAAATTGCGAGGAGATAAGTCATTATGTTTCATGGCTTGAGGATCTTCATACTGTCAAGACAAATTTTCTTCCTGCACTTAGAAATGTTAGTACTCAAAACGTGCGACCAATAGTGATGGTATTGAACTACGGTCACATCTATTTAGGAATGATGGTAAGATATTTACTATTTGTCCTCAGTGCATATTTTGCATACATAATTTTTTTGCTAAACTTTCATTGCTAAGTATATTAATTAAGTACTATACAATGTTCTTCAACAGGGACTCCCGATGACAGTTGTGCCTCAGGGGATCGAGACTAAAGGTCAAATGTCAATTGTTAGCTTACGGCCAAGATATCCTGCATTGCACATGAATGCATTCAGGATTTCTAGAAGCGATGAATGCTTAATAGTGAAAGATTGGAGGAAAATTGTTAATGATCGCAGAGAAGTACTAGGGGGCAGCAATGAGAAGCGCAGCCCACGATTAGGAGACAGGTTCATCGGCATGCTCCAAAGATGATCAATCAGAGAGCTATACATGTTCTATGCTATTTTACCGAGAGAGAGTAGCTAGCAGGAGTGATTTAGCTAGTTCTTCATGCTGCTCTTAATTAGTACTTGTCCTTTCATGTCCGTGTTCTTCGTTCTGAACTTAAGTGATTTGTTTTTGTAGTGTTATATATGAACGCTTATAATATCATGACAATCATGTTGAACTCGATCGATAATATTTTTGCTTCTGGTACAAGTGAATATTTCTTCTTTAAGCTAGTAGTGCTGGTGGTGTTTGATAGCTAGTTAATTATTATATCATTTAGTGAAAGAAACCGCAGATTAGTTTCAGCTGGATGAATCCTACCTAGCTAAGTGATCAAGTATATGCCATATCCGTATATATTATAGTTGATCAAGTATAATATGGATATGGCATATACTCTAGCTAGCTAGCTATAGAGATATCCAATAATGCATCCAGTCGAAACTAATCCGCGATACTTTCACCTAATGATTTAACAACTTATTATAATGTAAAACAATCACTAAATTAAATTGAAAACACAAAATTAAATAAAAATTAAAAAAAACACCCAAACATTTAGTACCGGTACCAACCGGTACTAATGCCCTCCACGCAAACGGGCCTGGCTCGTGCCACGTGGTGGCACTTTAGCGCCGGTTCGTCACTTAACCGGTATTAAAGGCGGGGACCTTTAGTCTCATTTTTTAGTGCCGGTTGGCGAACCGGCACTAAAGTTCAGCATTAACCGCACTAAAGGCCGGTTCTGCACTAGTGTCTCTCTCTCTCTCTCAAGAGGAGGTACAAGGAGAAAAGCTCAACTAGATCAAGTCATATCATTTGCTAACCCTAAGAAATGACCTAGGCACGAGTTATATAGGTGGCTGGAGGTGAGGGATGAAGTGGAGGGGCAAAAGGGGCATTCCCCAGCCAACTCGCAGGCAGGCCCGTGCACACGGGCTAAGTGGATCCCGCGGGTACGGGGCCCCGTGTGCACGGGGTCTTTTGGGGCCCATGCGCATGGGGTATCCAAAAACTCTCTAGATAGGTCGTGCCCACGGGGACCATATATAGGGGCCATGCGCACGGGGTCTTCTGGACCATGCTTCTTCTTCCTCCTGCTTGCCTCCATCTTCCTTGCGGTCTTCCTGTCCTTCTCCTTGGACTTGGCAAGCTTCCTTCTTCCGTGCGTTCTCCTCATGGATGGTGTAGTTGTACTATTTCTCTTGGGCTCCTTCCCAATGACTGTGTAGCTCCGCTCAGACCTATATATGCACACGAGAGAGGGGTCAAGTAGGATACCATCCTCGAATGGTACAAGTGGACACGTGTAAAGGAGATGATTCACCTTTGTATGCATGAAGTAGATGTCACACGTATCACTTGGCGAATGAACTCTTGACATGGTGATGTCCATAGGATGCTCCGCATCACCTAGCTTTCCCTGCTCGATGGTTTCGTTTACTAAAAAGAAAGAAAAAACTCAATTGTTTCGTGGTTGATTTTTGATTTTTTTTTTAGAAATTTCAAAAAACGAAATTCAAAAATAAAATGCTCATGAATTCTATAAAGTTCACTGGTTAAAAAAAACATCAAACTATTTTGAAAGTTGTCGAATTTCAAAAAAGTTCATCGATTTTGGCAAAAAGTTCCTAAAATTTTGGAAAAAGTTCATCGAATTTTGAAAATAGTAAATTAATTTTTGAATAAAATCCAGCAATCTGAAAAAATGCGCCTTTGAAAAAAATTCATCGATTTTGAAAAAAGTTCGTCTGCTTTCAAGAAAAAAGTTCACGAATTTCTTTCGCAATTTTTTCTTCACAAATTTGAAAAAAAAAAGTAAATAGGGATGGAGAAAAAATGAAGAAAGAAGAAGAGGGAGAAAAGGCAAAACAACATACCCACTATATGAACACACCTAGAGTGTGTTTGGTTGCCCGCATTTGGGCCTACCAGGCCCGCGCGGGATTGAAACGAGTTGTTTGGTTGGCATGCATTCACTGTTCGGCCTGGACAACACGAACTTTAAAGCGCTCTCAACTAGGCCTGCGACCTACGCCTAGATCGACAGTTTCTCCAGAGTCAGGGTCGCGCGAGGCAAGGGAGGGGAACGCGGCGTGCAGCTTGTGCGAGCAGGAAGACGCCGCAAGCTCACGCGCGTCTCCAAAAAATTGGTAGGAGGATTTCGGCTCACCTCCCCCCGATTCGGCCGCCCTATTTAGCCCCCTCCTCTCACCGCCAAAAGCCCCGCCAGCCTTCCCGCTTTCAATCTTTCCTCCCGACGTGCACCGACACCGACGACTAGGTAAGCTGAGCTCCTTCACCGGCCGGCGGGCGACGGCGGCGACTCCTATCCTCAACTTCTCCTACCACTCCCCCCGAGCTGCAGCATGGCCTCTATGAGTCTGATGCCCTTTTCTCTGTTCGTTCTAGCTAGATTTGAGAGGACGTGGCCGCAGGGTTAGATGTGCAAGCATGTGGTAGGGTTGATCCGTGCATTGATCTTTGAGCAGATGCAAGATTTAGGTGTAGTGGTATCTATTTGTGGTGGATCTGTGTAGATTGACTAGTATGATAATGATGAACACTATGGAATCATAGCTAGTTGTGTAGGATTTGTAGCATGCTAGAGTAACTATTTGTGATGAACACAATGGATTCATAGCTAGTTCTGATGTTGTGGTAGCTATTGGTGATGGATTCATATCTAGTTGGTATGTATGCTCCTACTTGCATAGATCGTCATGTTGTTGTGTTGTGGTGTGTGTTATGCTTACTGTGTATGCCTGATACAATTGTAGGACATGACCACGCAGGGGCAAGATCTTAGTCAGGCCCTTGTCCTGTCCGACAGCCAGTTTGCAGCCTCCTATACCGAGGACGCGCAGCCCCTCGTCGATCAGAACATGCCTGCTGATTCAGAGGTGTTCGAGGTTACACCTTCTTGCTTTGTGCATGTTGTGCTCACTGAGCCAACTGCCAATTCTGCTACCTCTGCACTGAAGGTCGAGAAGGATAGTAGGGGGAACAACATGAAGTGGCAGCCGTTCATGTCCATGTTCGTGATGAACAAGATGTGCGAGCTCATCTCTAATGGGGTTAGGACTGACAAGGGCTTTAAGGAGGTGCACTTGAACACCGTTGCGAAGCAGGTGTTCGAGTTTTCTGGCCAAGAGGTGAGCGCCACCTAGGTGTACAACCACCTGAGGAAGTGGAGAGCTCGATGGTACAAGTGTCCAAGCTCACAGACCTTAGTGGCGCCTCCTGGGTTCAGAGCACTTGCTCTATCATTCTGGAGACAGAGCACTACACCGGCCATGTCGCGGTTAGCTCATTGTCCTCTTCTTTTGCACACTATCATTGCCTTGTAGCAATTAACAGTCATTCTGCTTCTATCTTAGGACCACCCCAAGGACGATGAGTTCCTCAACACATCCATCCAGAACTACAATTAGGTGCAGCCCATCTTCCCCTTGGCCCTGGCAACCGGCAAGCATGCCATGGGCTCCGATGAGCCTCTCGGTTCTCCCATGCCGGAGTTCCTAGGCACCCCGGACGAAGAGACAGTCCTTGATGGCCCTGACAAGCCATTTGAGCATGTCCCTGTGCTCGATAGGAAGAGGAAGAGGTACGGACTGATGGAGGAGGAGATCAGTGTCTTCAGCAGTATGACTGAGGCAATGAAGGAGGTGGCAACTACCATTAGGGAGAGCAAGGCCGTCGCCGTCCACCCTGGCCTATACAGCGCCGTCATGGAGCAAGGTGGCTTCAATGATGAGGCTCTCATGGCAGCTCTCAGCCACCTGGTGGACAACAAGGCCCATGATGTTGGGTTTGTTGCCATGGCAGATGCCCATAGGGCGCTGTGGCTCAGGAGCTGGCTGGGCAAGCACTACTACTAGAGCTTGCTGCTGGTTACCACGTGCATGATTCTCGACAGCGATGGCGACAAGGACGACGATGACGATGACGACGTACATTTTGTGTAGCTAGACTTGAAAACAATCTGATGGTCTGTATATTTGGTGAGGTACTAACCCCTCACGGTGATCCTCAGGGTGATCACGAACTTGCGGTGTTAGGATGACACCTTCTTTTGGATGTGGTGGTGGTAGGATGACACCAAATTAGTTATATGTTAGAACTTGCTATGCTATATGATCATGCATGCTTTCTATTTCTCCTTCATTGCTTGCTTCTTGATTGTTCTTTTGCTTGCTACTTGAACTGTTGCGCTTGTGCACTGCTCGAACAAATGGTATGTGGTGTTCACCAGGAGGGCACCAGGGGTTTACAGTTCATGGGAAGCTTGCGGTGAACAAGTGGCAGCTTACAGCAACAGCAGCCACAGAGGGTTTAAGACAAGGCAGGCGGCGAAAGAAGCTTTTACGCCAACTACGTGCGAAAGCACAGAGCTAGCGTGGTTGAAGTTGGCAAAGTTGTAGTTGCCAAGGCGGCACCATTGCTTCCAGTGAAGAACTTCATCATCATTGTCCAGTTCGTCGCCATTGCAGTGCCGTGGCGTTGGTGTGATAGATGTGATCATGTGTGAGGTAACCTCACCACATAGGGTACAAGTTAGCACACCTCACACCTTATGTGCAAGCAAACACCGTGCTTATGTGCGAGTTGAGACAATGCGGACAACCAAACACCATGCACTAAGCTATCCCCTAATGCAAAAAATAGATGCAGAAAACTAAACAATGTACAGATCCTGCATTACAGCCTGCATTTGCTCACCCAGCCTCACGCCCGTCAGCTACGGGTGCCAAACACATCCCTGGTTTGTCGAAATCACTAGTTGAGGAGTACTCATAACAAAGATCACTCCCACCTTCCCAGGTTGCGACAAGTGGCGTGCTGCATGTGCGCCACTTGTCCCAACCTAGGAGTTTTCCCTTTTTTTGTAAATCCGTTTTATTCAAAACGCTTTATCTTTTAAACCGTGGATCCAAATCTTGAACCGTTTTCACCGTTGGATTCCTCACGTCGAGATCTTCAAAACTAGATCCAATGTTGATAGGTTTTGACGAATTTTTTTCATGAAAAAACCGAATGAAAAAACCGATCCAGGAGCACAGGTTTTTTCTCTTTCCGAAAGAGGCACGGCCGTGCCTCTCGCGAAAGCACAACCGTGCCTCTCGCGGAAGCAAAACTGTGCCTCTCGCAGAAGGACAAAAAGAAAATGTGTTTCTTTTTCCGTTTCCGTGAGGCACGGTCGTGACTTTGCGAAAGCACAACCGTGCCTCTCGCGGAAGAAAAAAAATAGTAGATGCATTTTTTCCGTTTCCGAGAGGCACGGCCGTGACTCTCGCGAAAGCACATCCGTGCCTCTCATGGAAGCAAAAAAGTGCCTCTCGCGGAAGAAAAAAATGCGTTCTTTTTTCCTTTTCCGAAAACTCTCGCGAAAGCACAACCGTGCCTCTCGCGGAAGCAAAACCGTGCCTCTCACAGAAGAAAAAAAATGCGTTTCTTTTCCGTTTCCGAAATGCACGGCGGTGACTCTCTCGAAAGCACAACCGTGCCTTCCGCGGAAGCAAAAACGTGACTCTCGTGAAAGAAAAAAAGAAAACACGTTTTCTTCGCGCAAATTTTTTTTTTCAAAATATTTTTGACCCAAAAGCTAAGGAAGACCGGTAGAAAAGTGAAACATCAAAAAAACCTGTTAAAAAACTGAAAACGTGTGCGAAAAAATTTAAAAATAAAATCCGGAGGGAACGTTCAGGACGCGACACGTGGCGGTTGGCTGAGAGCGCGCCAAGTAACACTGATCGTTGCGAGGCTCCGGAAGGAGCATATCTATACTACTATTAAACAAGCGAAGACGAACGCACTCTGCCAGAAAATCGTCCGCCAAGTACGTCTTTTCTCAAAGCGTAATCGGCGGCACGTCCGCAACTCCTACGCCTACAATCACGCTCGCAACGCACGACAAAAAGGAAAAAACTACCAGCCCTCCTCGCCTCCCCCACGATGCCCTCCTGGGCAGGGCACGCGCGCCCCTCCGCGCTCCTCGCCGCCGCCACGCGCCTCGGGTGGCCACTGAGGCTCCCGGCCTCCTGGTCAACCAGCACGGAGCCGATGCATCGACACCAACGCGGGATCCGTCCGCCCTCCTCGCTCGCTGCTTGACGCTGCCATGCATAGACGGAGGTGGTGCTGCGGCATGCGATCCGATGTCGAGATCACGGGAGAATTGCTGCTGTTGACCCCTACCTCCACCCCCAACCCACACCTGTCCATGGTCGCCGAGGCCAGTCGCATCATGGGTACGTTTGCCATAGCTTAATTAGCAATCAGTGCTGTGCTGGCTTTTGTTGGCTCAAGTTATTTGCCGATGAACCGATCTGGCCATATCCTGGCAAAACATAAAAATTAGATGAATCTATCTGGCCACATCCTTTTACGCTTATTGATTTATCTGAGTAATCCTTTTGCAATTTGTTGTACAAATCAACCTAGCTGATTTTTATAGTTAATCCTAATAAGTGGAATATTAATCTCACAAGGTCTTTGACTAATTTTAGAGCTGACTTTAGATCCCTAGAGGTCTGCAGCATCAAACGGAATTAGGTCCTGCAGTGATTTGTCAGAGGCGTATGTCTGAAGTGCTTTCGGCCATAGCATCATTCACGTACAAGTTCTTGCAAGAACGCATATTGATTGATTTTGGAAGACAAGCATGCACGAACAAGCTAGCTAGATAACCTTTCGACCATAGAGAAACCACCCTTTCTTTCTTGCAGGATTGAGAAGGCTGAAAACTTGGAACATTTTTTATGTACAGGAAGAAAGCAGATTGTGCTTGTGCATAATGATGGTGAGAAGATCAAATTTATTTTATGGGCTTTCACTTGCAAATCTTTTCAGGTTCATTTCACTTGATACAAGTTCTGTTACTTCAGTCACGTTATACCAATCCAATCATTCTCTTTCAGTGTACAGTGTAGGGAGCATGCTTCACTGGACGGTCCTTATATTGCCAGTTTTGCTTACAATAATCATGAACTATTCCTGCTTAATAGATTTAAATTACAAGATAGCAAGGCATGTACTACTTGATGTAGATATGGATACTACTATAGGATGTACAATGCAAATCCATTGCTGGACTTGCACGTCCAAGCGATATAGGATGTCCAATAAAAAACTTGACCGGAATAAACTTTTGGCTCGCTGAACTTTTGAGACCTAACTTACAAATTTTATAGTTTGGTAATATATAGAAGAGAAATGAACATTTGGCTTGCTGAACTTGGTGTTTCTTTTTGCAGCACGGTGATTTCAGAAGTATGGTCAAATGGAAGGCTGGAGGAAGATTTTTGATATGGCAAAGGCATCAGTAAGGACATGAGACAAGAGGTAATATTCTTTTATGAGTGAAGTGCACTGTAGGTCCTTGAACTATTCCAGGGATGTCACATAGGTCCTCAAACTATGAAAATCGTCATCCAGGTCCTCAAAGTGCAAGAATCGTGTCATTCAGTCCAAAATCTCCCGACAGCTCTAATCGCCAGCTGGCACGTAAACAGAACCGTAATAAAGCGCGACAAACAGTCCTGAATTCCTGTGCGTGATGAACAGTACACGACAAAGAATAAATATAAAAAATATCAAAAACTGAGATCCTCTGTCATCGAAGAGACCCTGGCGCATGAACAGTAAAATGGTCATTAATTCAAAAAAGTTCGCGAACTAAGAATTTGGAAAAATATTTGTGACTTTAATAAAATGTTCACGAACGATGAATTTGGAAAAACATTCATGACTTTAAAAAAGTTCGCGAACGATGAATTTGGGAAAATTATTCACGACTTTAAAGAAATGTTCGCGAACGATGAATTTGGGAAAAATATTCGCGACTTTAAAAAATATTCGTGAGTTTAAAAAGTTCGCGATCGATGAATTTGGAAAAATATTCATGACTTTAAAAAATGTTCATGAACGATAAATTTGGAAAAATATTCGTGACTTTAATAAAATGTTCGTGAACGATGAATTTGAAAAATATTTGCGATTTTAATATAAAGTTCACTAACATCTTTTAAAGTCATGAATTTTTGTGGTTCGCAAACATTTTTTTCCATACCCACGAACAATATTTGTGGTTCGCGAACATATTTTCAAATTTATTGTTTGTGAAATTTTTTAAAGTCGTGAATATTTTTCCCATATTCGGGAACATTTTTTTGAATTAATGAACATTTTTACTATTCACACACCAGGGGTATCTTCGATGCCAAAGATTTTCAGATTTTTTGTTCATATTTTTTTATTTTTCGCACTGTTCACCATGCCAGCTGGCCATTTAGAGGGGGTTAGTGAGATTTTGGACCTGGATGACACACTTACTATACTTCGAGGACCTAAATGACGATTTTCATAGTTCGAGGACCTATGTGACACCCCTGAAATAGTTTAAGGACCTACAGTTCACTTCACTCTTCTTTTATTGTTGCCCTCTGCTACTAGATTGTACTGTTGAAATTGAGCAGCCAAAAATTCAAGTTGATAATGCATTGATATATCTCTCATGTGTTAACTTGGTAGGGATGACAATGGAAAATGTATGAATATGCAGCCTTCACAGTAAAAAGGTAAAACAGTTCTTTCATTTTGTTTGTTTTGCTCTAGATATATGTGACAATTGGTCATATATATGCAAGCCTGACTTGTTTCTTCAAAGGGGACAAATTTGTCCAATATATGCAGGTCTGACTTGTTTCTTCAAAGGGGACAAAGTTGTCCTCTTCATAATAATCGAGGACTAAGCTAAAAAAAGAGAGTCAAGGACACAACTGCCAGCTTGACATATTTTGGTTTAACTATCTCTTTTGTTTGTTGCCTTCATTGTTATTACTTTTGTCGTATGTCTTATTTCTTAAAGTCTCCCTCCAAAGTTTTGTTTCGGATATGCGCATTTCATATTAGTGAAGACGTGCATTGGCCTTTGATCCTAATTTTAGAAGAAGCTCGAGTAATTAGCTCTATTTTATACGACTGACAAGTAAGTTAAAGTGGCTATTGATGGAATCAGTTTTTTTCTCTTGTTTCCTGATATTCAGTAGCCTTATGATTAGCTATTTGTGAGTGAGTTTTCCTGCATCGCTATCTTTACTACTTATAAAAGAGCAACCATTTTCTTTCTTAGAAGTTAAAAAGCACAATAAACATGGCAGATGAAGGAACCTAAATAATAAAAAATATCAGAAAATTGATGTAGACTCCTAGCAAGCTCTCTTTTGTTACTTCCATATTTGATGTTCAGTGACACAATATGTTTAACAATGGGGGTTTGATACGATTAATTAGTAAATTTGATGTTCATCATTTACAACTTATTAGAGACCAAATGGATGAAACATCATATTATTATTTTTATGTGGTACCGTGATGTGTTCATTTTAAAAATATATCCCAAGTGACATCACAAACATTGTGCATCCATCTAAAATTTATATGTTTTTTAACATTATTATTTATCTAAGAGGCAAAATGTTCAGAATGTTCATTCATGTTACTTTATAATAATTCTCAGAACATTTTATTTTTTCCTATCAAATAATTATGTTTAGCTTCAATACATGTTTTTAGTTTACCATTAGGATTATGTCATCCAGTTTGTTGGGGAATATTTGTGGTTCACCAAGCATAGTTAAGTGGGCACATGATCTGTGTAGTCCAAGTGTGATCTAGACATGATGTTGTTCCCTAATTTCTGCTATCTTAAAATATCTTTATTTAACGTGAAAATGGCTATTTTGTTGAAGGCTAAACTGAGCAACCAAATATCTCTTATTTACCTTGGCACCAATTATCTTTAGATACCATTTTTGTGGTGTACTATAATAGTTACAAAGTGGAAATGTTTCGACATTTGCTGAGCTAAGATACCGGTTAATCAAAAAATTAACCAGTTAATAGAAGAAGTAACAAATGTGAAAGTTTGACCACTTTGTTGGGTTTTGAGGCCTCGACATGTTGAACGGACGAGGCTCCCGTGACGTACTGCAGGGTGCAGTTGGCCCATTGACTGGTGGGCCTGGCAGCAGTTTGGCCCACATGTCAGTGACTCAACTGCACCTTACAATACATCAGGGGAGCTGAGTCGATGTTGAACATGTGAGATCTACTTACCCAAGTAATTTTTTTAGCTCAAACCAAAAAACAAAGACACATTGTTCTATGGATGCGCGATTACTAGTAGTTAACTAGTTGATCTCCTGGTTTGTTGGTCGGGTGGTTACCATGTCGTACTCTTGAGAGTACCGTTGCGGGTTGGAAAAAAAGGCAGAAGGAGGTGGGGTTGGCCGGTCCGCTATACAGCCCTATACCAAATGGCCTATATTAAGGATTTGGCGAGCGGCCTGGCCCGTCCACCCCAGTTCTATATATGCCTGCTCGCTCCTCCGTGGGAAGCGAAGCCTGTCCAGCCAGCCTGCCAAACCCTAGATTCAGCCGCCGCCGGCTCCAAAACACATGATGGCGCTGCGCACCCTCGTCAGGAAGTTGCCGGCCCTCGGTGTCAAGTCGCCGCCGATGCCCCCCGTATGGGGCCGGTCCACGCCCTCTCGCCGGCGGCGGGTTCTCGCCTCATGTCCCACGGTGGCACGGTAAGTAGCTCTGTTCGATTTCTCGCAATCCATGTTAGATCCGATCCCCACTGGTGCGATCTTGGTCTTCTTTTTCTCTGGTTTCATCTAATTTACAACTTTTTGGACAAATCAGTCACCCCAAAGTTGGATCTGGTCCCCGTCTAGTGTCATCTTTTTAGAGAAACCAATCACCCTTGTAGTACTTTTTAGTGGATGTTTGGATGGTGAAAGTCTTTCTGTACAACGTTATTCCATGATTAAGTCAGCAATGTTTATTTATCTATATTTGGCGGTAGACAAAGATTAAAAATGTATTGTATCTTTCATCTGTCTTGAGAGGCATCTATGATGTATTCACTTTATTGCAGCTTCTTTATGAATTTCTAGCATTTGTAATGCTTACACATGTCCTTCAAATTTTTATAGGGGGGGCAAGTGGTTTATTCAGATGATGATGAGGCAACGCTGGCCAAACAGCGTGAGGAAATAAAGCGGATGACTGCAGAGTATGACCAGAGTATGAAGGAGATACGCAAGAATTTGGATGCTCTGGATGAAGTTAAGAGGTAAATTCCTGTATACAACTGAACTAGCATTTTAACTAGTACTCCCTCCGTCCCATAATATAAGAACGATTTTGACACTAGTGTAGTGTCAAAAACGTTCTTATATTGTGGGATGGAGGGAGTATTATTTCTGAAAGATCTATTGAGTTTTCACATAGAGTAGGGCTTATGTGATAACTTTGTGTATATTTGTGTTTTTCCTGCGATGAACCTAGTTGCAGAACATATATGAAACTTCTGTATAAGTTGCAGAACATATGATACTTTGTTTTTTCAGACCTAAACTAGGGCTTATGTTATAACTTTGTGTATATTTGTGTTTTTCCTGAGATGAACCTAGTTGTAGAACATATATCTTACTTCTGTATAAGTTGTACCTTTTTCATTATCTAACATATTTGCCCATTATGTGCAGGCGTAGCAATGAAGACTATGAAAAATTCCGCAAGAAGCTGAATAACATTGAAAAGGCGTGCAACGTTGCTCTCATTGTGCTAGTGCCAACGACTGTTCTGCTTTTAATGTCTCTGTAGTTTCATCACTCCTAGTTGGCTAAGAAAACCCTAATTTGTCTATTGGGTTTAAGGAACCCTATCATGGTTTGTGTATGTATGCTAGGCTTGAATGGTTGTAGTGACTCAGGTTCTGAGGTAACAAGTATCTATGTGTTTGTCTTGGTTTGACATTATTAATTTTAATGGACATATTTATGCTACCTGTGGACCTTGCATTGCATAATGCATCTGTTTAGTCATCTTAAACCAATGGAATAAGACAGCAGGAAGAACCATTCATTTTTTTCATCGATTTGGAGAGATACTGTGCTGTTGGCTTTGGAGTTGGTTTTGGTTTGTTATTGTTTGAAAACGTAAGCTAGACTGGAACTATTCCGCGGTAATGGCTGTGAAGAGGGGTTGTGGCAGCGCCCAGGTGAGTGGCCGTGACCACCATACCGGCTCATGCACACAACATCGCTGTGCAGAGCTTAGCATAAGACATTTTTTGACAGATATTAAGTAATAGAGGGAGTACATACTTACCGTCCCCTTAAGCCCTCCCTCTTTTTCAATGTGGTTGTCATACTGCAGTCGTAAAAATACTCCTGTTCGAAAAAGGATGTCCGTTTATGAAACCTTCCTCCCCTTTCCTCCGACAAGCCATGCAGCCCATCGCGCCCGCTCTGTTGCCTCGCCACGCGTTGGCAGCCTGCTCCGTCACCACGCCACGCGCAGCTGGCTTGATCTGGAGGCATGGCAGGTCCTTGAGCTCTTCCTCAAGACCCCGAGTGGCGGTGGCGGAAGTCAACGGCGTGGGGATGACGACCACAACATGGAAGACTTGCTACATGCCACTGCCCTGTGATCGTCTTGCCGCTGCCATTCCCCACCTCTAGCTGGCGGACTGATGATGGAGGACCTGCCCTCTTCGCTCCACCGGCGTCGCCGCTCGGTTTCTGCTTCTGATGCCCGCTCGCCCACGGCAGCGCAGGTCCTTTGCTTCTGAGGCTTCTGGTTCTGCTTCTAGCTGCTGATTTCAGTCTGGTGAAGCAAGCAGGTGAGCTGATTTTGTTCTTGTCCTCTTGGTTTGTGCAGCGATTGGAGGACTTGGTGTAGAGGAATGGATGCTGCTTCCGTTGATCTCAGGTGAGCTTGCGAATCTGCAGCGCCCTTGGTGATTTTAAAACCACTGTTAGCCATGGAATTGGATAGAGCAACCACGCTACTTGAGATGAACATACATTATGCTTGACTGTTTAACTGTAAATTTGCCCCAACATACTCCATTCAAAAGTGTTTCTATGCTTGAGATGAACATACAGTATGCTTGAGATGAACATGGAATTGTTGTTTACTGATGGTGCAACTGGGACAGCCTAGACTCTATTTCAACTTGATATGTTTTGAATAACACTGACATAGTGGAACTGGACACTGTCATTTTACAAGATGAATAGAATGCTTATTTTTGTTTAGAGCAGAATGTTTCAAGCAGAACATGAATCAAGATGCAAGAAGCTTCAGACTGGTAGCTGTCAATGCAAGATTGTTCACTGAAACTTCACTGTACAATAACTGAAATTTCGTGCATCTACAATTTACTCCACTGTACAAACTTGAATTTGTGTGACATGATCTTCTGTTAGTTACTACTCCACTGAATATTGACTGAGTAGACTAAACTGTAGGATAGTTTGGAGTAATTAATTTGGTATTCCATTTGACAAAAACACATGGTGTTTTTTAACAGTTTTCAGTTTGTAGCAAATTTGATGGAAATACTCTTAAGCAAATCTTGAGCTTTTGGTCATTTCCACTTGCTGGCCATTTTTGTCAATTAAAATTCATGGAATGAGCAATAATGAACATGTATATGAAATATTTTGGATGGCCCAAATGAAGACTGTTGTTATGCTTCATGTCTATTTTGCTTCTATCTTTGATAGTCCAATTTTCATTTATTGGTGAAACTGTTGTCTGTTTATACAAAAACAGAGTGTAGTTACTCTGTTTCAACAACTACTGAAGTCAAAATTCAGTAATCATGGTCAATGTCAAAACTGTCAGTTTTGCCAGTTATGTCTAAAACCATGACAAAATCGGGCCAGTTGTGCTGCTACATAACTGAAACCTGTAGCATGTTCAAGTTCTCAGCAATATTATCCCCATATTCATGTACTGAAAGCCTCAGAGGAACATCCTCAAGCCCTTGTTCTTATTCTGTAAATTCAGTAATTGCTTAAGTGAAGGACTCAAATTAAAAAAATCAGTTGCTTACAGATTGTTTGCTCTAGTTGCTTAACAAAAGGGCTGCCATTTTAGAACATTTTACAGAAACAAAAATGTGTCCAAAATCTGGACTAACTGACTGATCAACATGGCAACATATAAGTTTTAGAATATTTTAGAACCTCGCCATTTTAGAGTATTTCCTTATTTAGGATCAGTGGCATTATTATCTTAGAGACCCGTATGCTTTTATCAAATTCAGTCACATTCAGTTTATAAATGAAACTCCACTGACATTATTATCTTAGAGAACAGTAAGCTTTTATCAAATTCTATAGACCTTTATAAAAATTCTATAGATCTTAGAGAACTGTTAATTATCTAAAAGTAGGCAAAGTTTCTGTAAATTATTGCCAGCAGAAAAAATAAGCAGCAAGTTTATTCAGTTACATAAAATCAAGTAATATATTTATTGCCAATCAGTACGTGATCAGTTTTGCCCTTTTCAATTTTGCTCTACATCACTTGCTCCTTGTAAATTATTGCCAATTCACTATGAAATTTGAACAACATAATTGTGCACTATTCTTCAGTATGATAATCCTCCTGGGAAGATAATCTACTGCTCCCATGATCACGAAGTGTTAATCCTGATGTACGTTGAACATTTTCAGTTTACTGCAGTACCTGACGGCCTCTCATAGTCTGCAACCAGCCAACCTCTACTGGCTGCTGCCACTCCTCACATTGGCTAGGTAATTCCTCTGAATTTCTAAGAAATCTATCCCCTGCTCTCCTTTGCAACAAGTGTATAAATTTTTAACTGAAAATCTGTGTATCACTGTATAAAGGAGAAAATGGCTATGGATTTAAGGTATGAGAAAACTGTGTACGTACACTGTGTATCACTGTATCATGGAGTAGTACAGTACTGAAAACATCTTCATAAATGAATTTTGACAGTTTACAAATTCATTTCCATAAATGAAGACATCTCCACAAATTCTCCATAAACGAATTTTTCTTGTACATACACTGTGTACAAGCAAGATAAGTTCAGCAAGACGAGTTTACAGATTCTCCATAAATGAATTTTGACAGTTTACAAACATCTCCACAAATCCATGGAATGATGGAAAGACAAGTTTACAAATTATCTTCAGCAATTATCTTGCAGGTTTATCAGCACTTGAAAGAGCAGCCACAGCAAATTCAGAGTTTGGAGTACTAGCAATTAACTGAAACCTGAAACCTGAAGCCTGAAATTTTAACTGAATTTTACCTCCTCTTTCTTCTTCCTGCGGAACACGAGCTCTGGCGGCAGCACATGGAGCAGGACCTCGTCGGCGTGCTTCTTGCCGCGCGCCCAGTCCTCGGCGCGGGGGGCGAGGGGCGGGGCGGGGTCGGGCTCCTCGATGCCGCAGGCGGCGCTGGCGCTGGAGGAGACATTGCTCCCCCCGCTCGCTGGCGTAGCCCCTGCTGCTGGGACTGGGCGGGCCGGCGTCGCCGTAGCCGTCCTCCTACTCGAGCCCCTGGAACTCCTCCCTCCTCCGGTACGCGGCCGTCAGTACCCATCGTCCTCTTCCTCCTCGGCGATCTCGTGGCCGGCGGCGGCGCGGAGGGAGAGCGCGGCCAAGGCCTCGCTAGCGGGGGCCGGATCTGAGGCCAGGGCCTCGTTCCAGCTCTTCCCGATGAACACGGAGCAGCAGGAGCTTGAGCAGCCTCCGTGTGGCCGGCAAAGGTTGGCCGTCGTCGAGCGCTGGGCCCGACAGCGGGCGTAGACGGTGGCTGGGGCGACCACTGTGCTGGCGGGCCCTCCGTTCCTAAATGATAGCGATTTCACTATAAACCGAATACGGATGTATATAAATGCATTTTAAATTTAGATTCATTCATTTTGCTTCGTATGTAGTCCACTTAGTGGAATCTCTACAAAGATTTATACTCCCTTCGTCCGGAAATACTTGTCGAAGGAATGAACGATCTGAGCGTATTTTAGCTTCAAGATACATCCATTTTGCTTCATTTCTTGACAAGATTTTCTATTGGAGGAGATTTAGAAATGGAGGGAGTAGGAAGGAGGAAGAAGCATTGGAGGGCTGATCAGTTTAAAAGGTGGAAGTTTTTCTTTGCAAAATTACAAATGAACTAAGGTGCTGACAACCTTTTCCGGACGGATGGAGTACCTATCCTCTCCCCTTAAGCCCTCCCTCTCTTTTAATGTGGTGGTCATACTGAAACTCGTTTGAAATTGTTTCAGTTTGAATGTGACAATTGGTATCCTGCTTTTCGAAAATAACAATTTGTATGCTGTATTTCGTTTCTTGCCTGTGGTGGATATGCCTAACAAGTAACAACTGAGGCCGTCACGGCCAATGTTCAATGTCACTGCTACGTTGCACTAGTAGCTTGTAAAAAATTAACATGTGAAGCTTGTAACTGAATGGAAATATTTACCAAAAAGGATTTTGTCCGCTCTATATATAAAGCCACACAGCAGAGCCGATACAAGGTGATGAGAGATTTATTTTGAACATGGGCAAATGATTTTGCATCATTTTATTGACTAAGAAGGGTCAGGTTTTTGGCCAGCTGCGCATGGGGAAACGACACCAATAAATAATGTAACTTCGTTGCAAAGCTTAAAGCTTGCACTGACAGCAATTTGGCCGACCTCGGCAATGAACACGGTCGGCTATCGAGAAACACTAATCACCAGCAACCGTTCGGACCGCGCTATCCGGACCGCGAAAGCCATCCAACACCGATCTGTATCGGTCTGCGGAGCGGTCTGAACACGATTTCTCGCAAACCGAAAACAAATATGGGGAGGATTGCGGGAGTCCGGACACGCAGAACGTCCCTCTCCGTCCCCTGGCCCACCCAAAAGGACGGCCGAGCCCGCGCTTTTGTAGCATCCCGCATTGTTTCCACACCAAAATCTGCCACTCTCTTCTTCCACCCCCCGCCGCTCTTCGCCCAATTCCCGCTCTTTTCTCCCACCCTCTCCTTCCCTCTGCCGCCGACGCATGGAACTATCGGAGAACCTGTCGGAGATGGAGGCGGCGGCGGTGCCGGAGGATCCGAGCGTCACGCTTGCCCGGATGATCAGCTCGGAGACGCGGCAAAATCGCCGCGTCCAAGCGAAGGCCGCAAAGAAGGAGAAGATGAGGAAGCTTCTGGCCGCTGGTGGGCCTGGTGGTGGCGATGGTCGTGGCGACGGGGCGGTCGGCGAGGCTGTGCCGGACGTCGCCAAATGGGCCGTGGCCGGAGCCTTACAAGCCTCCGTACTACTACGCCACCAAGCAACTCGTAAAGCCCGCCGGTACGGTTCCTTACATCGTTGATGTTAATGCATCGCCGCTCTTCTTCGAGTATTCTTCGCCGGCGCCGGCGCTTGTCCAGGCGAGGACGGCGAGCGGAGAGCAGATTGGTGCTGCATACAAGCGAGCCGGCGTCGACGTGGACAGGGAGATGCTCGATATCATCCGCGACGGAGGCGACGGTGGAGGAGGGGGCTACGAGGACGGGCAGGTGGAAGACTCGGATCCCACCCAGTCCGGCAACTACCACCAGCAGCAGTCCTACACCCAGACGGCCACGCAGCAGTCCTACACCCAGACCGGCGATGGCACACAACAACAGCAGCATTGGGCCACCGGAGAGCTGCATCCGGAGGAAGGGGGAGGAGGGGAGGAGGAAGAGGGCGATGACGATGATCCGGATAATACAACCGGCGATCCGAATAAGAAGGGTAGCGGAGAAAGCTTCAACATGCGGGAGGACGAGCTGTTGTGCGACACATGGTTGGCCACTAGCATCGATCCTGTTCATGGCACGGAGCAAAAGGGCACAACCTTTTGGGGGAACATTCACATATGGTTCCATGAGCACAAGCATTTCAGTCGCACTGCTGATCTCGCAACCATGAGTGGAAGTCCCTCAACCATCGATAGTACACCATCCAAGAGGCTGTCTCCAAGTATTGCAGGCACCTGAAGCATCTCATCGCATGGTGGCCTAGCGGTGCACAAATCACTGAGCAAGTAAGTTGATCACTAGCCGGATATGCTCTAGTTTTGTTGATCACTAGCCGGATATGCTCTAGTTTTGTTGATCACAAGCCGGGCATATATTGTTTTGTTGCTCACTAGACGGATATGCATTGTTTCACTTTTGTAGCCTACTCGTGCTTGCGTGGTGTACAAAAAGTTGGAGAAGAAGTCCTTCACCGTCATGTATTGTTGGTTGAAGTTGAATGAGCAGCCAAAGTGGAACCTTTTCATTGCGAAGACCACCGCCCAAGCCAACGAGAAAGAAACCAGTGACCCTACCGACCCAGCCCAAGAACCGCCGAAGAAGGTTAGAAGAAATCTGCGGGGCAAGAAGTGGGAGGAGGAGAGGGCGAAGCGAGAAGGTGCGGCGGCAAAGCTGACGGAGAGGTTCGAGGAGATCTTGGCGAAGAAGGAAGAGGCATGCGTGAGGCGCTTGGACATCAAGGAGGAGCGGGGGGCGGAGGGGTTCAAGCAGTTGATGGATGCAACGGAGAAGAAGATCAAGCTTGAAGAGAGGAGAACCATGATCGAGGAGACGAAGGCGGCACTCGAGGAGAAGAAGGCCGCGCTCGAGGAAAAGAGGGTGAAGATCACCACCAATGTGGAGGACGCAAAGATGTTGACCTTGAATATCGACTCTTTGGATGCCGACGCTAGAATTATCGAGTAATCCATCTGCTATCAGATGCTGGAGCAGCAGAAAGATCAGTTGGTGGTGACGCCTACGCGACCATGACAGTGCCTCCTTGATCGGGAAGCATCTTGCTGGGATGGCCGGTCCGGCAGGGTAGAAATGCATGGACTGCCGGACTGATATTCTTTTGGATCCGGCCTGTAGAAACTAAGCATATTTGCCTCCTTTTGGTTGTGATCAGGGATGCGATCCGGCACGGGTGTGATCCGGCTCATTGTGTGGATCAGCGTAGATTTGAATTTGAATTTGCTGACGGACATAATGCGGCTACCATTGGATGGTTGCCTCCCGCATCCGTGTCCGCGGACTGGCCCCCCTGTCTGTGGACAGATGCAAGAGGTTTTTGCGGGTTGCCATTGGAGATGCCCTTATATGCGAAACCAGAGGAGTATGATCCGGAAGGGCTAGCATGCCATGAAATTGAATCAAGCACCTTCATTTAGTTGCACCTCACCGAGAAGCTCCCAAAGGGAATAGAATTCCAAAAGAAGATTCACGCTGAACCGGGAAGATGTATCAATCTTGTTAATCAATTCGCCCCAAGGAGAGCCCGACGCTTTTGAGCCGGACAACTCGAAAGCGTAGGGGCAATATCCTTTGGTTTTACACCACCGAGTCACATAGCATGCCAAAATTTGGTGTCACTGCTACGTTGCACTAGTAGCTTGTAAAAATTAACATGTGAAGCTTGTAACTGAATGGAAATATTTACCAAAAGGATTTTGTCCGCTCTATATATAAAGCCACACAGCAGAGCCGATACAAGGTGATGAGAGATTTATTTTGAACATGGGCAAATGATTTTGCATCATTTTATTGACTAAGAAGGGTCAGGTTTTTGGCCAGCTGCGCATGGGGAAACGACACCAATAAATAATGTAACTTCGTTGCAAAGCTTAAAGCTTGCACTGACAGCAATTTGGCCGACCTCGGCAATGAACACGGTCGGCTATCGAGAAACACTAATCACCAGCAACCGTTCGGACCGCGCTATCCGGACCGCGAAAGCCATCCAATACCGATCTGTATTGGTCTGCGGAGCGGTCCGAACACGATTTCTCTCGCAAACCGAAAACAAATATGGGGGAGGATTGCGGGAGTCCGGACACGCAGAACGTCCCTCTCCGTCCCCTGGCCCACCCAAAAGGACGGCCGAGCCCGCGCTTTTGTAGCATCCCGCATTGTTTCCACACCAAAATCTGCCACTCTCTTCTTCCACCCCCCGCCGCTCTTCGCCCAATTCCCGCTCTTTTCTCCCACCCTCTCCTTCCCTCTGCCGCCGACGCATGGAACTATCGGAGAACCTGTCGGAGATGGAGGCGGCGGCGGTGCCGGAGGATCCGAGCGTCACGCTTGCCGGATGATCGGCTCGGAGACGCGGAAAATCGCCGCTGGCCTGCCGCGAAGGCCGCAAAGAAGGAGAAGATGAGGAAGCTTCTGGCCGCTGGTGGGCCTGGTGGTGGCGATGGTCGTGGCAGACGGGGCGGTCGGCGAGGCTGTGCCGGACGTCGCCAAATGGGCCGTGGCCGGAGCCTTACAAGCCTCCGTACTACTACGCCACCAAGCAACTCGTAAAGCCCGCCGGTACGGTTCCTTACATCGTTGATGTTAATGCATCGCCGCTCTTCTTCGAGTATTCTTCGCCGGCGTCGGCGCTTGTCCGGGCGAGGACGGCGAGCGGAGAGCAGATTGGTGCTCGCGCGCGGCGGAGCCGGCGTCGACGTGGACAGGGAGATGCTCGGTATCATCCACGACGGAGGCGACGGTGGAGGAGGGGGCTACGAGGACGGGCAGGTGGAAGACTCGGATCCCACCCAGTTCGGCAACTACCACCAGCAGCAGTCCTACACCCAGACGGCCACGCAGCAGTCCTACACCCAGACCGGCGATGGCACACAACAACAGCAACATTGGGCCACTGGAGAGCTGCATCCGGAGGAAGGGGGAGGAGGGGAGGAGGAAGAGGGCGATGACGATGATCCGGATAATACAACCGGCGATCCGAATAAGAAGGGTAGCGGAGAAAGCTTCAACATGCGGGAGGACGAGCTGTTGTGCGACACATGGTTGGCCACTAGCATCGATCCTGTCCATGGCACGGAGCAAAAGGGCACAACCTTTTGGGGGAACATTCATATATGGTTCCATGAGCACAAGCATTTCAGGTCGTACCTCGTTGATCTAGCAACCATGAGTGGAAGTCCCTCAACCATTGATAGTACACCATCCAAGAGGCTGTCTCCAAGTATTGCAGGCACCTGAAGCATCTCATCGCATGGTGGCCTAGCGGTGCACAAATCACTGAGCAAGTAAGTTGATCACTAGCCGGATATGCTCTAGTTTTGTTGATCACTAGCCGGATATGCTCTAGTTTTGTTGATCACAATCCGGGCATATATTGTTTTGTTGCTCACTAGACGGATATGCATTGTTTCACTTTTGTAGCCTACTCGTGCTTGCGTGGTGTACAAAAAGTTGGAGAAGAAGTCCTTCACCGTCATGCATTGTTGGTTGAAGTTGAATGAGCAGCCAAAGTGGAACCTTTTCATTGCGAAGACCGCCGCCCAAGCCAACGAGAAAGAAACCGGTGACCCTACCGACCCAGCCCAAGAACCGCCGAAGAAGGTTAGAAGAAATCTTTGGGGAAAGAAGTGGGAGGAGGAGAGGGTGAAGCGAGAAGGTGCGGCGACCAAGCTGACGGAGAGGTTCGAGGAGATCTTGGCGAAGAAGGAAGAGGCATGCGTGAGGCGCTTGGACATCAAGGAGGAGCGGGGTGCGGAGGGGTTCAAGCAGTTGATGGATGCAACGGAGAAGAAGATCAAGCTCGAAGAGAGGAGAACCATGATCGAGGAGAGGAAGGCGACACTCGAGGAGAAGAAGGCCGCACTCGAGGAAAAGAGGGTGAAGATCACTGCCAATGTGGAGGACGCGAAGATGTTGACCTTGGTGCCGAAGCTAGAATTATCGTGCAATCCATCTGCTATCAGATGCTGGAGCGGCAGAAAGATCAGTTGGTGGCGACGCCTACGCGACCACGACAGTGCCTCCTTGATTGGGAAGCATCTTGCTGGGATGGCCGGTCCGGCGGGGTAGAAATGCACGGACTGCCGGACTGATATTCTTTTGGATCCGGCCCGTAGAAACTAAGCATATTTGCCTCCTTTTGGTTGTGATCAGGGATGCGATTCGGCGTGGGTGTGATCCGGCTCATTGTGTGGATCAGCGTAAATTTGAATTTGAATTTGCTAGCGGACATAATGCAGATAGCGTTGGATGGTTGCCTCCGCATCCGTGTCCATGGATCGCCCCTCGTCGTGGGATGATGCAGGAGGTTTTTGCGGGTTGCCATTGGAGATGCCCTTATATGCGAAAGCAGAGGAGTATGATCCAGAAGGGCTAGCATGCCATGAAATTGAATCAAGCACCTTCATTTAGTTGCACCTCACCGAGAAGCTCCCAAAGGGAATAGAATTCCAAAAGAAGATTCACGCTGAACCGGGAAGATGTATCAATCTTGTTAATCAATTCGCCCCAAGGAGAGCCTGACGCTTTTGAGCTTGGACAACTCGAAAGCAGAGGGGGCAATATCCTTTGGTTTTACACCACTGAGTCACATAGCATGCCAAAATTTGGTGTTTCTTCCATCCCCACAATAATGATGATGCAACTGTAGTACCACAGGTCGTTCTTGAGCAGATTCTTTTTTTTTTTTTTGAGAATCAAGAGTAACTGAGTTACTCAAGAGAGGGGTGGGCGATCCCTGATCATCATGTCTCGTAGTCTGTCTGGTATTCCATAAATGATTAGTAGATCACCCTTCCGCTAGCCTCACCGCTAGTTCAGGCCAAAGCGTTGCATTCCTCCCAACCGAGCAGAATCTATGGTGGTGAACAACGCTAGTGTCTCCTTTATGTCACAGATTACTCCAAAGCACGCTGAAAGGCAGGGACCAACAGAGGTCAGGTCCTTAATTACAGATTTGCAGTCCATTTCCACTTCAACCGGGCCTTGTACATCGCGGCTAGCGATGCAAACCCATCGTGGCTGCTCGCTTGCCTCTTCCACATCGCCGATGCTCGTGACTGCTTCCCAACCGGCTGTAACAACCCGCCATCGTGATCTCTCGGCGACGCACTACCAAAGATTCGCCTCGTTCGCCAATAGGACGCATCTGAATTTAGTTTGATAGATCCAAGTGGAGGAGCAGTCCACTGAATGCACCTCTGATCCGGCTGTTTGGGCATTTGGTTGGCCATGGTCACAGGCCCCTTTCCCAGGTCAGATAGAGAGTTAATCGCTGCATTTCTCAGGTCTTCCTCGTACTGCAGCAGGAACATGACTGATTGTTTGATAGGTTCCTTTCCATTCCCATGCACCACGTCATCGCGAAGGTGCCAGCACCTCCAAAATAACATAAGTACCCTCGCTCTCATTTCTTCAGTTTCAGAACTCAACAACAGCTGAAGCCAATCAGGGCCAGTACGCCGGAATGCATGCTCTGGAGATATCTCCCAACTTTCTCTGAGTGCATCTCGTAATGCTCTGCTTTTTGTGCACTCCACAACAGCATGAAACTCATCTTCATCACTGCATCCGCAGATAGTGCAAGTAGCATCCAACTCTAGAGTTCGTCTGAATTTGTTCTTGAGCAGATTCTGCTCCTAAACCAAGACGTATCACCGGCCGGAGCAAGCCATCTTGGGGGATCCTGTTGTCCCCCCAATCTAGCTAAAGAGGGGCTTCTCCGCCACTGATTCAAGTCATCGGCGTCGCACGGGGTTCCCAATCGCACCCAAGGCATGCTGGGTCCATCCACTCTAACCACAACCACCGGAGTCAAAGCGCTCTTGCAAATTTGTGGATCAGGAACTGGAAGCAATCCTATAGAGAGGTCAGGCGACAAACTATCTCACATTTTACTTCGCACTCTCCCACCCCCACCCCACCCTCGAATCTTATCCATTGCCGCCCAAAAAGGACCTCTGAAGCCTGGTAATGGTTTTTGTCTTTCCCTTCGGTAGGACGATAGGAGCGAGGCGGTAAATAGCCAGGGCTGTAATGATGGTTTTGACCAAGGTGTCGCGGCCAGCGGCAGTAACGAACTTCCCATGTCCCCCTATCTTGCTTGCAACCTTGCCGATCAGGAACTGAAAGCAAACCACTCACAACCTATGAACCATGAGGGGCAGCCCAAGGTACGACAAATGGAAGCTCGTGATCGTGCCCGACAACCCTCCCATCACCTCAGGAACGTTTATGCCATCACAATGGATGGGCGCGACAATGCTCATCTGCGCATTTGTTTAGAACATCGTGATCTTTCCAAAGCTTGAAAGGAGGCTAGCTAGATTGTCAATGTATTCTTTAATGTGTAAGACTAAGATGGCACCGTCGTCGGCGTACAGAGACGTCTGAAAGCAAAGGTTCTGCCCACAGAGACTATGCAAGTTACCTATGGTCATAGCCAGATCCGAGGTGGAGGCGGTGTAGTCTGTCGGGGTAGGTGCACGATGGTCACTGGAGAAGTGGTAGGGGTCCCCGCCATTATTGGACCTCAGAAGAACCTGCTTAATTTGATTATCCTCCACGAAAAAACCCAGAGGGTCATTGGTCAAGCTCACAGAACAAAGATTATCACATGAAAATTTCCTAATCGAGATAAGATTTCAGACAATATTTGGAGACAACAAAATATAAGTGAGCTAAAAAGGGAAGGGAGGAAGGGGAGTGTTACCGATGCCGACGACAGGAAGACAAGCCCCGTTGCCAACAATGATATGACGAGAATTATGCACTAATGAGGGACGAGATCGAGCAAGGTACGTGGGTCCACTGTGAAATGGGATGATGCACCCCGTATCCATGATCCAATCTGCTTACGGCGGGAAGGCGGAGTCATGGCTTGGTGCAGCATGGTACATGGTGGTATTGTCCCATGCGTACGATGTACTCCCTCCGTTCCCAAATATTTGTTTTTCTAGCCATCTCAAATGGACTACAACATACGGATGTATGTAGACATGTTTTAAATTGTAGATTCACTCATTTTGCTCCGTATGTAGTCATTTGTTGAAATCTCTAGAAAGACAATTATTTAGGAACAGAGGGAGTAGTCGCATAGGGCTCTTCCCGCATGATCAGATAGAGGTGAAGTCATCTGCTGACAATGAAGATGAGGCAACTTCTTCCCACACGAATGCGTGGATCATCGACTTGGTGACAATTAGTTTTGTTGATATATGTAGTAGTGGTGTTTAACTATGTAGTAGTAGTGTTGAATTATGTACTGTAGTATTAGTGTTGAACTATTTGGTCGTTTAATGGTGATCTATGTAGTGTTTAATTATTTTGAGCCTTCTAGGTTAAGAATCCCGATAGTAGTAGTAGCAGTAGGCTTAGAT
Source organism: Aegilops longissima (assembly GCA_021605205.1). Classification (NCBI taxonomy): domain Eukaryota; kingdom Viridiplantae; phylum Streptophyta; class Magnoliopsida; order Poales; family Poaceae; genus Aegilops; species Aegilops longissima. Next base: position 12,816,439 of record CM038677.1, read on the forward strand.
GTTAGATGTCGAACTTAAAGACCAGCTATCGGCTTTGTGTGTTGACTTTCAGTCTGATGGGGCTCCCTTTCTAAGAGATATTCCTAGAGGAAGGATCCCGATTGTTGTCATAGGGGGTCGGTCCTTCTCGTTCTCCCATCAATGACGGTCGAAATACGAGTGAGGTAGTGTCGTATAAAACCACTTGAGAGACGAGAGATGTTTGTTGGAGGAGAGGATCTTGACTGTTGTCATAGGAGGTCGTTCCTTTTCATCTCTTCCTTGGAGACCATGGTAACGCATACGGAGATGGGCAAGAACGACCATCACTGACAGTCGAGATACTAGCGAGGGAGTGTCCACCATATATTGAACCATTTGAGAGATGATAGATGTTCTGAGGGGAATGATACCGAGTGTTGTCATAGAGGGTCGTTCCTCTCCATCTGATCCTCTGATACCTTGGTAACTAGGAGGAGAGACGGGGAGTTACGGCCATCACTGACAGTCCAAATGCCACACACACACACACACACACACACACACACAGAGAGAGAGAGAGAGAGAGAGAGAGAGAGAGAGAGAGAGAGAGTCCACCATATATGCAACCATTTGAGATATGAGAGTTGTTCAAGAGAGTCTTGACGGACTGAAAGTCAACCCACATGCCAAATAAGCGAGTATTTTAAGATTGAAATGTTAAGTAGGTTTGTGTGCGGACTTTGTGATTCCAAATCTTGTTAAGTTAGGTTTGCGTGAACAGTAGCGGACGGAAAAAATGGGGACTTGGAGACATCTTGTCAAGGAGACCGAGGCCGCTGATAGGGCAGCTGCAGCCGCATGGAGGGAAGACGCCTCCAACGAGAGCGCTCGTGCAAAGGCCGAGAGGACGGCTGTAGTGGCCCAGAGGGTGGCCATCTGCGATGAAAGAGCTCGTGTAGCGGTAGAAAGGGGGTTGCAGCATCCGGGAGGGCGGCCTCCTATGATTAAAGTGCTCATGCCGCAAACGAGAGGGCAGTCACCTGCGATGAGAGCGCTCGTGCTGTGGCCGAGAGGGCGGCTGCAACAGCTGAGATCACTCGAGCAGCCCTAGATACCTTGATGGTCGCCATTACCGTGGTCAAGACCGTGACGCACCCTTCTCCATGAGATTGACGAGTGCGAAATGGATATGGAGTCCGTGGATAGCTCATGTGTCCTCACATTTGATCTTGGACACCGATAAGTACCGACCGTTCGGTCTGGGAGAACCCCAGACCGAACGACTCGTTCGTCACGGAAAAGCCAATTTATCGAACGAATATGTTCGGGGCGAGAAGCCCCCAACACGAACACCATTGGTCCCAGGGCCTACATGCCTTTTTTTCTTCGAACCCCTTGTCGAGCCTCCAACTGGGCCAAAAAAGGCCTAATTTTCCTGTGACGACTCTAACAACATATAGAAAACTGATATTTTGGATCTCATTTTCAATAGACAAACAAAAACCCAACAAAGTTGCCATAGCGTACAAAAAGGGGGAAATTGCCATGTGCTGGGCTATAAAAATGCCAACGTATAAATCAGAAGTGGAAAACATTAAGGGGAAATTGCTATTATTGTCATTTACGTAAAAATTGGCAGATGATAAGACAAAAAGAATTTTCCCATGCTCAATATAGTAACTTTGCAAAAATTTAGAGAAAATAAAAAAAAAGCATTTGAAGACAAATGGTGGCAAACTATTTGAAGGATGGCAAGTTTGCCATGTTTTATAAACTTTATGAATTTGCCATGTTTTTGTGATCATTTTTCATGGCAATTTTGGAGAGGTCTAAAAACATGGCAAAATTAGACATGGGCTTGAGTTAAACTTCCCATGTCAAATATTTAAATAAAATTGTCATTTACGTGAAAAAAGTGGCAAAATGATAAGATAAAAAGAATTTTGCCATGGTACATGTATTAATCTTGCCATGATCCATAAACTAATTTCGCATGGTTTATATAGTAACTTTGCAGAATGTTAGAGAAAATAAAGAAATGCACTTGAAGAAAATGGTGGAAAGCTATATGAAGGATGGCAAATTTTCCATGTTTTTTAGATCGTTTCTCATGGCAATTTCGGAGATGTCTAAAAATATGGCAAATTTAGACATGAGACTTGAGTAAATTTGCCATGTCAAAATTTTAAAGAAAATTGTCATTTACGTAAAAGATATTTTTTTGCCATGGTACTTGAATTAATTTTGCCATGGTCTATGTAGTAACTTTGCAAAAATGTCAGCGAAAGAAAATGTGAATTTTGCAGGGCAAAAAAAATTGAGACTTGCCTGGCAATAAATTTAAATATATTTCATGATCATGTTGGTACTTTTGCCATGGGAATCAATGTAAAAATGAACCATGGCAAATAAATAGTAAAACTTGCCATGACAATAAGCTAAATATATTCCATGATCATGTTGGTACTTTTGCCATGGGAATAAATGTAAAAATTAACCATGGCAAATAAATAGTAAAACTTGCCATGGTAATAAAATTTAAAATTTGCCATGGAGATTTAGGTAAAAATGCCATGGCAATAAATGTGAAGTTGCCATGGCAAATAAATAGTAAAACTTGCCATGGCAATAGAAGTTAAATACTGCCATGGAGATTTAGGTAAATTTGCCATGTTAATAATGGTAAATTTGCCATGGCAAAATGAAAAGTTAATTTTGTTATGCAAATAAAGTAAAGTTAATTTTATTACCATGGCATGTTCTGAATGAGAAACATGCCATGTATATAATGTAAACACGGGTTGAGAACAAAAATTGCCACAAATCCATATCCAAAATTGCCATGGTATTTTATTAAAATTTGCATTTTTCTGTATGAGAAAAAAAATGCCATGTATGTAAAGTAAACACAAGTTATGAACAAAAACCTGCGATGGCAAATTTATATCTAAAATATGGGATTTATTGCAATGAGGCACAAAGGCATATCCGGGATTTATTTCCCTATAAAAAATGTAAATACCCATTTTAGCAATTTTTGTCATGATACAAAAAAGAGACATCGTAATAGAAACAAAGAGACAATGTAAAGTTGCCATGGCAATAAAAAGTAATATTTTCAATGATACGAAAAATACATGATCAATAAAAATTTATTCTGCCATAGACCTAAGGTTTCCATGGTCCATGCACTAAGTTTGCCATGATGTATCGACTAGGTTTGCCATGGTTACATAGAGAGGAAATGTCGCCATGTTGCGAGAATTAGAAGAAGAAATTTGCCATGCTCATGGCAAAAAAAAACATGCTGAAAGTTGACATGGCAATTTTAGGAAATTGTCACTATATAACATGGTCAATTTTTTTGTGAATGTGCCATGGCAAAAAAGAAGACTATATTGCCATGGCAATTTACATAATGTATTTGCCATGTTTCTACACAAAATTGCCATGAGATCTGTACCGCCAAAAGAAAAAACTACATATTGAAATTGACCATGGCAACAAATGGGTTTAAAATTGCCATGACATTTTTACCGCTATAAAATGACTGAACCAAAATGATCTTCTGGCAAAAAGATGTCAAATATATGAATTTTCCATGTAAACTATTGTTGCTTCCCAAACAAAAAACATGGCAAATTTGCAATGGGGGTGCATATCAACTTGCCATCACCGCAAAACAATTTTTTTCATCATTTTTAGGGGGGTCGCATTTTTATCTGCAACTTGCCATGTGCTCTAGAACAAACCACAGACTGGCAGCCTACAAAAAATGTTGCAGCAATGTGCAATGGCAGGACACAAAAACACTAGCGAACTTGTATCCTGTAGTTGATACATCGTAGACGAACTGGAGGTGTCGCAGATGCAGGATCAAAGAAACAAAATTGCCATGTGAAAATGAACTATCTAAATTTAATTGCAAATTGGAATTTCAACTCACTAAATTACCATCTTCCACACAAAATTTGCCATGTCAAAATGCATACTCGTACCACTGATGTTCATGTTGCCAATCTCTCTGTCGAAAAAAAAAGAAAGACACGTTTCAGACGAGTGAATTGCAAAAAACCACTACATTAACGCACATGTTTGCAGAAAACACTGATTTACGAATTTCCGCCAGAAACCACTGATTCTAGGCCTAATTGTTTGCAGAAAACACTAGTTGGTGGGTTTGTCCGATTTGATGATCATTATGACAAATGGAGCCCGCTCTGCACTGACGTGGCATAACGGTTCCGTTGTAAATGACATCAGACAGGTCCTTTTGTTAAAAAGTCCTCCCCTTTCTAAAAAAAAACCTCTCTCCCTTCCCGATCCAGAATTCCAGATCGGGATCTTGCTCCCACACACCATCGCCATTCCCTCCTAGCTCTCTCGTATCCGGTGGTTGCCCTGCTCGGTGCCTGCTTGTGGAACCACCCCGCGTGCTAGCTGGCCTCGGGCCTCGGCCGCCGCGAAGAACGCCGTCGGTGCCCCTTCCAGCGTGAGCCGTGCGCGCCGCCGCGAGCTGCCACGCCGCACGTCCTCGCCGTCTTGGTCGTCGGGGCGGAGGACGGAAGGCCGCACTGGTCCGGCCACATCCTCCACCGTGGCCGAGAGTAAAAGCGGCGTCGCGGTGCGTCGAGAGCATGCTCAAGCCGGCGGGCGCCCAGCCGCAAGGCCGTCGTCATCCTCCTCCGAGCCGGTGCAGCTGTGGTGCTCGAGCAAGGACGAGGCAGCGCAATGGCCGGCGCGCGAAACTACTCGTCGCCGGTGACCTGCTTCCCTTCACCACCGGCAGGTCGCGGCGCGCGGACAGACGCAGTTTTGGTCGCCCAGCCTGGTGCTCGACCTCGACGCCGGCAAGGTCCATCCGCCGCCCCAAGCCGGCGACGAGAGCCATGGGCGTCCTGATGCAGATTCTGTACACGTGTGTGAGGGGCTAATTGCGCTTTTGCTTTATGATTGAGGGTTGTCTATGTGAAATTAGGGACTAGCTTGTAATATCAGACCAAACGCCGTCTAACGCGAACTGTTGTGCCAAGTCACCAGATGCGGGCCCCACATGTCATAATCAAGGTTAAAATGCCCAAAGCGACCTGTTAGTGTTTTCTGCAAAAAATTAGGCCGAGAATCAGTGATTTTTGGCAGAAATTCGTAAAACCGTGTTTATTGTAAACATGTGCGTTAATATGATGGTTTTCTGCAATGGAAAAAGTCCAAAACGAACCTTGAAATTATAGACGAAAGCTAAATCAAACCCTAAATTTTGAATCCCGGAAATTGCCACTCTGAACTTGTAATCCCGGTCTATTTTGGACCCTAGATCTGTTTGACACACTGGGAATAAGAAAATCCCGGCTGGGATAACCTGCTACTCTGAATTTGGGCCGGCCCACTATAACACAACAAGAAATCATGAACTTTAAAATATATTCGCGCATTTCTAAATTTTCCAGCAGTTAAAAAACATTCCTGTTTTCTATTTATCGCACAAATTTAATTCATTTTGTGTTTTGAATTTTTTCTGGAATTTTGAAATTCTATTCGCATTTTTAAAAGCTGCTTGTGATTCTAAAAACAACTATAAAAAATGTTCAGAGTTTCAACAGTTTTTCACATGCTATGAAAATGTTTCGGATTTTCAAAAATTGTGTCACATTTTACAAATAATGTTTTTATAATTTTGTAAATAATTTGTTTAGAAAATGTTTCGGATCGTTGGCTACGTAGTCGTGTGGGCCGGCCGACCAGACATGAAGCGAGCTTTTCTTTTCTGAAAGCTGTACAAAAAATTTAAGTGCAAACACTTTTTGAAACATAAACATAATTTTAATGTGTGAATGCTTTTTGAAAATTTGGAAAATAGGAACAAATTTCGAAATCTGAACAAATTGTAAGAAAATATTTTGTGACATCTAAAAAATATCGCAGGTTTTATGAAAATGTACGGACCAATTCAAACAAATGTTTATATAATTTATAGTAATATTTGTGTGATTCAAAAAATGTTTCGTACAATCGAAAAAATGTAGCATTTCAATAATGTTCATGAGTTTCAAAAATGTGTTTGTGACATTTTCAAACAAAAATGTGTGTACAATGTAAAGAAAAAGTGTGCGTGTTGTAAAATTTGTATCTTACATTTAACAGAATATACTTGGCATGTTTTTGAAAACAGTGTCTACATATTTAAAAATGTTGAACCATGCAGAAGAGTGTTCGTTTGGTTTCATAAAATGTTTATTGTCATTGAGAAAATGTAAACATGCATTTGGAAAAAATATAACCATGTATTCAAAAAAATGAAAAAATTTAATTTAAAAATGTACATAATGTATATGGAAGTATCAAAAGTTTATCAAAAAATATTTTATGTGTGCATTAAAAATGTACATTGGATAAGAAGAAAAAATAGACATGAGTAAAAAAGAGAAAAGAAAAAAAACAGAAAAAGGAAAAAACAGAGCAGTGCGCGCACGCGAACGACGACGTTAATGGGCTGGCCTAATTCAGCAAATACCGGCTAAGTCCGCTCAAGGTTTAAAATAGACCGGGATAAGGAAGTTTGGTGTGCTGATTTCAGGGATTGAGAGTTGAGGGTTTGATTTAGCTTTCGCCGACAAATTCAAGGTTTGTTTTGGACTTTTTCCTTCTGCAATTCACTCCGTTTCAGACAGGCTCTGCTTGAGATGCTCAGATGTGGGCAAAATTTGAGACCAAGTTGTTGTAACGTACCACACATGTCGAGGACGAGGTCCGTTCGTCGTCGTCGTCAATCCATCGGGTGATCCTCTTGCGCAGGGTGCCGTAGATGGTCGATTCCACACGCAGCACAAGCACGCCGGGCACGTCGTGTACTGGTCCATCCGCCGATAGATGGTCGTCTCTGGCACGTTGCTCATCACCGTCGTCCTCGCCCGCGCCAAGAAGAGCAGCACCGAGATGAGCACGACCACCACCATCACCGTCTCGACGCTCCCGAAGACGGCGCCGAGGTAGAAGTCCACCTTGTCGACACGCCAGAGGAAATTGTGGCGCCGTGGTAGGCCCCTGCGCAGGCAACGTGGCGGAGCCGTTGTAGGGCCCCGCTGCGGCGTTGAATAGCTCCACTGGCGGGGCGGTCGCTGCCGCCGCCGCTCCCTGCTAGCAGCACCTCCGCTGACTCTCAGGTCGTCGCCGGCGTCGCTCCCTGCTTGCAGCGCAGGCGCCTTGCCGGAGCCGTGGTAGTCCCCTGCTGCGGTGTTGAACAACTCCACTAGTGTGTCGGTCGCCGCCACCGGCCACCGCCGCTTCCGGCGAGCAGCACCTCCGCCGCCTCCCAGGTCGCCGCCGCCGTCGCTCCCCTCGAGCGCTTCCCTGAAATCTAAGCCACCGACGGGGCGCGGTGAGGCCTCACCGGTGAACAGCGGCAAGGCGCGACTGCTCCAGCTCGACTCTCTCTCTCTCTTCTCTCTCTCTCTCAGTGAAGACGATGGGGATGGGGAAAAGTAGCCCAGTAAGGAAAAGAGTGACGGGGGAGAGGATAAGACTGGCTACAATGGATAGTAACATATACTAGTAACATACACATATCCCTAAACTATGTTACTACCTTCACAATGGATAGTAACATAAGTGTGGTAACATGGAGAACTTCATTTATTATGTTGTAGACTCATATTGCATTGAGACATGTGATGTTACAGTAACTAGCTAAGTTACTACTACTACTTCTCTCCTCATTAACTCATTGCCACATAAGCAAATTTGCTGAGTTGGACTCGATGTTACTATTGAAGTTACTCCCACTGTGGCTAGTCTAAGGCGTTCGGGCCGAGGAGTTCATGGAACGAACGAACGAGAAACGTGACGTGTCAAGCACATGCTTCAAGATCCACACCAATTGATCTAACGGTACAGAACGCGTTCGGACCAAAACACAAAAACGCAGTGCGTTTGGGAGTTATCAATTCCGTTGATATTTTGTCCGTGAACTACTTGTCACACTGGTGGAAAAACAGGCTTCCGTCCAGCCCCATAAGTCGCGGTCAGAGTAGAACTGCGATTAATGGGACCTTTAGTCGCGGTTCGAGGTGAACCGCGACCAAAGGCTCCAGCCTGTATGGCGGTGGCGCCGTGAGGTCTTTAGTCGCGGTTGGCTGTGACAACCGCGACTAAAGGCTTTCGGCACTTTTAGTCACGGTTTGCTGTGCCAACCGCAACTAAAGCCCTCCCTATATATACCCATCCAAAGCCCAACACTTAGCCATTTGGAGCCATTCTCTTCACAAGTGGGTGTAGGTTTGCTTTTGGTTCCTCTTATGCACATAAGGTGTTTGATGAAATGCCCCAAGAGCATGAAACAAACATGACATGAAGTGTTGGAGCCACACTCCTCGATCATGTTAGCAACTTGATGAACCTTTGATGTGTCATTGATAAAATATGCATGTGTGTAGTTCATTGTTTAATTTATATTGTTTGTAGCTAGTTAGTTTAACAAATGCATGATGGTTAATTATATATTTTATATTATAATAATGCAGATGAATCGGCAATGGATGTACGGTAACCGACTCTCCCATGAGTTCACTACGGGTTTGAAAGATTTCCTCGTAGTGGCTAATGCGAACAAGCGGGGGGTTTGTTATCCGTCCATGTGTTATCTGTAAGAATCGAAGGGTTACTCTTCCTCAAGAGATGTTCACATGCATCTGCTTCGGCACGGTTTCATGCCAAGCTATAATTGTTGGACCAAGCATGGAGAAAGAGGGGTTATAATGGAAGAAGATGAAGAAGGGGATGATTTCATCGATGAAAGCTATCTTGCTCATTTCGGTGATACTTTCATGGAGGATGTCAAGGTGAAGGGAAGGTGAAGAAGAGGCACGTGATGATCCGCTGATGATCTTGGTCGGACCATTGCCGATGCACGAGAGACGCTAAACCGAAAAGGAGAGGAGAATTTGGATCGCATGTTAGAGGATCACGAAAAGGCGTTGTACCCGGATGCGATGATGGTCTCGAAAAGCTGGGCTGCATAATCGGATTTGCTTGAAATGGAAGGCGAGGCAGGTGTAGCCGACTCGGCATTTGAAAACTTGTGAAAATGTTGAAGAATATGTTTCCAAAGGATAACGAGTTGCCCGCCAAGACGCACGAAGCAAAGAAGGTTGTCCGCCCTCTAGGTTTAGAGGTTCAAGATACATGCATGCATCAACGATCGCATCCTCTACCGCGTGAATACGAGAATTTGAATGAATGCCCGTATGCACTTGCATTGCGTTATAAGATCGAGGCGATGACCCCGGTGACGATGTTGAGGGCCGAAACCCGTGAAGAGGGTTCCGCCAAGGTGATGTGGTATGCTCCTATAATACCACGGTTGAAACGTCTGCTCAGAACAAAGAGCATGCCAAGTTGTTGCGATGGCACAAATAGGACCGTAAGTCGGACGGGGAGTTGAGACACACCGCAGATGGAACGCAATGGAGAAAGATCGACAGATGGTTCAAACACCGTCCCAAGCCGCGAAGAATCTGCCTAACGACTATGCACGTGAACTTCGCAGTGCACACTCATGTTCAAGGAGAACAAAGAGCGGAGAAGGCCGAAGTAAAAAAGCGGAAACAAGTTGCCCAGCTCGGGAACAAAGTAAACAATCGATTGCCCCGCTTATAGTGGAAGCCTTCGTCCGGATGCCCCGAGATCATACAAGCTGCGGCAAGACAGGATTGACCAGTGAAAGTGCGAGAACAAGCGACCAACTTAGGTATTACTCTTCGTGAACTGTTAGGCCTTGATGAGGCGCCAATGAAGGAGGTAGTAATTACATATATCAAGAATGAGCCTCTCGTCGAGCTGCGCAGAAAAAGGATCTACCTCCACAAATGAAAGGTCTGCTGAAATGGTACAAGGGTTACATAAAAATAAAAACGCCAAAGAATATATTTATGCGGAAGTTAGACATGAGCATCACTTCAAACATTACTATGTACAAATTGAACTGAGTGAATTGTTCCAGCTTTTCAATCTGCTTGAGCTCGACAAATCTATCATCGGTTGCTACGCTCGTAAGTGATTTATTAATTTCTACCCCATCTCGCTCATATTGCCTGCACTATATATATGTCCTAACTATATTGTTGTGTCCGCTATTATACATGCGTAATGAAGATTAAGGAATGCAGAGTAAGGAACATCCATGATGTTGGGTTCATTGACCCACACATCGTTAATGGACATGTGTTGGAGCGCCACCCCGCCGACGTGAGGCGGACACTGTGGCAGTTTCTTACAAAGCAGGAACTCAAAAGTGATATTCTATTTCCTTACCATTTTGAGTGAGTGTTTCTGCCTTGAGCACATTCTCTTTGTTTACTCCATGCATGGTATGTGGCCGGCTAATCGATGAGTTATGCATGACGATTGTGCATGTATCGTGTCCGCAGTTTCCACCGGATTCGCTAGTAATTAAAGTTAACACCTCGTAATGTCTCGCCCACGACTCTCGAATATGGATCCAAAGCTTTGGGGCGGCATGAGAAGAATGCTGCAGAAGTAATTATTTTCATTCATTTGCGCCTATATCGATCGGCCTATTTCGCTTCATTTCCTAATATCAAGTAACTAATAACTCTCTTGTTCATTTAATTTTCTTTGCCTCGTAGGGTTTGGAGACGGTTCAGAGATACAAAGGTCGGTGAATTCAAAAAGAGCTAGAATTCAAAAGGTCAAAGGCTAAGAATGCTGGGGATATTCAGCCACCGGAGACCAATCTATGTGGATACTATGTTCGTGAGATGATCCGAGATACACCTCGAGCGGGTTCCGAGTGATACCAATGCTCGGAAGAATAACCTCCGGTGGATGCTTAGTCCGAAGCTCGCTCCCGACCACTTCAAGAGGAACTAGCTGGATGGTTCAGCAGGAAGTCCTCCATCCTAAAGGAGAACACTATTACGAGGACGAGAACTTTATATGGATTAAATCATGTATGGAAACTTGTTCAAAATTGTATATGGTCATCCGATGATATTGAATATATATTGTATATTCCTCTTGAATTTTTTTGGTTCTAATTTCAAATTTATTTGAAATTGTACATTCATATGCATGTATGTAGTACCGTAGAATATATGAAACTCCTTCAAAATTAAAATAAAGCACAAAAGAAATAAAACAATACAAATTTAACAGAAAACAGGTTTAGGGGGGCTAAAACCCTAAACCTCAAGGCGGCCTTTAGTCGCGGTTGGCGAAAGAACCGCGATTAAAGGTCCTCCGCCTCGACGGTCACTGGCGCCCACGGGACGGCCGTTAGTCGCGTTCTTAAGCAGCCGCGACTAAAGGTGGGGGCTTTAGTCGCTTATTTGGTCGCGGTTGCGCAACCGCGACTAATGGCAGTTGCGAACCGCGACCAAAGGCCTTTTTTCCACCAGTGTCAATTACCTTCAGGTAACTTATATGATGCTTGGGAACTTAATTAATACTATGTTTGTACGAAGATTGTTATGAGACTTATGATTAATAGTTTTGATTTATCATGATCGTACCCGATCTATGCATTGAATTCAATCGCACCAAAATTATTCTTTATTACTCAATATTTATGTCATATTATGTTTGTCACACTTTTTTGTTGATGTACTGAAGAGTGTTAGCATCGAATCGGGGTCATGGGGTCGCCCTATTACGTTTCTCGTGTTAGGACAGACTCCATGGCCGAGGATGTGTGGTGGACCGCGTGGCTCATGTCGTGCCCGAGCGCACCAGCAAGGTGTACTTGGCAGCACCCTTTCAGGTGAACCGACAGTTCCTTGTTGAGAACCGCATGATCTACGACTCGGTCTAGGATGAGCGGAAGGTCAAGGGCATCCGCGAGATGATGGTATGCTTATGTGCCGAGCAACATACTTTTTTTGAGGAGCTAGCCAAGAAAGAGTGATGACGTGGTGCCATTGACCCCGCCAAACGCCGGTGCCGATGACGATGACCAGCTTCATCGACTACAACTCGGAGTAGAGTTTCATTCCTGGAGTAGTCTAGCTTGATAGTTTGACGTCGATGTAGGGATATAGTTATGTAGCTCGTGATGTGAACTCGGATGACAACTGCTGTTTCTTTTTCTATATGAATCATGAATCCTTATGTTGTTTATGTATCCATGCATTTGTTTATCTAACACTCGTGTTATCTCTTGAAATCTTGGTCTTCTCCCTGTTGTAGATGAATTGGTATGTGGTGTACTCAGTTATACATCTAGGAGTCTATGATTCATGGAAAGCATGCCATGAACAAGTCAATCATTACAAAGACGATTCCTACAAAGGGTATGCTACTAGAGAGGAGACACGTTCTTTATGAAGATGAGAGGAATTGGATAAAGAACTTGTATGTGGTAATTGTGGTCTTGCTTAGTGTGATGCTTGTGTGGTCCATGTAACATAAATTGGTCACATTGAGGTTTTAGTGACTTGTTATTATGCTTTTGTTAGTTTGATGAAATGTATGTGCATTGGCTATGAAGTGGTACTGTCTATCGTGCAACTTGCTATACACATTTGCCTTTTGTTGCAGGGCTGATGTAGAAACTAATATAACAAAACATATGAATTAATATTTGATGAGTATTGTACTCGGTATATATGCACTATCGAGAACAAAGCTCGGTGAAGCTGCCATGTGTTAAGCTGCTAACCTAATCTACACTTTGCCAAGTACTCCAGAAGGGATCTTGGACAAGCTAGGCCTTTGGGACTTGCGTCGGCATGGGATCGTTGAGTGTGCGATACCAGACAAACACCGGGATTGCCGAGAACCTCAAGACGTGTCTCGGCAAATATTGGACGTCACATAAACCAAGGTTCTCTTTTATAGTAGATGATAGTACAAATATAATATTATTGGGCATAATGGGTAGCTAATGTTCCCACCCACCTTTCCTCATCCAACCATGATGTAGTCCTTATAAAAGCCACTACCTCTCAAGTTGTGGAGATTCAATTTCTTCTCAAAGTCTCCTACATATTGTGTGCTAGAATCGTTAGAAAAAGAGAGGAATGCCAAGAATGATGGGTTTGTGTGGAGCAAGGCTATATGAGTGGGAGGCATAAGGAACCATAACACCTTCTGTTAATTACTTCAGGGGTGCTCCACTTCATATAATACTTGTCAAGTCCGTTGATAGAGAGTATGCATGACGTGATTCCTGAGTTGAGCTCGCATGCAATGTTCCTATTATTGAGAAGGCCCACAATGTTGATACTATTGAAGAGGCGTGCAATGTGGCCCTTGTTGTGTTAGTGCCTACCACTGTTCTTCTTTTTATGTGTCCATAGTATCATTTCCCTTAGTTGGCTAAGAAACCCGAATTTATCTATTGGGTTAAGAAACCATATCATGGTTTGTGTATGTATGCTAGGCTTGAATGGTTGTAGTGACCCAGTTTCTGAGGTAACAAGTATCTATATGTTTGTCTTGATTTGACATTATGTAATCTTAATGGACGTGTTTATGCTAAGAACTTGTGGACTTGCATGCGTCTGAAAACATTGCCATTTGTCTAGGCACATCATAGATGCTTGCGGAGGGTCACTGGTGTACATTGATTCGGAGAGATAGAAAATGTAACCGAGCTAGCAACTATGCCGCTGGCTTTGGATTCGACATGATTCGTTAGGATAGAAAACAGAACCAAGTCAGGAACTATATCGTGGAAGCGAAGGTGGCTGCCAACGTGTGTGAAGAGGAGCGTGTCGAAGCAGCAGTTGTTATGCCTATAGGTGAGTGGCCGTGGATACCATCTAGCATATGGCACGATGTCCTCCCCTGCTCTTTCTCAGGTTGAGGCATCAGTTAGCATCAAATAGCGCGGTCAGGATCACGGTGCATTCAGAGCTGCTCGACAGGTGCAATTTGGCATGGCTGCATGTGTGGTTGATGCGGTGGACCCTCGTGCGCGAGCCCCTCCTGGAGGTGGTGTATGTGTAACCGCCTCACAGGCTGCAATCATATGAATGAAGTTGTTTGATTTAAATAAATTCTACACAAAAACAAGTGCTGCCTCCTCCTCTCCCCTTCCCCCTCTTCGCCGCCGCTGAAGGGCGCCGCCGGGCAAACCCCTGCTGGTGTCGGCATCGGTGGGGCCTCCTTCCCCTACTCTTTGGCGTTCTTTGTGGGAGGACGATGTCAAGTGGTGGCGGCACATTAGCGTGGGTGCGGTGGCGGGAGTTGACGACGGCGTCGTAGGCGTGATGCGATGGCGTGGAGGGTTGTGTGGTTCTGGTCCCCGTGTGGCGATGTTCCCTCGACCTGAATCGGCAAGATCCATCAATGCGGGTTGTGGGGGGCTCTTGGTCGCCATCGGTGGGGCTGCTGCGAAGCGACGTGGCGGGAAGAGCTTTGGGTGTTGCTGCTCGTGGCCTGATTGGCTGGAGCTACTCCCCAATGTATCTGGTATGGCTTAGATCTGGCGCTCGTTGGCCTGATGTGGGGCCATATCTAGGGTGCAGTGATCATCGTGATCCTCCTGATGTGGTCACAGCCTAGTGCGTCGGTGGCCATGTCGCCCGACCAAGGGCCGGGGATGCGGCCCGAGGTACCCATGCCTTCCCAACTATTACGTCACTGAAGCTCAATCATTCCAAGATCGGGGGCTGGGTGTGGGCTGGTGAGTAGGCGGGGCAGTCTTTTAACACCCTGGATTTCCAGTCCTGAATTTTTTTTTTCTATATTTGGCTTCTGTATTTTTCTTTCGGTGTTCACTCTTGTGTTTATATGAGGATAAGTGACTTGCCTGGATACTTGGAATTAGGGTTTTTGTCTTCAAAACCCTAATTCTCATTTCTTTTAATTAAACCCTAAAGACCACCTTTTCCCTAGACCACCAATTTTTCCCTTGCACAAAAAATCACCAAACTATTTGTAGGGCTCCTCCTACAAATATATTCACCATTTTCATCACACACACACACACACACACACACACACACACACACACACACACACACACACACACACACACACACACACACACACACACACACACACACACACACACACACACACACACAAGTCAAGTTTGCTTACATGTTGACCAGAGCATCCATAGTTGTTGAACTGTGAAGCAAGTGCATTGTGCCCTCACCCTATGAAGCTGAAATTTTTCATAGAGCATCATCCATCCACACCATGACTATCCACAAATTCGATCATCACCCAACGACCACACCTCCCTCCACAATTTTCCAAAGATTGCACCCATACACCCAAATTTTGAAGGAAGTATATTTTGCACTCATCCATTTGAGCTAAAATTTCTTAGGGTGCTAAACCATGAAAAAACACCATCTGCAACCATATTGCATCAAAACCCATCACAGCATTTGACCCCAACAAATTCTCAAAGTTACTGGCTAGAATTTCACTTTCTACATGAAGTACCATCCACACTCATCCAAGAAGTTGTTTCCTTTCCTATTCAAGAAGAAGACGGAGCATAGGTGCTCACTCAAGGACGATGCTATTCATAATAACAACTGGATCACAGCCACCAATCGAGGCTTTGTGTGATTACATTATGTTGTGGAGTGTTGTCCAGAATATTCAGCTTCACCCCTCCCTGACAAGATCACATGGAAGTGGACGGTTGATGGCTCATACTCCGACTACGTCCGCATACAAGATTCAATTCATTGCAGCGGACCTGCTCGTGAAGTTGAATAACTCCGTACACATCAAAGTACTTGCAAGCACATTTACAAGTTACAACCAACTAGCCAAGGAAAGTAAACAATTACATACATCTTATATCTTATATTTACTAATTGGAGGCACCATTCAAGCCTTTTAATTAATCCACATCATCATAATTAATTACTCCGTTGGATTGTAAAATCGACGTCCGAGATAAGAAGAAAACTTGCGTAACACAAATAGTTCCCCGGTCCAAAAAAAGAGATATGACACGGCCAATGTTTGGAAACAAAAAAAAATCCATCTGTTCCTTTAAAACAAATGAATAGAGTCCTTCCTTAATAAGTCTATAGGACCCTGAGCGTTCAAAAAAATCTATAAAACCATCAGATACTTTTTTTTGACATGCAGGATACGTGACATGCAGGATACGTGAAACTCTTCAGCAATTAAAAAACAAATTACAAGTTTCAAAGAAAGGAACTACATCGCTCCTTAAAGAAAAAGAGAAAGTATCTCCCTCAGCTCCCGTACGTTATTTAGACAACCTCTGCTTCTATGGTCTATTAAAAATAGTCTGACACGTCCAGTTTTAGAAATGAAATAGAAAAAGGTATCCATCTGTTCCTTTAAAAAGGAGATAGTCTCCGTCTCAAACAAAAAAAAAGCCTCCTTACATAACAAACAGCTCCTACGTGAAAAACAGCTCCTAGCTCCTACATGAAACTCTTCTCGCCTATTAAAAAAGGAAAGCATCCTCCCCAAAAAGAGAAAACGTCTCCACTGGCTCCTGTACATTTTTTAGGCAACCACGTCTCCTGTATATGGCCAGATCTTTCAAGCCTTCTTACTAATCAGACCACTAAGTTGTAAATTTATATCCGATAAAGAAAAATTGACGACCATAGATGGTCCGGTCCAAAAAAATGTTATGTGATACGTCCAACATTGTCAAAAAAACATCGGTCCGTCCCTTAAATAGAAAAGATAGCATCCTTTAAAAAGCACTACCTATAAAAGGAAAAGAAAGACGGAATCCAGTTGATGACCGATGAAACTCCGTAAATAAAATCTTCTGTCGATCAATTTTAAAAGAAAAAACATCTAGCTCTGTTCCTCTACATGGCCGCATACTCCACCTCCGCTTCAATCCTGCTCTCCTACATGTGGCCGGTAGTGGCGATTTCTCTAACCGAAGGATACACCCAACTCGCCATCACCATCAAGTGCGCTCACCCATCCGCAGGGCCAACAACAAACCGCAAAGGAACCTGAAGACAGGCGCTGCGCGGTATGATGCAAGATCGACAGCGACCCCAAGCGGTGATCGATCTTCCTCATTGTTATTGTCACCACATCTCCTTCCATCCATCCCGAGCATCAAAGTTCACCCTATTTTATGTTAATAAAAAAAGGCCAACTACCAAGTACAACCTCTAATAAGTTCTTCTTGGATTCGTGCTCCGAGAAGACTATGATCCAACCATGATAGTAATAGATTAAGGCGCAGATTGCTAACACTTATCTGCATATATAGTACGTATGCATGTTTTTATTTTGGTCTTAGAAAAAAGAGAAAATTAGCTATTAAAGAATCTTTAAATAGATACAAATTACCGGAGTAAGAAGAAAATCTGGATGTATTATGCGCCACGAAGATCTAATAAACACATGATTATCTATGTGATGTAGGTATGTTTACAATACGGATAGAAAATATAAAAAAATGGCATCCATATTAAAAATATAAGAAATTCTTTAAGAATTTGTTTGCTGAGACTAGAACTTAAAGTCGGAATAATCTATAGTGCTTATAGTAATGAGAATATACTACAAACTTTTGCTTGGCATCACACATGACAATATTAATAAGGTTGTCATACAATTGGAGGCAAACAATCGAATAACAAAATAATCTGAAGCAGTGTAACATTGTTGAACCTTATGTCTAACAAAGATAAAAATGCATGTGTGACAACAATAACCCATATCAACATATTCATATTATTGTCTGACATTTCTAATTTGTAACAACTTTGTTGTATGTAATATTAAAAGTGCTAGCCCGTGCAAGTGCACGGGTTGACGACTAGTGATCAATAATGGGAGTGCATGCGCATACTATTAGTTCCGAGCTATACCACAAACTTCATCACCGAGCCGTTGTCCTGGAAGCGCGAAATGCAGCTGTACACTTTCTTGGTTACCTTTGCTTACATGTTATCCTCATATATACTGATAAAATGCACATCTCCAGGTCTCGCTGCCAAACAAGAAGATGCCCCAGTACAGCCAGAACCCTGAGATGAAACCAACAGCCACAAAGCAGTACATCCACAATGCGGTCGCGGTCGCGCCGGCACCGCTGTTGACACCGACGTTGGCGGCGACGAGGGCGGCAGCTCAGATAGCGGCGGCTCGGACACTGATCTTGTTGTCTGGCCTTGCATTCTTGAATTTTGCTGGCCATGAGCAGGTCAATACATGATTCTAGTGGTCCTTGACTCTTCGTCGATCCTTCTCCGTCGAGTACTTGTACTCACAAACTACTACTCGGTGGGATACAGCAATACGAACGAACGGACGGACGGGCGTATCCCGTACGCCACCAGTTCCGGTCAGATGATTGGGCAAGAAAGCCTAATTTATCAATTGTATTAAGGATACCTATCATGGTTTGTGTATGTATGATAGGCTTGAATCACTACCGGAAAACGGCTCTACGCCGACGGCCAAAACTATGCCGACGGCTGCCGTCGGCCTACTTGGAGCTATGCCGACAGCCTAGTCCTGGCCGTCGGCTTATCCTGGCCGTCGGGCTACCCAGATCTACGCCGAAGGCAGCCGTCGGCACAGAACAGCCGTCGACCTAGATGCACAAACGCCGACAGCAGCCGTCGGCATAAGCCAGCCGTCGGCATACCTGTGGGCCCGGCGACCCCGCCCGTGACCAGCGGCTAACGGCGTCAAACCTATGCCGACGGTCGGGACGGGCGGCCGTCGGCATATCGCCGCATGCCACGTCACAGATCCGCGACGTAGATATGCCGACGTCAGCCGTCGGCATAGGCGCCACGTCACATGCCGTCTCTATGCCGACGGCATAGTTATTTTTTTACATGTGTTTTTTACATATGTTTTTATGCTTTTTTTACATATGTTTTTATGCTTTTTTATGTATTATATGAATATATATGTAGTTTGTAATTTTTTTCATAGATTATGAATATATATATATATATATATATATATATATATATATATATTGTATTTTTTTCGAGCACATTAATAATGTGCCGTCATGTTCTTTTGAATATAGGACATCATATTTTATTAAAATGAAAAACAGCTATGCCGACACAAGTTTTGTGGCGGTTGCAAACTCCCGGCACCCATCTCCGGAGTGTGACCCCCTCACGTCCGCGGTGTGCCCCCCTCACGGACAGCGCCGCCGCCGGCATCTGGAGGGCGGAAACAGCCGCATCGGGTCTATACGGAGGGGACGTTGCTCCGAAGTGTTTCTATGGGATGCCCTACCACAACCGGGTGGTGTTGTGGCATGTCCGAAGAGGCGGCACGCATCTCCGGGGCGTGGTACCCCTAACGGACGGCACCGCCGCCGGCACCTGGAGGGGGGAAACGGACGCATCGGGTCTACACGGAGGGGATGTAGCTGTCGGGTTGGCCCCGGATGTTGCTCCCAGGTGTCCCTCTGGCTGACCAGACACAACCGGGTGGAGAGGTCCACTGTTTAAAGCCGGTCCGTGAAAAGTTAAAGGGCTAGATCTCGTGGTCAACCGCTCCAGGGTTAGGCGGCACGGGGGCCCTGGGGGTAGCAATGCCACCGGAGCGTCGCACCGGCCCCTCATACATGCGGGGTCGTGTTGTGGCATGTCCGAAGAGGCGACACGCGTCTCCAGGACGTGGCCCCCCTCACGGACGGTGCCGCCGCCCGGCGGAGGAGGGGAAACGGACGCGTCGGGTCTACACGGAGGGATGTAGCCGGGGTTTGGCCCGGATGTTGCTCCTGTGTGTCCTCTCGGCCGAATCGACACAACCGGTGGAGAGGTCCATCGTCAAAGCCCACCGTGGGAAGTCAAAGGGCTAGATCCCGTGGTCAAACGCTCCTGGGTTAGGCGGGACGGGGGCCCGGGGGGGGGGGGGGGTAGCAATGCCACCGGAGCGTCGCACCGGGCCCTCATACATGCAGGGTGGTGTGGTGGCATGTCCGAAGAGGCGGCACGCGTCTCCGAGGTGTGGCCTCCCTCACGGACGGCGATGACACGGTAGTAGACGTTCTGCGGTAACGATGCGGCGTGAATATTGTTAAATACTCGAAGCGCGATAAAATCATGAGTTTTTTTGCATGACGTGGGCACATGTGCTATAGGAACGATGGTAATTTTTCATAATTTTTGGTGATGGAGAAGTATCCGAAAAATTCCCTCTACGCGGATTGCCCTTCGCGCGTTTACGCCTGTGGCCGGCGGCCTCCGGGGGCTAGCATGCCGCCAAATCATGCGTAGGCGGCCTCTCAGAAGTCTGGAAGTGTTGTGGCGGTTGCAAACGCCCGGCACGCGTGTCCGGGGTGTGCCCCCCTCACGGACGGCGCCGCCGCCGGCACCTGGAGGGGGGAAACGGACGCGTCGGATCTACACGGAGGGGATCTTGCTGTGGGTCTGGCCCGGATGTTGCTCCAAAGTGTTCCTATGGGCTGACCTAACACAACCGGGTGGGGAGGTCCACTGGTCAAAGCCCGTCCGTGCAAAGTCAAAGGGCTAGATCCCATGGTCAAACGCTACAGGGTTAGGCGGGACGGGGGCCCTAGGGGGGTAGCAATGCCACCGGAGCATCGCACCGGGCCCTCATACATGCGTGGTGGTTTGATGGCGTATCCGAAGAGGCGGCACGCGTCTCCGGGGTGTGGCCCCCCTCACGGACGGCGATGACACGGTAGTAGACGTTCTGCCGTAACGGTGTGGCATGAAAAATATTAAATACTCGGAGCGCGATAAAATCATGACTTTTTTGCACGAAGTGGGTGCTATAGGAACGATGGTAATTTTTCATAATTTTTGGTGATAGTGAAGTATCCGAAAAATTCCCTCTACGCGGACTGCCCTTCGCGCGTCTATGCCTGTGGCTGGCGGACTCCGGTGGCTAGCATGCCGCCAAATCTTGCGTAGGCGGCCTCTCACAAGTCTGGAAGTGTTGTGGCGGTTGCAAACGCCCGGCACGCGTCTCCGGGGTGTGCCCCCCTCACGGACGGCGCTGCCGCCGGCACCTGGATGGGGAAACGGACGCGTCGGGTCTACACGGAGGGGATCTTGCTGTGGGTCTGGCCCGGATGTTGCTCCAAAGTGTTCATATGGGCTGACCTAACACAACCGGGTGGGGAGGTCCACTGGTCAAAACCCGTCCGTGCAACGTCAAAGGGCTAGATCCCGTGGTCAAACGCTATAGGGTTAGGCGGGACGGGGGCCCTGGGGGGTAGCAATGCCACCGGAGCGTCGCACCGGGCCCTCATACATGCGGGGTGGTGTGGTGGCATGTCCGAAGAGGCGGCACGCGTCTCTGGGGTGTGGCACCCCCTCACGGACGGCGATGACACAGTAGTAGACGTTCTGCGGTAACGGTGTGGCGTGAAAATTATTAAATACACGGAGCGCGATAAAATCATGACTTTTTTTGCACGACATGGGCACATGTGCTATAGGAACGATGGTAATTTTCATAATTTTTGGTGATGGAGAAGTATCCGAAAAATTCCCTCTACGCGGATTGCCCTTCGCGCGTTTACGCTTGTGGCCGGCGGCCTCCGGGGGATAGGATGCCGCCAAATCTTGCGTAGGCGGCCTCTCACAAGTCTGGAAGTGTTGTGGCGGTTGCAAACGTCCGGCACACGTGTCCGGGGTGTGCCCCCCCTCATGGAAGGCGCCGCCGCCGGCACCTGGAGGGGGGAAACGGACCCGTCGGGTCTACACGGAGGGGATCTTGCTGTGGGTCTGGTCCGGATGTTGCTCCAAAGTGTTCCTATGGGCTGACCTAACACAACCGGGTGGGGAGGTCCACTGCTCAAAGCCCGTCCGTGCAAAGTCCAAGGGCTAGATCCCGTGGTCAAACGCTACAGGGTTAGGCGGGACGGGGGCCCTGGGGGGGGGGGGGGTAGCAAAGCCACCGGAGCGTCGCACCGGGCCCTCATACATGCGGGGTGGTGTGGTGGCATGTACGAAGAGGCGACACGTGTCTTCGGGGTGTGCCCCCCCCCCCTCACGGACGGCGATGACACGGTAGTAGACTTTCTGCGGTAACGGTGTGGCGAGAAAATTATTAAATACTCGGAGCGCTATAAAATCATGACTTTTTTTGCACGACGTGGGCACATGTGCTATAGGAACGATGGTAATTTTTCATAATTTTTGGTGATGGAGAAGTATCCGAAAAATTCCCTCTACGCGGATTGCCCTTCGCGCGTCTACGCCTGTGGCCGGCGGCCTCCGGGGGCTAGCATGCCGCCAAATCTTGCGTAGGAGGCCTCTCACAAGTCTGGAAGTGTTGTGGCGGTTGCAAACGCCCAACACGCGTGTCCGGGGTGAGCCCCCCACACGGACGGTGCCGCCGCCGGCACCTGGAGGGGGCAAACGGACGCGTCGGGTCTATACGGAGGGGATCTTGCTGTGGGTTTGGCCCGGATGTTGCTCCAAAGTGTTCCTATGGGCTGACCTAACACAACCGGGTGGGGGGGTCCACTAGTCAAAGCCCGTCCGTGCAAAGTCAAAGGGCTAGACCCCGTGGTCAAACGCTACAGGGTTAGGCGGGACGGGGGCCCTAGGAGGGTAGCAATGCCACCGGAGCATCGCACCGGGCCCTCATACATGCGTGGTGGTTTGATGGCGTATCCGAAGAGGAGGCACGCGTCTCCGGGGTGTGGCCCCCCTCACGGACGGCGATGACACGGTAGTAGACGTTCTGCCGTAACGGTGTGGCGTGAAAAATATTAAATACTCGGAGCGCGATAAAATCATGACTTTTTTGCACGATGTGGGTGCTATAGGAACGATGGTAATTTTTCATAATTTTTGGTGATGGAGAAGTATCCGAAAAATTCCCTCTACGTGGATTGCCCTTCGCGCGTCTACGCCTGTGGCCGGCGGTCTCCGGGGGCTAGCATGCCGCCAATCTTGCGTAGGTGGCCTCTCACAAGTCTGGAAGTGTTGTGGCGGTTGCAAACGCCCAACACGCGTGTCCGGGGTGTGACCCCCTCACGGACGGCGCCGCCGCCGCACCGGAGGGGGGAAACGGATCGCCGGATCTACAGAGGGAATCTTCTTTGTGGGTCCGCCCGGATGTTGCTCCAAAGTGTTCCTATGGACTGACCTAACACAACCGGGTGGGGAGGTCCACTGGTCAAAGCCCGTCCGTGCAAAGTCAAAGGGCTAGATCCCGTGGTCAAACGCTACAGGGTTAGGCGGGACGGGGGCCCTAGGGGGTAGCAATGCCACCGGAGCGTCGCAGCGGGCCCTCATACATGCGGGGTGGTGTGGTGGCATGTCCGAAGAGGCGGCACGCGTCTCCGGGGTGTGCCCGCCCCCTCACGGACGGCGATGACACGGTAGTAAGACGTTCTGCGGTAACGATGCGGCGTGAATATTATTAAATACCCAGAGTGCGATACAATCATGAGTTTTTTTGCACGACGTGGGCAAATGTGCTATAGGAACGATGGTAATTTTTCATAAATTTTGGTGATGTTGAAGTATCCGAAAAATTCCCTCTCCGCGGATTGCCCTTCGCGTGTCTACGCCTGTGGCTGGCGGACTCCGGTGGCTAGCATGCAGCCAAATCTTGCGTAGGCGGCCTCTCACAAGTCTGAAAGTGTTGTGGCGGTTGCAAACGCCCAGCACGCGTCTCCGGGATGTGCCCCCCTCACGGACGGCGCCGCCGTCGGTACCTGGAGGGGGAAACGGACGCATCGGGTCTACACGGAGGGGATCTTGCTGTGGGTCTGGCCCGGATGTTGCTCCAAAGTGTTCCTATGGGCTGACCTAACACAACCGGGTGGGGAGGTCCACTGGTCAAGGCCCGTCCGTGCAAAGTCCAAGGCTAGATCCCGTGGTCAAACGCTACTGAGGTTAGGCGGACGGGGGCCCAGGGGGGTAGTAATGCCACCGAGAGGCGTCGACCGGCCCTCTTACATGCGGGGTGGTGTGGTGGCATGTACGAAGAGGCGGCACCTGTCTTCGGGGTGTGCCCCCTCCTCACGGACGGCGATGAAACGGTAGTAGACTTTCTGCGGTAATGGTGTGGCGTGAAAATTATTAAATACTCGGAGCGCTATAAAACCATGACTTTTTTTGCACGACGTGGGCACATGTGCTATAGGAACGATGGTAATTTTTCATAATTTTTGGTGATGGAGAAGTATCCGAAAAATTCCCTCTACGCGGATTGCCCTTCGCGCCTCTACGCCTGTGGCCGGCGGCCTCCGGGGGCTAGCATGCCGCCAAATCTTGCGTAGGAGGCCTCTCACAAGTCTGGAAGTGTTGTGGCGGTTGCAAACGCCCAACACGCGTGTCCGGGGTGTGACCCCCTCACGGACGGCGCCGCCGCCGGCACCTGGAGGGGGGAAACGGACGCGTCGGGTCTACACGGAGGGAATCTTGCTGTGGGTCTGGCCCGGATGTTGCTCCAAAGTGTTCCTGTGGACTGACCTAACACAACCGGGTGGGGAGGTCCACTGGTCAAAGCCCGTCCGTGCAAAGTCAAAGGGCTAGATCCCGTGGTCAAACGCTACAGGGTTAGGCGGGACGGGGCCCTAGGGGTAGCAATGCCACCGAGCGCCGCAGCGGGCCCTCATACATGCGGGTGGTGTGGTGGCATGTCCGAAGAGGCGCACGCGTCTCTCCGTGTGCCCCCCCTCACGGACGGCGATGACACGGTAGTAAGACGTTCTGCGGTAACGATGCGGCGTGAATATTATTAAATACCCAGAGTGCGATACAATCATGAGTTTTTTTGCACGACGTGGGCAAATGTGCAATAGGAACGATGGCAATTTTTCATAAATTTTGGTGATGGTGAAGTATCCGAAAAATTCCCTCTCTGCGGATTGCCCTTCGAGTGTCTACGCCTGTGGCTGGCGGACTCCGGTGGCTAGCATGCAGCCAAATCTTGCGTAGGCGGCCTCTCACAAGTCTGGAAGTGTTGTGGCGGTTGCAAACGCCCAGCACGCGTCTCCGGGGTGTGCCCCCACGGACGGCGCCGCCCCGCACCGGAGGGGGAAGCGGACGATCGGGTCTACACGGAGGGGATCTTGCTGTGGGTCTGGCCCGGATGTTGCTCCAAAGTGTTCCTATGGGCTGACCTAACATAACCGGGTGGGGAGGTCCACTGGTCAAAGCCCGTCCGTGCAAAGTCAAAGGGCTAGATCCCGTGGTCAAACGCTACAGGGTTAGGCGGGACGGGGGCCCTGGGGGGTAGCAATGCCACCGGAGCGTCGCACCGGGCCCTCATAAATGCGGGGTAGTGTGGTGGCATGTCCAAAGAGGCGGCACGCGTCTCCGGGGTGTGGCGCCCCCTCATGGACGGCGATGACACGGTAGTAGACGTTCTGCGGTAACGGTGTGGCGTGAAAATTATTAAATACTCGGAGCGCGATAAAATCATGACTTTTTTGCACGACGTGGGCACATGTGCTATATGAACGATGGTAATTTTTCATAATTTTTGGTGATGGATAAGTATCCAAAAAATATTCCGTCTACGCGGATTGCCCTTCGCGCGTCTACGCCTGTGGCCGGCGGCCTCCGGGGCTAGCATGCCGCCAAATCTTGCGTAGGCGGCCTCTCACAAGTCCGGAAGTGTTGTGGCGGTTGCAAACGCCCAACACGCGTGTCCGTGGTGTGACCCCCTCACGGACGGCGCTGCCGCCGGCACCTAGAGGGGGGAAACGGACGCGTCGGGTCTACACGGAGGGAATCTTGCTGTGGGTCTGGCCCGGATGTTGCTCCAAAGTGTTCCTATGGACTGACCTAACACAACCGGGTGGGGAGGTCCACTGGTCAAAGCCCGTCCGTGCAAAGTCAAAGGGCTAGATCCCGTGGGCAAACGCTACAGGGTTAGGCGGGACGGGGGCCCTAGGGGGGTAGCAATGCCACCGGAGCGTCGCACCGGGCCCTCATACATGCGGGGTGGTGTGGTGGCATGTCCGGAGAGGCGGCACGCGTCTCCGTGGTGTGCCCCCCCCCTCACGGACGGCGATGACACGGTAGTAGACGTTCTGCGGTAACGGTGTGGCGTGAAAATTATTAAATACTCAGTGCGCGATAAAATCATGACTTTTTTTTCATGACGTGGGAACATGTGCTATAGGAACGATGGCAAAATTTCATAATTTTTGGTGATGGAGAAGTATCCGAAAAATTCCCTCTTCGCGGATTGCTCTTCGTGCGTCTACGACTGTGGCCGGCGGCCTCCGGGGGCTAGCATGCCGCCAAATCTTGCATAGGTGGCCTCTCACAAGTCTGGAAGTGTTGTGGCGATTGGAAACGCCTGGCACGCGTCTCCGGGGTGTCCCCCCCTCATGGACGGCGCCGCCGCCGGCACCTGGAGGGGGGAAACGGACGCGTAGGGTCTACATGGAGGGGATCTTGCTGTGGGTCTTGCCCGGATGTTGCTCCAAAGTGTTCCTATGGGCTGACCTAACACAACCGTAAATACCCAGAGTGCGATACAATCATGAGTTTTTTGCACGGCGTGGGCAAATGTGCAATAGGAGCGATGGCAATTTTCATAAATTTTGGTGATGGTGAAGTATCCGAAAAATTCCTCTCTGCGGATTGCCCTTCGAGTGTCTCGCTTGTGGTGGGCGGACTCGGTGGCTAGCATGCAGCCAAATCTTGCGTAGGCGGCCTCTCACAAGTCTGGAAGTGTTGTGGCGGTTGCAACGCCCAGCACGCTGCGTCTCGGGTGTGCCCCCCTCACAGACGGCGCCGCCACCCGGCACTGGAGGGGGAAGCAGACGCATCGGGTCTACACGAGGGGATCTTGCTGTGGGTCTGGCCCGGATGTTGCTCCAAAGTGTTCCTATGGGCTGACCTAACATAACCGGGTGGGGAGGTCCACCGGTCAAAGCCCGTCTGTGCAAAGTCAAAGGGCTAGATCCCGTGGTCAAACTCTGAGGTTAGGCGGGACGGGGCCACAGGGGTAAAATGCCACCGAGCGTCCGCGACCGGACCCTCATAAATGCGGGTAGTGTGGTGGCATGTCCAAAGAGGCGCACGCGTCTCGGGGTGTGGCCCCTCATGGGCGGCGATGACCGCGGTAGTAGGCGCTTCTGCGATAGCGGTGTGGCGTGAAAATTATTAAATACTCGGAGCGCGATAAAATCATGACTTTTTTGCACGACGTGGGCACATGTGCTATATGAGCGATGGTAATTTTTCATAATTTTTGGTGATGGATAAGTATCCAAAAATATTCCGCTCACGGATTGCCCTTGGCTGCTCTCGCTTTGTGGCGGCGGCCTCGGGGCTAGCATGCCGCCAAATCTTGCGTGGCGGCCTCTCACAAGTCCGGAAGTGTTGTGGCGGTTGCAAGCGCCCAACACGCTGCGTGTCCGTGGTGTGACCCCCTCACGGACGGCGCTGCCGCCCGGCACCTAGAGGGGGAAACGGACGTCGGGTCTACGGAGGGAATCTTCTGTGGGTGCAGCCGGATGTTGCTCCAAAGTGTTCCTATGGACTGACCTAACACAACCGGGTGGGGAGGTCCACCGGTCAAAGCCCGTCGTGCAAAGTCAAAGGGCTAGATCCGTGGGCAAACGCTTCTGGTTAGGCGGGGACGGGGCCCTAGGGGTAGCAATGCCACCGAAGCGTCATGGGCCCCTCATACATGCGGGCTGGTGTGGTGGCATGTCCGGAGAGGCGCAGCGTCTCCGTGGTGCCCTCACGGATGGCGATGACACGGTAGTAGACGCTCATGATAGCGGTGTGGCGTGAAAATTATTAAATACTCGGTCTTGCGATAAAATCATGACTTTTTTTTCATGACGTGGGAACATGTGCTATAGGAGCGATGGCAAAATTTCATAATTTTTGGTGATGGAGAAGTATCCAAAAATTCCCTTCTTGGATTGCTCTTCGTATGCTTCTCGACCGTGGGCGGGCGGCCTCCGGGCTAACATGCCGCCAAATCTTGCATAGGTGGCCTCTCACAAGTCCGGAAGTGTTGTGGCGATTGAACGCCCGCACGCGTCTCAGGGGTGTCCCCTCATGGGCGGGCGCCGCCCGCCGGCACCGGAGGGGCAGACGACGTGAGGGTCTACATGGAGGGATCTTGCTGTGGGTCTTGCCCGGATGTTGCTCCAAAGTGTTCCTATGGGCTGACCTAACACAACCGGGCCCTCATACATGCGGGCTGGTGTGGTGGCATGTCCGAAGAGGCGGCACGCGTCTCCAGAGTGTGGCTCCCCTCACGGACGACGCCGCCGCCACCATTCGCCCGCCTTCTACCACCCACCCACCCTCTCTCCTCCCCCGATTCATTCATTCGTTCCCATGGCGCTCCCAGACCCACGACCAGGCCACGGCCTCGATGGACGAAGCTGCTCGAGTTTGGCCGAGCGGTTAAAAAAATTAAAAAATCTATATGAAATAATAATACATAAAAAACATAAAAAAGGAAAAATATAACTAAAAAAATAAAAAATCTATATGAAATAAAAAAGGAAAAATATAACCATAAAAAACATTAAAAACCTAAAAAAGGAAAAATCTAACTATGCCGGCGGCAAAGCCGTCGGCATAGCTGCGGCCATTGGGGGTGTTTCATGCGGATCGCTGACGTGGCATTTATGCCGACGGCAGCCGTCGGCATAGCTGCGGTCATTGGGGGTGTTTCACGTGGATCGCTGACGTGGCATCTATGCCGACGGCAGCCGTCGACATAGAATGGCTTATCCCCTCGCGCACCGCCCTGTCCACTCGTTCTCCCCTAGTTAGCTCGCGCCCATCCCCGACCACACCAGAATCTTTCGCTGCCACTCCGCCGACTCCCGTTATGCGCCGCCGCTCGCCCTGCCCCGCCACCCACGCATACAGCCTTGCATGCCGCCTCGCCTCTTGCCTCCCTGCCCCCCACCGCCGCCCCATCCCACCTCGTCCCCTGCCCGCCTCACCCCGACTCTCCGCCCTGCCGCCCACTCACCCCGCCCTACGCCGCCCTGCACCCCCTCTCCACCTCGCCACCGCCGCCCCCCTGCCTGCGTCCCTTGCTACTTCCCCCCACCCACTGCCTCGCCCACGCCTCCCACCTCCCCCTGCCGCCTACGCCTGCCCCGACGCCCTGCCCCGCCCGACTCCCTGCCTTCTCCTTCTCTGTGAGGTGAGCTAGCCTTCTTTTTTCAATTTATTTCATTTGTTAGATGAATAGCCTGTTAGATGCATGAATGGATATTAGATGCATGGATGAATGGATATTATATGTGTATGCTAGATATATGAATAAAATGTAGTTTTTTTTGTTTTGTTTAGTTTTATTAGGTTTTTACATGCATAGTAGATAGTTTTTATTAAGTTTGTGAATGGATGTTAGTCAAGTTAACAAATGTTTTACACACTTAGTTTGTTAAATATAGACGAATAGATTTTGGTTAAGTTTGTGATAGATGGATGGATATTGGTCAAGTTAGTATTTGGTCAAGTTAGTGTTATGGTCATGTTGATTCATATATAAGAAGCAAATCGAGGCACTTGGTTTCTAAGTACTTAATAAAGTTTGTTTTTTGCAATTTGACATGTTGTTTCATGTCGATTCATAATGTTGTGCCAAATGGTTAATGTGAGGTGAAGACCTAATTTTTTTCACTTGATGGAATTAACAGGATTTGTGGTGTTCCCATCTTCGTGGAGTGACCGTCGACGTTGGAGGTGTTGGTCCACGATCGTCCCTCCTTTGATCGACTACATCCTCTACATCGGAGGGTGAGCAACAATTCCATGACCTCGTCCACTTTTTTTTCCATGTCACTAGATTAAATTTTCACTTCAAGTCGCGTAACCTAGGTCTCCCGTCCGAAAGGGTTGCATCGATAAATATGCATTCAATTGCATATTTATCACCGCAGCTCTTTCAGATTGTCCAGCGCTTTCCACGGACAACTCGAGGATGTAGATTGGGTACATTGTTCATGCTCTACCTGTTCCGAGACAGATTTTGGCGCCTCCTGTTGTTCTCCGGATGCACATTCTCGGCATTTTGCGAGATGTGTATTTGGAGAACAGCGGAAAGTGCTGCCAAATGTCTCGGAATGGGGTAGAAACATGAACAACGACTCAATCTACACATTCTCGAGTGAGATTAGAACCCATCTTTACCTATTAGAGATGTAGGTGATTAAATGTCGTTTTCGTCAACCTTGTAAAAATAAAATATTGATGTGAGTAATTTAAATGAATCCTTAATTTTGTTGTGTGGCTTCCAATAAGCGTAGATGGCGGATAATCGGTGGATGTATAGTGGGTTTTCAAGTCGGAATCAAGTAACAACAGAGTGGGTCGAGAAAACTGATGTGTTTTTGAAAGAGATATTCCGTAGTACAATGAGGATGGTGCCAGAATGCCCGTGTGCCAAATGTAAGAGACGTATCCGCAGAGATAAGAGTGAGATGACTAAGCACCTTCACATGCATGGATTATGCCGAACTTTAATATGCCGATAAACTTTGCCCAGCGGGACCGTGGTAGAGAGGATGTGATACGACAATGTGTCGCTGGTTATGAGGACGATGGGGTTAGAGACATGCTAGATGATGTCTTTGCTGCCTGATAGACACCTCCGTCACATTCAGCGAATGAACCGGAGGAGCCGGAGGAAACCGCAAAGGCCTTCCTGGAAATCTTGGCCTCGTCAAAGAAACCTCTGTATGAGGGTGCCAAGCTGTCTGTGCTGGATGCCATCTCGCAACTAATGAACTGTTATATTTCTTCATAATTCCATATTATTCTGCTTTGAAATGCTGTCAAATGAATTGAAAAAGAGAAAACAGGGAAAAAAAACATGCCTACGGCAAAGCCGTTGGCATATATATGCCTAGGAGCTACCAGGACGCGCCACATGGCAGAACGAAGCCGTCGGCATAGATTTCCATCTATGCCGACGACTTTGCCGTAGGCATAGCCCTGCCGCCAGGAGAAACCAGGGGCCGACACGTGGCAGAGCTATGCCTACGGCAAAGCCGTCGGCATAGATTCCGTCTATGCCTACGACTTTGTCATAGGCATAGCCCTGCCACTAGGAGCACCACGGGATGCCACGTGGCACAGGTATGCCGACGGCCAGGGTCGTCGAGCATAGATTCTACCTATGCCGACGGCCCAGGGCGCCGGGCCACTCACGTGCCATTCCATGATTGGCGGCGCTTTTTGGCGCCGTCCGTTGCCGTCGAAGAAGAACGCCGACGGCTAAACTATGCCGACGGTTGGCGACGTTGGCATAGGCCCCTATGCCGACGGCTATACTACGCCGACGGTCTGACAAGACTACGCTGACGTGATCTACGTCGACGGGTCTATGCCGACGGCAAAGGACCTATGCCAACGGCTCATATGTCTCCATCGTATCTACTTTTCCAAACACTTTTGCCCTTGTTTTGGACTCTAACTTGTATGATTTGAATGGAACTAACCCGGTCTGACGCTGTTTTCAGCAGAACTACCATGATGTTGTTTTATGTGCAGAAAACAAAAGTTCTCGGAATGACCTAAAACTCCACGGGATGTCTTATAAAAATAATAAAAAATCCTCGCCAAAGATGAAGACCAGGGGGCCCACACCCCGTCCACGAGGGTGGCCCCCCCCCCCTAGGGCGCGCCCCCTACCTCGTGGGCCCCCTCGAGACCCTCCGACGCTAACTCCAACTCTATATATTTGCTTTCGGAGAGAAAAAAAAATAAGAGATAAGAAATCATCGCGTTTTACGATACGGAGCCGCCAAGCCCTAAAACCTCTCGGGAGGCTGATCGGAGTCCGTTCGGGGCTCGGAGAGGGGATTCGTCGCCGTCGTCATCATCAACCATCCTCCATCACCAATTTCATGATGCTCACCGCCGTGCGTGAGTAATTCCATCGTAGGCTTGCTGGGCGGTGATGGGTTGGATGAGATTTATCATGTAATCGAGTTAGTTTTGTTAGGGTTTGATCCCAAGTATCCATTATGTTCTGAGATTGATGTTGCTATGACTTTGCTATGCTTAATGCTTGTCACTAGGGCCCGAGTGCCATGATTTCAGATCTGAACCTATTATGTTTTCATGAATATATGTGAGTTCTTGATCCTATCTTGCAAGTCTATAGTCACCTATTATGTGTTATGATCCGACAATCCTGAAGTGACAATAATCGGGATATTTCTCGGTGATGACCATAGTTTGAGGAGTTCATGTATTCACTATGTGCTAATGCTTTGTTCCGGTTCTCTATTAAAAGGAGGCCTTAATATCCCTTAGTTTCCAATAGGACCCCCTGCCACGGGAGGGTAGGACAAAAGATGTCATGCAAGTCTTTTCCATAAGCACGCATGACTATATTCGGAATACATGCCTACATTACATTGATGAATTGGATCTAGTTCTGTGTCACCCTATGTTATGACTGTTACATGATGAACCACATCCGGCATAATTATCCATCACTGATCCGGTGCCTACGAGCTTTCCATATACTGGTTTACGCTTATTTACTTTTCCGTTGTTGCTGTCACAATCACTACAAAATACCAAAAAAATTACTTTTGCGTCCTTTACTTTTGTTGCCGTTACCACCACTATCATATTACTTTGCTACTAAACACTTTGCTACAGATATTAAGTTTCCAGGTGTGGTTGAATTGACAACTCAGCTGCTAATACTTGAGAATATTCTTTGGCTCCCCTTGTGTCGAATCAATAAATTTGGGTTGAATACTCTACCCTCGAAAATTGTTGCGATCCCCTATACTTGTGGGTTATCAAGACCTTTTTCCGGCGCTGCCGGGAGCATAGCTCTATTCTTTGAGTCACTTGGGATTTATATCTGCTGGACACTATGAAGAACTTGAAAGACGCTAAGGCAACAATTTATCCCTCAACTACGAGGGGAGGTAAGGAACTGCCATCTAGCTCTCCACTTGATTCACCTTCTATTATGAGTAAGCTTGCGACACCTAAACCTGCTTCTGCTATTTGTTCTGATATGTCGCATGTTATTGATGATGCCACTTCTGCTATGCATGATACTTATGATGAAACTGCTTGTATGCCTGATACTACTGTGCCCTTAGGTGAATTTCTTGATGAACAAATTGCTAGGGCTAGAGGGAAAGAATTATTGAATCTGATTATAATGATGAAAGTGATGATGAAGATATGCCTGTTATTCCTCAGGGTTATGTTTTTGATATGGAATCTTCTGCCGCCATTTTAGCTTGCAAGGATAGATATGAGCTCAAGAGGTTATTAGCTAAATGGAACAAAGAATCACTTAGAGATAAAATGAAACCTGACCCTGCTTTTGCTACTTCACCTATCTGTGTTCCTGATAAGGATTATGAATTCTCTGTTGATCCTGATATAATTACTTTGGTTGAATCTGATCCTTTCCATGGTTATGAATCTGAAACTGCTGTGGCACATCTTACTAAATTAAATGATATAGCTACCCAGTTTACTAATGATGAGAGATAGCATTACTTTTACATACTCAAAATATTTCCGTTCTCATTAAAGGGTGATGCTAAGATATGGTTCAATTCTCTTGATCCTGGTTGTGTGCGTAGTTCCCAGGAATGATTTATTACTTCTCGCTGCATATTTCCTGCTCATAAGAAACAAGCTGCTTTAAAGAAATATACAACTTTGTGCAAATTAAAGAGAGTCTCCTACAAGCTTGGGGAGGCCTCTCAAGATATAATGCTTTGCTGATCATCCTCTTAAGAAACCTGAAATACTTGATATCTTTTATAATGGACTAACCGATGCTTCCAGAGATTACCTGAATAGTTGTGCTGGTTCTCTTTTCAGGGAAAGAACACACGATGAAGCTGAAATTCTATTGAATAATATGTTGACAAATGAAAATAATTGGGCACCTCCTGAGCCAGCTCCTGAGCCAATTAATGATCCTATTCTTAAACTGACTCCGAAGAAGAGAGGTGTTCTATTTCTCAGTCCCGAAGATATGCAAGAGGCAAAGAAATCTATGAAAGAAAAAGGTATTAAAGCTGAAGATGTTAAGAATTTACCTCCTATTGAAGAAATACAAATGAAACCTGACCCTGCTTTTGCTACTTCACCTATCTGTGTTCTGATAAGGATTATGAATTCTCTGTTGATCCCGATATAATTACTTTGGTTGAATCTGATCCTTTCCATGGTTATGAATCAAACTGCTGTGGCACATCTTACTAAATTAAATGATATAGCTACCCAGTTTACTAATGATGAGAGATAGCATTACTTTTACATACTCAAAATATTTCCGTTCTCATTAAAGGGTGATGCTAAGATATGGTTCAATTCTCTTGATCCTGGTTGTGTGCGTAGTTCCCAGGAATGATTTATTACTTCTCTGCTGCATATTTCCCTGCTCATAAGAAACAAGCTGCTTTAAAGGAAATATACAACTTTGTGCAAATTAAAGAAGAGAGTCTCCCACAAGCTTGGGGGAGGCCTCTCAAGTTACTTAATGCTTTGCCTGATCATCCTCTTAAGAAACCTGAAATACTTGATATCTTTTATAATGGACTAACCGATGCTTCCAGAGATTACCTGAATAGTTGTGCTGGTTCTCTTTTCAGGGAAAGAACACACGATGAAGCTGAAATTCTATTGAATAATATGTTGACAAATGAAAATAATTGGGCACCTCCTGAGCCAGCTCCTGAGCCAATTAATGATCCTATTCTTAAACTGACTCCGAAGAAGAGAGGTGTTCTATTTCTCAGTCCCGAAGATATGCAAGAGGCAAAGAAATCTATGAAAGAAAAAGGTATTAAAGCTGAAGATGTTAAGAATTTACCTCCTATTGAAGAAATACACGGTCTTAATTTACCGCCTATTGAAGAAACATATGATCTCGACCCATTACCTATTGAAGAACCTCCTGATCTTGATAACCCGACACAGGTAGTAAAGGTAAATTCTCTCTATAGATTTGATGAAGGTGATATTCCTCACTATAAGTCTGCTAGACAATGCTTAGAAGAGTTTGGTAACTTTTTTGTCAAACAAGAAAATTTTAGTGCTTATTATGGTAGACAATTAAAACAAAATGCTTATATGATTAGACGCTTGGGTGATTATATGGCTAATACTAAAGGTGAACTTAAACTTGTTAGCAAACATGCTTCTATGGTTACCACTCAAGTAGAACAAGTACTTAAAGCTCAAAAAGAAGTGCTTGATGAAATGAATAGTAAGAAAAATGATTATGAAACCTGACCCTGCTTTCGCTACTTCACCTATATGTGTTCCTGATAAGGATTATGAATTCTCTGTTGATCTTGATATAATTACTTTGGTTGAATCTGATACTTTCCATGGTTATGAGTCTGAAACTGTTGTGGCACATCTTACTAAATTAAATGATATAGCTACCCTGTTTACTAATGATGAGAGATCGCGTTACTTTTACATACTCAAAATATTTCTGTTCTCATTAAAGGGTGATGCTAAGATATGGTTCAATTCTCTTGATCCTTGTTGTGTGCGTAGTTCCCAGGAATGATTTATTACTTCTCTGCTAAATATTTCCCTGCTCATAAGAAACAAGCTGCTTTAAAGGAAATATACAACTTTGTGCAAATTAAAGAAGAGAGTCTCCCACAAGCTTGGGGGAGGCTTCCCAAGTTACTTAATGCTTTGCCTGATCATCCTCTTAAGAAACCCGAAATACTTGATATCTTTTATAATGGACTAACCGATGCTTCCAGAGATTACCTGGATAGTTGTGCTGGTTCTCTTTTCAGGGAAAGAACACCGGATGAAGCTGAAATTCTATTGAATAATATGTTGACAAATGAAAATAATTGGGCACCTCCTGAGCCAGCTCCTGAGCCAATTAATGATCCTATTCTTAAACTGACTCCGAAGAAGAGAGGTGTTCTATTTCTCAGTCCCGAAGATATGCAAGAGGCAAAGAAATCTATGAAAGAAAAAGGTATTAAAGCTGAAGATGTCAAGAATTTACCTCCTATTGAAGAAATACATGGTCTTAATTTACCGCCTGTTGAAGAAACATATGATCTCGACCCATTACCTATTGAAGAACCTCCTGATTTTGATAACCCGACACAGATAGTAAAGGTAAATTCTCTCTATAGATTTGATGAAGGTGATATTCCTCACTATAAGTCTGCTAGACAATGCTTAGAAGAGTTCGATAACTTTTTTGTCAAACAAGAAAATTTTAATGCTTATTTTGGTAGACAATTAAAACAAAATGCTTATATGATTAGACGCTTGGGTGATTATATGGCTAATATTAAAGTTGAACTTAAACTTGTTAGCAAACATGCTTCTATGGTTACCACTCAAGTAGAACAAGTACTTAAAGCTCAAAAAGAAGTGCTTGATGAAATGAATAGTAAGAAAAATGATTATGAAACCTGACCCTGCTTTTGCTACTTCACCTATATGTGTTCCTGATAAGGATTATGAATTCTCTGTTGATCCTGATATAATTACTTTGGTTGAATCTGATCCTTTCTATGGTTATGAATCTGAAACTGTTGTGGCACATCTTACTAAATTAAATGATATAGCTACCCTGTTTACTAATGATGAGAGATCGCGCTACTTTTACATACTCAAAATATTTCCGTTCTCATTAAAGGGTGATGCTAAGATATGGTTCAATTCTCTTGATCCTGGTTGTGTGCGTAGTTCCCAGGAATGATTTATTACTTCTCTGCTAAATATTTCCCTGCTCATAAGAAACAAGCTGCTTTAAAGGAAATATACAACTTTGTGCAAATTAAAGAAGAGAGTCTCCCACAAGCTTGGGGGAGGCTTCTCAAGTTACTTAATGCTTTGCCTGATCATCCTCTTAAGAAACCTGAAATACTTGATATCTTTTATAATGGACTAACCGATGCTTCCAGAGATTACCTGGATAGTTGTGCTGGTTATCTTTTCAGGGAAAGAACACCAGATGAAGCTGAAATTCTATTGAATAATATGTTGACAAATGAAAATAATTGGGCACCTCCTAAGCCAGCTCCTGAGCCAATTAATGATCCTATTCTTAAACTGACTCCGAAGAAGAGAGGCGTTCTATTTCTCAGTCCCGAAGATATGCAAGAGGCAAAGAAATCTATCAAAGAAAAAGGTATTAAAGCTGAAGATGTTAAGAATTTACCTCCTATTGAAGAAATACACGGTCTTGATTTACCGCCTTTGAAGAAACATATGATCTCGACCCATTACCTATTGAAGAACCTCCTGATCTTGATAACCCGACACAGGTAGTAAAGGTAAATTCTCTCTATAGATTTGATGAAGGTGATATTCCTCACTATAAGTCTGCTAGACAATGCTTAGAAGAGTTTGATTACTTTTTGTCAAACAAGAAAATTTTAATGCTTATTTTGGTAGGCAATTAAAACAAAATGCTTATATGATTAGCCACTTGGGTGATTATATGGCTAATATTAAAGGTGAACTTAAACTTGTTAGCAAACATGCTTCTATGGTTACCACTCAAGTAGAACAAGTACTTAAAGCTCAAAAAGAAGTGCTTGATGAAATGAATAGTAAGAAAAATGATTATGAAACCTGACCCTGCTTTTGCTACTTCACCTATATGTGTTCCTGATAAGGATTATGAATTCTCTGTTGATCCTGATATAATTACTTTGGTTGAATCTGATCCTTTCCATAGTTATGAATCTGAAACTGTTGTGGCACATTGTTGGGCCAGGCCCAAAACAAGGCATGTGCACGCTGCCCGGATTCGCCATTACTCAAGATCGACCCACCACGTCTCCCACGAACGGCACGCACCAGACGTGGCGTCGTGGGGGAGATCGTGGGGCTTTCTTTAATGGAAAAAATCAGAACACCCGTCCCTTCTCCCCTTTATAAGCAGGGGGAACAGGGGCAGGACGCCCACTTGCCATTGCTGTCACATCAAAAACCTCCGCCGCTTCCCCCTTTGTTCTCGAGCCCAAAAAGAGCGACGCTCCGCCCCCTCCATTGCCACCGGTGCCACCAACGCCGTCGACCTCCTCCACCACCTCTCCCTATGGCTCAAGGCCGACAAGGGAAAAGGCGTGAATCGGCCGAGGCGCAGCGGCTCATGGCGCATGGAAGGAGCGGGCCCTCTTCGATCCCCGCTCAACAGAAGGAGCTGCGGAGCTGTACTATCTCTTCGGTCGACGGAGACCCGGCGCACCAGCAGACGAGGGTCATCTCCGCCGCCACATCCGCTAAGGTCTCCATCGGGTACCCTTTCTTCGCGATTTTCTTCCACTGCGGGCTCTGTCCGCCTTTTTCTGAATTCTTCGTGATGTCATGAACACATATGGCCTCCGCCTCCTTGACTTCACCCCAACGCCATCCTCACCATGGACGTTTCGCACATCTCTGCGAGAACTTTGTCGGGTCCATCCAAATGTCGCACTCTTCCGCCACTACTTCTCACCCAGCGAGAGAGAGAGAGCCGCTGTCGGAGGAATTGCATGGACTTCTAGGATCGGCAAGAAGGAAGCGTATCTTGACGGAGAGTTGCGCAGCAAGTGGGAGGAGTGGAGAGCTGACTGGTGTTGGATCTTAGAGGAGGAGCCACAGCCTTTTACTGCCCTGCGCAAAACCCCCATAGTACGCGGCAATGACTGGAGCAACTTGGCGCCGGAGGACGACAAGTTGAAGATTGCCGTGACTAGGATTTTGCGTCTCCGGCAAGCAGGGCTTACCGTAGGAGCAGTTGGCGCGGACTTCCTTCGCTGCCGCATTGCGCCCTTGCAGGAGAGAGGGAGGCCTGCTTGGGAATTCCAGAACGCGGCGGATATCATGAGGCTGCGCCCGGGTTTGAATTGGAATTTTACTACCTTGGAGCTTGACGGCATGCTGCGGGAGCTGTTCAAGCCTGAAGCGGACAACCCCGGGTGGTGCATGTTGCCAAGGGGAGTCGTGCCCTTGTGCAACAACTCGTCGCTGACAACATCCGCTGATAATGCTGCCAGCGATTCGCATGGAATCGTTCCAACTTGGCAGGAGCCCGCCGACGACGTCGTGCAGCAGTTCTTCGACAACTTGGTGGAGGTGCCGATCCGCGCCGACGAGCAGAGGCGGCTCACCCGCGACACCACCGATCAGGAGATGGCGCGCATCGCCACGAGGTTGGAGGAGGCTGCAGAGGCTGCTGCCGCCGGCGTGTTTGGGTTCACTGTCGAGGAGGCAGAGACGGCCGAGGCGGCAAGCCTTGCCGACCGAGAAGAGTTCGTCGGTGAGGAGGAGCAGACCGAGCCCGACAACGAACCGAGCGAGCCTGCCGGGGGCGCCTCTCCTCCGCCGTCAAGTAGCTTGCCGCAGGAGGAGCCCGCTGTCCCGCCAAGGAGACGCCTCCGCAAGACTGGAGAAGTGGCGGGGCGGCATACGGTCCAACAGCCGCCTTGCCGCCCGACGCGCTCCACCGCGGCAAGAACTGTTGCCGCGGGAGCGCCTCATTCCGCCACGGCGACGGGCACGGGGTCTTCTGGAGTCGCGGACCCTGCACCCGCCAAGCGTCCGAGGGAATCTTCTCCCCTACCTGGCGCGCCAAAGATGTCGGGGAAGCTGATCATGTCCCACGAACACCTATGGGACGTGGATCCCTTGTGGTTCGGAGGGGGGCGGAGGATGCACGAAGAGCGGATCGAAGCGATGCACACGAGCAAGTTTACCCAGCTTCGGAGCTCTCCGGAGAGATAATACTCCTACTGCTGCTTGGTGGATTGTATTGTGTTCTTGCTAGGGAGCAATGGGAGCTACAAAACCTAGCCTGAGTGTGGTCTAGTATGAGTAGAATGAACTCAGCCGGAGCCGAACCGAACCCTTTCTACGTTGCACTTGGGCCTCCTTTTATAGGCACAAGGGGTCACCACATGTGCCAAGTAGACAAGGGTAAGATAGTAAAAACATAGGTTGGTACGCCGCTTGTACAAAGGTACAGTGATCTATACCTAACTCGACGGCAAGGGACAAGAGTCATAAATGCCCGCCTCAGTCACCTGAACAGTGTAAGAGGGACCGTCAAGTGCGCCTCCGTTTGCCACGATGGTAGCTTGTCAGCGCCGCTTATCGCTGCTCCTTGCTGGCTGCACAGCCCGTCGACACGCGTGCTTGGGAAAGCCCCATGGCGACACGTTGGCGGGTGAGCTGGAGCGGAGATGAAGAGAAGTTGCCTGCCGCGGCGAGTACCTTGCCGCGGCAAGGTTCTGGTCGCGCTCGGGAGCTTGTCTCTCACCAAGCCTTCCCGGCAAGCTCCTCTTGCCGGGGCCTTGTTTCCTCCGTGCCTTGAGTGGTCTTCCCGGCAAGCTCCTCTTGCCGGGTCTTGACTACTTTGTTTTGAACGGCTCCAAAGGAGCCACGGAGATCTTGACGGTCACCGTGTCGGTCCCGCCGCGGGCGCTGAATCGCTCACATGCACGAAGTTCGGGATACTAGGGTACCCCTACTCTAGTACACCGACACACATCTTACTAAATTAAATGATATAGCTACCCTGTTTACTAATGATGAGAGATCGCGTTACTTTTACATACTCAAAATATTTCCGTTCTCATTAAAG
Source organism: Aegilops longissima (assembly GCA_021605205.1). Classification (NCBI taxonomy): domain Eukaryota; kingdom Viridiplantae; phylum Streptophyta; class Magnoliopsida; order Poales; family Poaceae; genus Aegilops; species Aegilops longissima. Next base: position 12,856,870 of record CM038677.1, read on the forward strand.
GGTGATGCTAAGATATGGTTCAATTCTCTTGATCCTGGTTGTGTGCGTAGTTCCCAGGAATGATTTATTACTTCTCTGCTAAATATTTCCCTGCTCATAAGAAACAAGCTGCTTTAAAGGAAATATACAACTTTGTGCAAATTAAAGAAGAGAGTCTCCCACAAGCTTGGGGGAGGCTTCTCAAGTTACTTAATGCTTTGCCTGATCATCCTCTTAAGAAACCCGAAATACTTGATATCTTTTATAATGGACTAACTGATGCTTCCAGAGATTACCTGGATAGTTGTGCAGGTTCTCTTTTCAGGGAAAGAACACCGGATGAAGCTGAAATTCTATTGAATAATATGTTGACAAATGAAAATAATTGGGCACCTCCTGAGCCAGCTCCTGAGCCAATTAATGATCCTATTCTTAAACTGACTCCGAAGAAGAGAGGTGTTCTATTTCTCAGTCCCGAAGATATGCTAGAGGCAAAGAAATCTATGAAAGAAAAAGGTATTAAAGCTGAAGATGTTAAGCATTTACCTCCTATTGAAGAAATACACGGTCTTAATTTACCGCCTATTGAAGAAACATATGATCTCGACCCATTACCTATTGAAGAACCTCCTGATTTTGATAACCCGACACACGTAGTAAAGGTAAATTCTCTCTATAGATTTGATGAAGGTGATATTCCTCACTATAAGTGTGCTAGACAATGCTTAGAAGAGTTTGATAACTTTTTTGTCAAACAAGAAAATTTTAATGTTTATTTTGGTAGACAATTAAAACAAAATGCTTATATGATTAGACGCTTGGGTGATTATATGGCTAATATTAAAGGTGAACTTAAACTTGTTAGCAAACATGCTTCTATGGTTACCACTCAAGTAGAACAAGTACTTAAAGCTCAAAAAGAAGTGCTTGATGAAATGAATAGTAAGAAAAATGATTATGAAACCTGACCCTGCTTTTGCTACTTCACCTATATGTGTTCCTGATAAGGATTATGAATTCTCTGTTGATCCTGATATAATTACTTTGGTTGAATCTGATCCTTTCCATGGTTATGAATCTGAAATTGTTGTGGCGCATCTTACTAAATTAAATGATATAGCTACCCTGTTTACTAATGATGAGAGATCGCGTTACTTTTACATACTAAAAATATTTCCGTTCTCATTAAAGGGTGATGCTAAGATATGGTTCAATTCTCTTGATCCTGGTTGTGTGCGTAGTTCCCAGGAATGATTTATTACTTCTCTGCTAAATATTTCCCTGCTCATAAGAAACAAGCTGCTTTAAAGGAAATATACAACTTTGTGCAAATTAAAGAAGAGAGTCTCCCACAAGCTTGGGGAGGCTTCTCAAGGTACTTAATGCTTTGCCTGATCATCCTCTTAAGAAACCTGAAATACTTGATATCTTTTATAATGGACTAACCGATGCTTCCAGAGATTACCTAGATAGTTGTGCTGGTTCTCTTTTCAGGGAAAGAACACCGGATGAAGCTGAAATTCTATTGAATAATATGTTGACAAATCTTATATTTACTAATTGGAGGCACCTTTCAAGACTTCTCATTAATCCACATCATCAAAATTAATCACACCGTTGGATTGTATAATTTACGTCTAAGATAAAAAGAAAACTTACGTAACACATATGTCCCATAAAAAACATCTGACACGTTCAACAATTTTTTTTAGATGGACACGTTGGTAACACAAAAAAAAGGAAAGCATCCCCGGTTCCATAAAAAGATTAGCATCTTTCCATAAAAATTTGACGAATGAAAAGGAAAAAAAATCACAGATTTCATCTCACATGTTCAACTTCAGGGTTTGGTGAAGCAAAAGAAGGAAAGCATGCATGGTTTGCTTTTTAATGGATAGCCTCCTTCCGTTTTAAAAAAGGGATATACTCCGTCCACATAAACTCTGCGGTTGAAAAGGAAATAAATAACAGATTGCATTTGAGACGTTTAATGTTTGGTGACACAAAAGGAAAGCATCATAGCCTGCTTCCATAAATACTCCATCGAAGAAAGGATAAAAAAACAAATATGTTTGATGACCATTGAAAGTCGGTAAATAAAATCTTTTCCCAATTGAAAAAAGAAAAAAACATTCACGCAAAAAAAGGTAAACCGTCTCTCCCTCGACCCTGGCCCCCTTTTTAAGGCTTCTCATTAATCCACATTATCAAAATTAATCACACTATTGGATTGTAGAATTTACGTGAGAACTTTCGTAATACATATGGTCTCATAAAAAACATCTGACACGTCAAACATTTTTTTTGAGATGGACACGCTCAATGTTGGTCACACAAAACAAGAAAAGCATCGCCGGTTTCATAAAAAAATTTAGCCTCCTTCTATAAAACAATTGACGGATGAAATGGAAAAAGAAAATCATAGATTGCATCTGACACGCTCAACTTCATTGTTGGTGAAACAAAACAAGAAAGCATGCACGGTTCATTTTTAATGCATAGCCTCTTCCATAAAAAAAATAGCCTCCTGCCATATAAACTCCGCGGATGAAAAGGAAATACATAAGAGATTGCATATGACACGTTTAATGTTGGTGAAATAAAAGGAAAGCATCAACGGTTCCTTCAAAAACGATAGCCTACTCCCATAAAAAACTGCATCGAAGAAAAGAAAAAAAAACAAATCTGTATGATGAGCCTTGAACGTCGGTAAATAAAATCTTCCCCGACTGGAATAGTAAAAAAACTTTCACGCAAGAAAAGGAAAAACATCTATCCCTCGACCCTGGCCCCTGAAACATACGTATGTAACATATAGACTGTCCCGTCCAGAAAACGAATCTGTCACGTAATGTTTTTTTAGCTGCAGGTGACACGTAATGTTGGTGAGACAAAAGAAGCAAAGCATCCATTAGTTTATCCTTCTATAAAAACTCCACCGATGAAAAGAAAAAGACTCACGCAAGAAAGGAAAGATACCTCTCCCTCTAACATGATTCTTTAGAGGTACCGATTGCTACTACGTATATGCATATATAGTATGTCTATGCATTTAGTTTTTTATCCTTTTAACAAAGAGAAAAATTAGCTATTAAAACATCTTTATATACATATAAATTCCTGCATTAACAAAAAAAGAATCTGGATGTATCCTGCGCCACAAAAATCTGATATAAACACATGATTGTCTATATGATATACTAGATATGTGCCGTATGGATAGAAAAATTGAAATTGCAAGGCTCATGCAAATACATTTATTTGCAAGAATTTGTTGGTAGAGAGAAGAATTTCTAATCTGAATAACATATTGTGTTTATAGTATACAACTTCCACTTTTTAAAATATATATATTATTTGCTACGATATCATGTATGTTGATAGAAAGCCGTGCATGCATGTGTCCATTATTCTGTATAGACAAAAAGTTCTCCATAATTCTACCATGCTTCCGTGGCAAAAAGAAAGATGTATGACTTTTGTTTGGTTGACTAAGAAAGCAAGATATATGCTACAATAGGGCACTTGATCTTTAATACCATTTAGAAACGTATAGGTCACGAGTACATGATACATGCAATTACTTATGCGTTTGTAAACGTGTTGTCTGCCAAAATAATACAACCCTTATATAACCTTCATAAAGTAGCACATCCATACTTTCACATATCTTCTATAAATCTGAGGTGGTTCGCCATCACACAGCAATAGTGTATATAACGTTGTGACACAATTGGACTTAAACAATCTAATTAGAAAATAGTCAAAGCAATGTAACCTCATTAGACCTTATGTGCATGTGTAACAATAATGACCTATATCAACATATTCAAAATATTGTTTGATATTTCTATTTTCTCAAACATTTTAATCTAAAATTAAAATTTCTAGCCCGTGCAGGTGCACGGGTTGACGACTTGTGAAAATAATTGGGCACCTCCTGAGCCAGCTCCTGAGCCAGCTCCTGCTCCAATTAATGATCCTATTCTTAAATCGACTCCGAAGAAGAGAGGTGTTCTATTTCTCAGTCCCGAAGATATGCAAGAGGCAAAGAAATCTATGAAAGAAAAAGGTATTAAAGCTGAAGATGTTAAGAATTTACCTCCTATTGAAGAAATACATGGTCTTAATTTACCGCCTGTTGAAGAAACATATGATCTCGACCCATTACCTATTGAAGAACCTCCTGATCTTGATAACCCGACACAGGTAGTAAAGGTAAATTCTCTCTCTAGATTTGATGAAGGTGATATTCCTCACTATAAGTCTTCTAGACAATGCTTAGACGAGTTTGATAACTTTTTTGTCAAACAAGAAAATTTTAATGCTTATTTTGGTAGACAATTAAAACAAAATGCTTATATGATTATACGCTTGGGTGATTATATGGCTAATATTAAAGGTGAACTTAAACTTGTTAGAAAACATGCTTCTATGGTTACCACTCAAGTAGAACAAGTACTTAAAGCTCAAAAAGAAGTGCTTGATGAAATGAATAGTAAGAAAAATGATTATGCTGTTAGAGTAGCTACTAGAACTGGTAGAATGACTCAGGAACCTTTGTATCCTGAAGGCGACCCTAAGAGAATTGAGCAAGATTCTCAGAGAAATAATATTGATGCACCTAGTTCCTCTAAAAAGAAGAAAAAGAAAAATGATAGAACCGTGCAAACTTCTAGTGAACCTATTGCTGAACCACCCGATAATCCAAATGATATCTCTATGTCTGATGCTGAAACACAATCTGGTAATGAACGTGAACCTAGTGAAAATGTTAATGATGATGTTCATGATGATGCTCAACCTAGTAATGATAATGATGTAGAAATTGAACCTGCTGTTGATCTTGATAACCCACAATCAAAGAATCAACGTTATGATAAGAGAGACTTTGTTGCTAGGAAACATGGTAAAGAAAGAGAACCTTGGGTTCAGAAACCCATGCCTTTTCCTCCCAGACCATCCAAGAAAAAGGATGATGAGGATTTTGAGCGCTTTGGTGAAATGATTAGACCTATCTTTTTGCGTATGCGATTGACTGATATGCTCAAAACGAATCCTTATGCTAAATATATGAAAGATATCATTACTAATAAAGAAAGATACCGGAAGCTGAAATTTCCACCATGCTTGCTAATTATACTTTTAAGGGTGGAATACCAAAGAAACTTGGAGATCCCGGAGTACCTACTATACCTTGCTCCATTAAAAGAAATTATATTAAAACTGCTTTATGTGATCTTGGAGCCGGTGTTAGTGTTATGCCTCTCTCTTTATATCGTAGACTTGACTTGAATAAGTTGACACCTACTGAAATATCTTTGCAAATGGTTGGTAAATAAACTGCTATACCTGTCGGTATTTGTGAGGACGTGCCTGTTGTGGTTGCAAACGTTACTATTTTAACGGACTTTGTTATTCTTGATATCCCCGAGGATGATAGTATGTCTATTATTCTTGGAAGACCTTTTCTTAATACTGCAGGGGCTGTTATTGATTGCAACAAAGGCAATATCACTTTTCATGTTAATGGTAATGAGCATACGGTACACTTTATGAGGAAACAACCTCAAGTCCATAGTATCAACTCTATTGGAAAAATTCCATCGATTATTATTGGAGGTTTTGAATTTCCTCTTCCTACTGTCTAAAAGAAATATGATATACTTATTATTGGGGATGTGCATATCCCAGTTGAGGTAACCTAGTGTAATTCGAAATTTCTCTGGTTTCATGATTATCGGAATGGGTTTGTTAACAAGACTTGATCAACCTTGTTAGTGGGTTCCTTTTGATGAGCATGAGATGGATGAAACTAGAAGCACAACCTTCTGTACCCTCTCTATATTTTCTGTTCTTTAGTTGAAATAAAGTAAAAATAGTATTTTTCTGTCTATTTCCTGGTTTATCCGTGCAATATAAAAATATCCCGAAAATAAAAGTCCTCAGAATGATATGCCAATTTAATATGATTTTTTCGGGAATATTTGAGGATTTATGGTGCAAAAATCACCGCGGGGGGAGCTGCCACCTGGCCACGAGGGTGGAGGGCGTGCCCTACCCCCCTGGGCGCGCCCCCTGCCTCATGGGCCCACGGTGGCCCTCCTCCACTTATTCCAGCACCCATCTTCTTCCTCTGCCACACACAAACCCGAAAAACCAACTCAAGCACGAGTTCCAGCCACTTTTGCTGTGGTTTTCGATCTCCTTGCTCAAAGCACCTGTAGCAAAACTGCTTGGGGGAGATTGTTCCTTGGTATGTGGCTCCTCTATTGGTCCAATTAGTTTTTGTTCTAGTGCTCTATTCTTTGCAAATTTGTGCTGCATAGGTGACCATGTTCTTGAGCTTGCATGTCAAATTTAGATGGTTCCAAGTAGTTCTAATGCTCGATATAGGCTCTAGGCACTTGTAGGAGTAGCTGCTATCAGTTTTATTGAAGTTGGTTCACTTTTGTTTGAAGTTACTAAATTTTTTAGATTATTTCCAAAAATAATGAAGGGACTTTTAAGGGGCTCATCGAGCCGAAGCTCAAAGGAGAAACAAAATGAAGAAGCTCAGAGGCCCAAATATAATTTGCCTCGTACCGCGGAGATACGGCCGTGTGAATGGCTTTCTGATAATTTCTTGACACAGGCCGGGATTTATGAGGATTTCTATTCATTGATTGAAAATGCTGGCCTCACCGACTTCGCTCATGCACCAACGCCCACAGATTCTTACTCACAAATACTTTTGTGCAAAACTTCTACTTTTACCCTAAGGAATCACCTCCTTCAGTAGAATTTCATTTACATGACGTTGTGAAGAAAATGCCATTGTCTGAATTTTGCGCAGTCTGCAACATACCCCCTGAGGGTATCTTAGAGGAACCACCCCGTAAAGAGGTGGAACCTTTTGTTAAACTTATCTCTGTGGGAGAAACCAGGAAGGTTTCCGATGCAAGAATTACTAGCATACATTTTCCTGTATTGCGCTATTTTGCCTTATTTGCTAGTCGTTGCTTGATTGGTCGCGGGAACTGTGGAAACCTTAGTGTTCCTGATATTCCTATTTTGTTCCATGGTTTATACCGCTATAACACTGTTAGTATGGGCGGAATTGTTGCTAGACGGTTGAGTCTGAACCGTACTAAGGGCCTCATCTTTGGAGGCATTTATGCTTCTCGCCTTGCTGCACATTTTAACATAGCTATTAGGCATTATGAGAAAGAAGAAAAATTGCTGCCTAATGCTTATCTAGATTTTAAGAGTATGATAGCACATGATTTTCTTGTTAAGGACAGGGAAGGAAGGCTCAAATATAAGTTATACTTTGATAAACATCATCCTGAAACTATTACGCTGCCTGCTCCTTCTTTGTTTAATTTTGTAGGACCCTATCTCGTTACGTTGGCTGCCGTTCAAGCTTACAAAAATCCTGCACCAGCCCTGGAACCGGAACCACAAGATGAGCCTCCACGACAATCTGTTTATTCTTGGGATCCAGAGATGGCTGTCAGTCAATGGCAGTCGGAGTTTTCCTCATCACAGTATGATCCAAACTATTCTTCGTCGCAGTACGACCCCAGCTACACCTACGGGTATCCGCCAGGCTATCCCTGGCCATAAACCAACTTAGGCCAAAAGCCTAAGCTTGGGGGAGTACGTATTTCTCACCGACATTACATTTATGTTCACACACACTCATTGCTAGATGTCGGTGCTCATACTCTTTCGCCGTAATATCCATGCTAGTTTATTTTCTTTTTCCTACTTTCTTCTTGTGTGCTTGTTAAACCTTAAGAAAAACGAAAAAAAATTAGTAGTAGTTTACCTTTCTGCTGTAGTAGTAGTAATTAAAAAGAAAACCCAAAAATATTTCCTGTTCTTCTTTTGCTTGTTGGGAGCTTTCCCGTGTAAATAATTTTTATTTCTTTTCTTTTCTTTGGGGATCGGTAGGAGAAGACCATGATTAGATTGTTGAAGTGGCTCTTATATGCAGCCCATTTGCTAATTCTTAAGGTTTTTTTGGAGCCCATATTCTTTTTGTTAGCATTGCAGCCCATATTGGGGCAACGGTTAAAAAACTTATACGAAATTTTGCATATTTCGGTGCGGTCCGAACTGTTTTTAATCCCGAAATTTCGACTCACATTCAAACTGATTTTAAAAATAAATGTATATCAATATATAAAATCCAACAAATTCTCCACGCATAAAAATTAATGTAATTTAAAAATCTTGAAATGAAAAAAAAGATATTTCAAACTAATTGCCGGTTTGATGTGTTTTAAAAATGTACAACCCATTTCTCATTACTGATGGGCCATTTTCTCGGCTAGCCGAATGAAAGCTCTCCTCATCTTGAAAGATTTGCAGCCCAACAGGCCTGACAAAGCGACTTACTTGGCAAATCACAAAAAAACTGGGCTGTGGCCGTGGACCCAGCTATCAGCCTCTCCACGTACAGTACTCTTCCGATGGAAGTCGTTCCTTGACCATGTTGACCACGCCGCTTGGAGAGCACCATGGCGGTGGACGACGACGAGTCCTAGGAAGGGGACGATTTGGCAGTGGAAGCCCGCGCGGAGAGGACTACGAGGGTTCACTGGTTCGGCTGCGGTGTGAGGCTCTCGTCACCGCAGGGCCTGGCCAGCGGTGGGAATGGTAGGGGGCGGTGAGGCCTCTGCGGCAGCACAGCCAGCCACGGGAGGCAGGAGCATGCGGCACGACCAGCGCTGCTTTGGGCGGCCGGAGCAAGAAGACCAGAGGTTGAAGAAGCACTACAGCCATTGGATGGACATCGTACAGTCAGTGGAGCTAGAATCGTTCATATTGACTAAGTTGACAAAGCACTTCGTCCCCGTCAACTTAGTAGGCCCACAAGTCAGCTTCCCAGTAAGGTGGGTCCCAGCTAGCCGGGGGAGTATTCATTTTTTTGTGCGTAATAAGGAGGCACTTCTGGTGGGTCCAAGCTGACAGCGGGGGGAATGTTTTTTTCGCAAAATACGGTGGCCCGTCCGATGGGTCCCAGCAGTCAGGGGGAAACGATTTTTTCACAAAATACTGGTGGCCCGTCCGGTGGGTCCCAGCTGTCAGGTGGAGGAATAATTATTTTCCGCGTAATAAGGAGGCACTTCCTTGCGGCTGCCGTGGACCCAGCTGTCAGCCTCTCCACGTACAGTACTCTTCCGATGGAAGTCGGTCATTGACCACATTGACCACGCCACCGAGAGCACCACGGCGGTGGACGACGGCGAGGCCTAGGAAGGGGACGACGCGGAGCCGTGCAAGACGCGGCAGTGGATGCCCACGCGGAGAGGAGTACGAGCGTTCATTGGTTCGGCTGCGGTGTGAGGCTGCCGTCGCCGCAGAATAACAGGGGGTGTGGGTGAGTGGAGGGATGGCCTGACCAGTGGTGGGAGTAGTATGGGGGCAGTGAGGCCTTCGCGGTAGCACAACCGGCCATGGGAGGCAGGAGCAGGCGACATGACCGGCGCTGCTTTGGGAGGCTGGAGCAAGAAGACCAGAGGTTGAAGAAGTACTATGGCCGTTGGATGGACATCATACGGTCACTGGAGTATTGACTAAGTTGACAAAGCTCTCCATCCCTGTCAACTTAGTAGGCCCACAAGTCAACCCAACAATATGGTGGGTCCCAGCTAGCAGGGGGTATTCATTTTTTCGGGCGTAATAAGGAGACACTTCTTTGCGTGCGAAGATATAGCTGGTGGGTCCGACCTCACGGGGAATGTTTTTTCACAAATCTGAGGCCCTTCATGTGGGTCCTAGCTGTCAGGTGGAGGAATCATTATTTTGCGCGTAATAAGGAGGCATTTCCTTGCATGAGGCCGTGGACCCAGCTGTCAGCCTCTCCACGTACAGTCCACTTCCGATGGATATCGTTCATTGACCACGTTGACCAGGCCGCGCCGAGAGCACCAGGGCGGTGGATGACGGCGAGGCCTAGGAAGGGAATGACACGGAGCCGGGGAATACTCGGCAGTTGTTTCCCATGCGGAGGAGTACGAGGGTTTACTGGTTCGTCTGCTGTCGCCAGAGAATAACAGCATGTGTGGGTGAGTAGAGGGATGGCTAGGCCAGCGATGGGAGTACGGTGGGGTCGTGAGGCTGCTGCTGCAGCATAGCCGTCATGGAGGAGGGAGCAGGCAGTCCCGCCGGCGCTTGTTTGAGCGGCTTGAGCATGAAGAGCAGAGATTGAAGAAGCACGACAGCCGTTGGATGGACATCCAACAGTCACTGCTCTCGTGTGTTAAGTTGACAGGGCGTTGCGTGTGCGTCAACCTTTTTTTTATGGAAGCATACACGTCAACATGTAGTAGGCGCACAAGTCAGCCTAAAATATGTGGAAAACAACATACATCCCATCTGCCATTATTTCTAATAATGTACAGCCCATTTGCTAATTCTTAAGAATTTTTTGGAGCCCATCTTCTTTTTGTTAGCATCACACCCCATATTGTGGCCACGGTTAAAAAGTATACGAAATTTTGCATATTTCAGTGCGGTCAACTGTTTTTAATCCAGAAATATCGATTCACATTCAAACTATTTTGAAAAATAATTTATATAAATATAAAATCCAAATAATTGTCCACGCATAAAAATCAATGGAATTTAAGATCTTGTAATGAAAATAAATTGAAACTAATTCCCGGTTTGATGTGTTTTAAAAATGTACAACCGATTTCTGGGCAAACCAAATGAAACTCTCCTCATCTTGAAAGATTTGCAGCCCAACAGGGCCGATAAAGCAAGTAGGCCTTGTTTGGGTATTTCTTTTAAAAAATAGAACTGGGCTAGCCATTTTCAGCAAGAAAAAAACACAAATGGGCTCATGATGTGGTAAACATAAATAAAACCCTAGCTAGATGGGCCACAGCCCCCGCACAGCCCCGTTGTTACCCTGATCCGTCGCTAAAACTAGTATAAATAACAACAGCTTGTTCCTCAAAAAAAAAAAACTGCGCGACTTGCTGGGTCCCTGGTGTCAGCCGCTCGTAGTGTAATTCTCTTGTTTATTGACTACATTGACAATGGCGTGAGCCCCAGATGTCCAGCCTTTCCTATGAAAACTTACAGCCCATTTGATGTGCTAGTTCGAAATAAGTTTGTGGGTGCTGGTGGGGGCTAATCACAGCCGGCGAGAGTGATGTTATTTCCCTTGGTTTGGATTTGTTACAATATTTCACTCTAAATTAAACGAATGGCAAGCCATTTGCCTTGTTTCAAAGAAAATATGACAGTCACAGCCGAGTTGAAAAGGGCAGGAACATCTAACTCCAGCTTACAAACTATACAAAAGCACGAGGGTTAATTGTTCATCAGGTTTACAAAAAAAACCAGATTGAAAAGGGCAACAACATCTAACTCCAGCACTGTTTTCGGCAGTCACAGTCAAATGGATCGGTCAGGTCCATACAATATGTTGTAAATAGAAGCCCGACACGTTCAGAAGCTCTTTTGCCCACCTGAAACTCCTTTTTTTGCTCTTCGACATACCCATCCGTCAAAACCATACTGCTGATAAACTTAAGCCTGATGGACAATAGTAACCTCGCATTCAGCAGGAAGAATGTGACAAATCTTGTGTTTGCACGGTTGGCTACATATCGTTCTACCGTTATTGTCTTCAATCGAATCTCATGAGAAGTGAGGAAATCCCGATGCTTACGAATCCACCGATTGGTTATAACTTTCTTACCCCATCCTGTTGCCTAAATAGACATGAAGATTGAAAACAGTTAAGGTCTAAAAGAAGAGTGTCTAAAGAGCAACAGCTGAACGGTTAATTCTAGTACACTATATGCGGGCTTCCAATGTGCGTGAAATTATCACCTTTATATACAACTTCTCCAGACATGGAAAGCATTGCAGCAAGCCAATAATCTTGTTCAGATCAAAACTATTCATTTGGATATATAAGATCTTGACAGAATCCAGCACCATTGATAGGACATCCATGGAGAAACTCTTCATCGAGCATCTTATATTTACTAATTGGAAGCACCAATAAAGCCTTCACCTTAATCCACATCATTAAAAAAATCTGAAACGTTCATCTGTATAATTGATATATCTTAACCTCACGATTCACGTAACTTTTGAGGCGAAAAAGAAACAACCTACACGTTCCAAAGACCATACCTGACACAATTTAGACATATACCACGTTATACAGAAACACAAAAAAAAAACAGAATCATTGATTTGATGGGCCAAATTTGTTACGTCTCAGATTTTTTTTAAAGAATCTGCAAGGAAACGTACAAGTGACAATCTCTATTTAGTTGCTCTTTCTCGATCCTTCAGCTAACGTAATAGTTTTCTTTATTTTACGAAACCACCATGATTAGCTCCTAAGGCCTTACAATTCGTGGCTAAGATCAATTCATCCTCTGAGGTACTACATATCTGAAGCCCTTCGGCCATCAATGGAGCCCTCGCGTTGATCAAGCAGATGTCTCATCATGCTCTTCTTCTGATCCAGCGGACACCAAGTGAGGCCCTATGATCTAGGGCTCCTGGTCAGCACAGATCAATTTGGAGGTGAAGTGTCAGTCGTACAAAAGAATGAGAGAATATGATGAGAAGATGGGAACGATTTGTCTAAGCTGGCAAGGCGTAATGCCACCTACTCTCAAGAACCCAGCCGGTATTACTTTGATTACTCGGTTTTTGTTTTTGTTTGTGTGGAGATTACTCAGTTTATTACTCTAATAATTTACCATCTACTAAGTTTTTTTTAGCACAAACATATAAGATGATACTTGAACTTCTCTTCTGGCGATGAATAGTAGAGCTCTGCCTGTTTACAAAGAAAGATGTGTTTGATAAGATGAATATATAGTAGAACTCCCGCTATGACAGTTCGGCTGATATTTGGTAATCAACACTCTCCACTTGGCTGCAGCTTAGCATGTTGCTTTGATAGTTTTTGATCCGAAACTGATATATTAGGAGTACAACCAAAGTTTCAGGTTAGTTCGTACATATTGCACTGATCGGATCCTCCCTATGAAAAAACTGACGAGACAAACTCAGGAAAACTGTGAGGTACTAATCTGTAGTCTGACCATACCACCGAGCTGATGTTCCCTGTTAAGTTTCTCTTGAATCCAAAGGTGTTTTCTTTGTGAAGCACCGTGAGGAGCCCAAGTAGGTATCACATGTTATTTTTCACATGTGCTTCCGACCTATGTTGGATGGAATATAAACGTTTTCTAACGTATGATACCATAAACAAACAAATATTTGAAATATAAATTTATACAATTAAAATGGCACACTAGGGGCTTTGTCTACTTTTAATATACTTAAAATCATAAGAAAGGATGGAATAAAAATGTATTTGAATATACGAATATTTTAGTGTAAACAATAACTACAATAAATAATGTGTTGTATTGAATGGAATTGTATGTTATTTAGATAAATAGATTCAAATATATGCATCTGCGTGATTAAAATGATTCACGCAACATCCCATGCAGGTGCATGATTTAATGTTTTTCAAATAATAAAATATTATAAATGTAAGTAATTTATTTTTAAAATAACTAGCCCATATAGGGCACGAGTAGATGATGGAAAAGATTTGGTCGATTCAAGTTTGGACTAGAAGGCAAGACAATAAATCAATTTTTTTGTTTCAGAAATTTTCTTATACTTGATATGCTTTTACCTCAAAAATATTTCATGAGAGATGTTTATTGCTATGCCTGTGAACCAACAGTTAATTCTTAATGAGCTTATTTTATTTTTTGGAGAGAGAGGTCTTATGTGATATATAAGTTGTACAATAGTGTAAATCATTCAACAATAGTGCTTAGGTTAACATTACAATTGTTATTTCATTTGTTCTTTTCCGCTCATCCTAGATGAAACATGGAAGACAAAATAAGAAATATTTGTTAGGAACTTCATTAGATAAAGCCATGCCAAAACGGGGTTCCCTTAAATATTCTCAAGTTATTGCTTCACATTTCAAATCTCACAAATTCATGATTTTTAATAAAAAATTATATTGCTACATTATTTATGTTCTAATCAAACCTTTTCTATTTCTTAATTTCTTAATTAGTTTAAGTAATGCATGGCAACCATAGTCTGATGTAAGGCTGACCTCATATATGAAGAGAGTAAGAGTTTTGCACAGATAGAAAATTGCAGATAGCCTAAGTTCTCAACTGGATATTGCTCGAATACATATAAGAAGACATTGTTTAAAAAAACTAGGTCTAGGACTTCAAATCCGTGATTTATGACACCTTTGAATTTTTTTTTTCTTTTCGTAAATTTCATGACACGATTAGATGTATGGCTGATACAATGTTTATTATATATTTCCATAAGGTACAAAGTCTTACCGTCAAAATTTAAGACTAGAATCGTTATGTATCCAGAAAATCGATCTGTATTTGTTAATATCCAAAAAAACTAACGTTCCATGTTTTAAAACTAATATATATGATAGGCAGATTTCTGCTTTCCCTATAATTTTGAATCTTTTAAAATAACCATACACAAAAAATGCTATTAGTACTTCATTTTGTATGCTTTCCTTAAATTATCGTGTGCAAAAATATATAAATAAGTTATTATAATATCTAGACCGTGCGGATGCACGGGATGACGACTAGTAGAACATAATATTAGTACAAAATGTGTACTCCAAGATGATATATAAATTATGCGCAGAAATTTAAAATGCAGCTTATGGTTACAAGTGTAGATGATAATATAAAGTACCTGAAGAACTGTGGAGCCAAACACCATATTGAAATGAGCACAGAGATCATGTATTACACCCAAGGTCTCCAGTTTAGGCGCAGAGAGGACGGTTATTTGCAACGGTGAATAACTAGAATCAAGGATCAACCTTTGAAGTGAAGGGGCATCTTGGATTATGAGCTGCCTTCCGTCAAAAGAAATTCCAATTCTTACAAGGTTAGGCGACTTTATTTGGAGACAACCGATTCTAACTGTGAAAACAAGCACCGAGGACTCCAGCGCAGGGCAACTGGAGTGGATGATGCTGTGCAATGAGGCCTCTGATATACGAACCCGCACAAGTGAAAGTTTCTTGAGAAATGGGAGTTGAAGGTTTAGTACCAGATTGTCTGGTAGGTAGCACTGCGAAAGGTGGCGGTGTGGAGAGAGGACCAAAACCCCGAGATGGACATCGGTGCTGAGGGCACAAGTTCATGGCGTTCGGTATGTGGTATGTGATTTTCAGGGGAATAGTAGAACTCAAGCAGCTGTAGTTCTGTGAATTCAGGGGATTCCAGCCAGGCGTCCACCGTGCAGGGCATGGTATGCTTGCTCAGGTAGCATGACGGGATGCAGAGGCTTTGAACGGAGCCCTGGTGGGAGGAGATGATGGCTCTGGGGATTTCAAATCATTGAAGAGAGATAGCTGATGACAGTCGAGATTAAGGGGAACGGCGTGCCATAGAGGGCGCCACCAAATTGAGAGGACTTGGGTGCGGCAACAATCCTTGGTGGGGAGAAGCGAGATGATCTCCCCAAGGATGGCGTCCGGGAGATCGCTGATGCGGTCCACCCGAGATTCTACGGTTCCTGGGATCCGGTGGGGCGGGTCGCCGCTTCTCCCAGCTGCCGGGTGCGGGATCTACAACAAAGGCCGCTGGGCGGGGGAGCCTCATCTTCTTAGCTGGGGTCAGCCAACTCCATTTTCCTCGAGGGCGTCGCGTCGCACTCACGGATTTGAGCAGAGTAACGAATGACGAGCCTAGTTGTAGTGCGAGCGAAGAAGAAGGGGAGCTGGGGGTTTTCTGTAGGAGTGAGGAAGAAGGGGAGCTGGGGTTTTCTGTAGGAGTGAGGTGAGGAATTTGGGGGTACGAGTGGAGCGAGCTGACGTGAGGTGGGTGGGAGCGAGGAGGAAGAAGAGCACCCAAGTTTTTTTGGGGGCGGTGTGTTGGGTGTGGGTAGCGCCTCTCATTCAGTAAATATATGGGCTTTTGAATTGATTTTACTATTTACTAGTGTGGATGGGCTGTTTTGTCTTGGGACCCAAGAAACAATTACTACTAGTACAGTGGAGACACTCTACAGCTACCCAGAAAAACAATTACTACTAGTACAGTGGAGACACTCTACCGCTTCGCTCCTCCTAGGTCATTGAAACGCCTACCTCTCTCAATGTTGTTATACTTTTGTTCACCGACATGCGGGCCATGCAGCCAAGGGCCCAAATGCCATCCACCAAATTAGAAGGCAGATGCAAAGCGGAGAGTCACCCGTCGTAGCACGGCAAGAACGAGCCGTCAGATCACAAAACCCCACCTCCCCGCAGTCTAAGTTTGACGGACGAAGCAACCATCATTTCACTCTTCGCTGAATCCCTTTCTCCCTCACCATCTTCAAGAAAGGCAACACTTGCATCTGCCACTGTTCTTCTCTCCGAACGAAGGAAAGGTAAGCGGACCCGTGATGTTGGTATATTTTCGTGCAGAGGAAAAAAAAGAACTTTTGCAAAGCAGTAACCGATCCTCACTCTCTTTTTTGTTTCATTGTCATTGCGATTGTGTTTTCCTTTCAAAGGTCTCCTAGTATTCGCTGGTTTCATGATGGACCAAGGAGAACCAGCAAAGATCTGCCGATATTGGAGCAGACGCGGAGGCTGATCCCCACGAGACAGAGAGCTCCAAGAAGATGGAGGAAACCACCGAGGCGACCCAGATCTCGAGATGGTCAACCCCGCTTGAGGTTACAGCCCCGTGGCACCGCAGAGCAGTTTTCCCCTTCGAGGATGTGTCCCCCCCCTCGCCGAGCTGCCCAAGGTGATTTCCTTCTTTGCTGATCTCGATTATGGTTTTTCATCTAAGTATGTGGTGATGTTTTTGGTGATTAATAATGCAAAATTTTATTAGCTTCGATGCCATGGTATACGAGTGGTTTAAATAACTTGTGTTTCTTATAATGAAAAGTAATTCAGAATTTGTTTCGCTTTCAATTAGAGCCCCGATGCGCATAAGGATTGTGTGGTTGTACATGTCACTCGCTATGAGGCGGACGACCTGAATATACGACCGGGAAAACAGAGTTCTTAGGCTGTTGGATCCTGGAAGCCATTTGCGGTTATACCAATGAAGAGTTGTATTCCAGCCTCACCGTTGTCGAGCGTGTTGTCCAGTGGTGTACAAGCACAAGAAGTTCAAAGCTACTCCTTCGCTTGTGAGGAATACTGTTCTTGTCAAGCTTACGCAGAAGATGACGTGGCTTGCCTCCACAAACAAGTTTATCGATGGCAAGGCCACAAGGTTGTCTTCATGAAGGTTCACAGGATTGAGCTGCTGCGGGGCGCCCTCGATGATGTTCATGGCAAGGTCCGCCTTGTGTCCAGCCCAAATTAGATCGAGGCATGAAATAGTTGCCCCAGCTAGTGTTTAATAGTAGTTTGGATTGTGTCTAATTATCCGAACCTTGCTCATTATCGACCCCTCCGGCTAGTACTGCTTGAATCCGCCTATGGAACTGCTGCTACTTTTGTGTGCCCGTGAATCATGTGAGAACCATCGTAATTGTTGCCGAAACAGATGCATCCTCACTAGTTTTTTCATGAATATGGCATGGTAAGACATAAGTTGTCACGGTTTATCATACGAGCAGTGTGTGTTTGATGAAATAGAGCACTCGCTCGAGAACCGTATACCGACGATACATAAGTACTTGTAAACACTGTTGGTGCTACCCCACTTGTAAGCAGTTGTGCAAAACATGGCACATTGGCTCAGCTCGCTTCAACACTAGGCTATCGACCAGCTAACAATCAACAATCTGTTGTCTGACATATAAGCAACTATGTATCTTGTTACAGTGGTTCATGCAGTTAATTGAGGCCAAAATGTAATAAATTCCAAATGTTCACACGCTAGTCCAGCGCTCATGTGGAACACTCACATTAAACTCGTCTTCATAAAAAACTTGAAAAGCATAAGTTAAGCAATTTTATACATCTCAATGATTCATAGAACATAACAAACATATACTAGTTCACAGCAAAAGACAAAGTTGTGAGAAGGTTTACAAATCAGGAAAAAACAAGCAAGGCTTCTCTCTGAACAAAGGGCCTCCCGGCAGGCTTAAATTTCCTGGAGTTCACTCTGGTTTTTTCTTGTTGCCACCATTCAGGGTTAGGTTCTCTTATTCCAGAATAACCAATTATAATTGTGGTCTCAGCTGGAATGCTGATATGAACCATGCAGTGTACTGACCAGCTGAAAGTCTTGTGCATTCCACTAAATTTAAGCACCGCTATTTGCGGAAATAAGCAGACCACAATGCCTCTTGTCCGCGCACCTGTCCAAAACAACGCCGTGCAGCTGTGCCAGCTAGTCCTTGGTCCATGGATGAACTGGTAGAAAGTGCATTCTGGACTAGGATGCAGTTGTTTTCGCTCGTCCCTGCACTGCAATCAGGAAGTAAAACGTACGAATCAGCTTCTTTTAGATTGCGTTGGTCATTCTACCTTAGTTACTACCAATGTAGGGATACCTTGAAGACGGGAGGTTAGACGACGGCAGCGAGGGATAGCCATCTCATTTTGCACAGTTGTACTAAAACTGAGGTGTGTGCTTTTGATTGCGCGGATAGAAACGATACGGAGACAGACATCCCGTAACGATATGGAGACAGACATTCCTGTTTGCGCAAATAAGAAATACGGTTATTTAAACAGTGACAGATATTACTACTTTCCCCCGTTTCCTCTTAGAACCAACTCCTAGATTCATGCTACAGCTTTCCCACTTTCTTCCCTGTTTGAACCAACGCTTTGAGTCGACTGTATGAAATAGCTTTACTTCTAATAATAGTAGAAGTCTAGATGGCTTTGGAACAACGGACGGAAGTAGAAAAGGATCCACACGAAGGGAGCTGGGGCAGTAGAGCAAGGCAGGTTTCGAAGGAATATATACCTGAGGGTCGTCGGCATGTCGCAAAGACGGCATCGGGAGGCCGCATCTTGGCCACAATACCGCAGGGAGGAAGAAGGGATCGGAGGCCCTCCCGAGCCGGCGCTCTCTCGAAGAGAATGGCACGGCCGCCGATCGGGACACGCAGGCAGCCGTTGGTCTCCTCCCTCGCCGCTGACAACAGCGTGAACGATGCACCTACACCCCTGCCCCAGTCGAGGTTGTCCGGCCAGATTTGTGACCAGCCGTGAGCTGAGAGAGAGAGTGTGGCCACCTATGTGTTGCTTAGATCTGGAGAGCATGAGAGAGTGAACGAGAGGAACCCTAGTAAAGCAAGCGCTAAGGCTCCTGCTTTTATATATAGTGGAGTGATTTTGTTGTACCAACTTCAAAAAAATGCGCTACTACGTGTACCCGCGAGTGGGTGTGAGAGAACTAGTGCGTGCATGCACCACTTCTCTTCGTGAGAGTACAATATACTATGCCCAAAGAACGTTCGCTGCAAGAGTAATAGTACAAGTGTGTGACGTGTGAGCTAAAATAAAATGTGCACGCCGTCTTTTGTTTTTTTAGAAGTTCTGAGGGTAGGGTGTGAAGAGCACATATGTGCGTGACGTCTACCTGCAGATAGACGGTGGGTACGACGTGCGAGTCTGCGAGAGGACTCGGGAGAGTCGTGACTCGTGAGGGTGCGTGTGCGTGAGAGAGAGGGGGGCACGTATCAATGCAATGCATGTGTCCGTAAATCATTATCCGACAAACGTTCACCACAAGCCTTTTCCTGACGAACGCCGTAAGAACCGTTAGATCGGCATCCGACAGTGTCAGTTTTGCCATGTCATTTAACAGAACAGCCACTCCTCCTACACACAAATCTTCCACGTGAGTGTTAGCAATTGCCGATGCTCCTCCGTTCTGAAATGCAGTGCATATAGCTTTATTGAAAATTCAACCTCGCAAACTTTTACCGAAGCCGTGTACCAAATTGCACATGTAGAATACCATGTATATATCATTTCATTCATCTTCGAGAGGTAACTATAAAGTTGGGTGAGGAGTCAACAAAGAAAGACCATCGTATCACCCGCAGCAATTTCAAGCATCCTTTAGTGACAAGGAATATCATAGGAACTCTATATGATATGATTTTTATAGGATTTTTTCCTTTAGAGCCAATTGGTTCATAGGAATAGATTCATATACTCCACATTTCAAAGGAAATAAACATGATATCATTTCTATAGCTTTAGAGCCACTTGGTTCATATGAATGGATTCCTATACTCCCTTAATTTCAAAGGAAAATAAA
This sequence comes from Aegilops longissima, assembly GCA_021605205.1. NCBI lineage: Eukaryota > Viridiplantae > Streptophyta > Magnoliopsida > Poales > Poaceae > Aegilops > Aegilops longissima. Next base: position 12,877,095 of record CM038677.1, read on the forward strand.
CATTGGCGATATTCAACAGAAAAGTTCCTATGATATGAACCAAATTACATCTCTTTTCTAATCCTCCTCATAGGAATTGAGATACATGTCATCTCTAGATTCAATAGAAAAGTTCCTATGATGTGAACCAAATGACATCTCTTTTCCAATCCCTACTCATAGGAATTGAGATGCTCCATGTCATCTCTTTCCCTACAACTTCCATGTATACATCTTCTATTCCTAAATAGATAGTACAACCCACTAGTAGCTTTTTTCCAAAACATGCAACTATGGCACAAGAACTATATAGTGTGCAAATAACTTTGAAAGATGGTCGATGGATGAAGCTAACCCGACAGTGCAGAGATAGGCAAATCTGAGCACTACTAGCCGTTGGATATCATCAACATTCCACTAGATCTGCCACATGTACAATTTAGAAGACTCCATGGTTGAACTTAAGCATAATGCACAAACCTCAAAACACAAGCACTTCTCCTTTGTTTTAGAATCTTCTGTATCATAATTGATTATTTTTTCTAAATGAATTGCCATTATTTGTTTTTTACTTTATGATTTACTCCCTCCGTTCCAAAATAGATGACCCAACTTTGCACAAAGTTAGTGCAAAGTTAGGTCATCTATTTTGGAACGGAGGGAGTACAATGCACAACCCCATGAATCTTAACATTTTTATAAAACTTATTGATTTTGAATGAGGTGAACTATAAGAACTAAACGAACATCTACATCATTCATATATGACTCAAAGCTTTAGATGCTATTGTGTGTATTTATTCATAATTTGGTTTCGAAATCTCATGCGTTCAATACATGTGTACCTTACTAGTTTTGAGTAGAGTAGCAAATTTCACGCGGCCCCGGGTATATCAAAATGCAGGGCCCATGCATCATTGCCTTTCGATCGAACCTACGTCCACAATTTTTTGTACGTACTATATCTCCACTGGTCCCCGAACCCAAAATGCTACCTCGTTCCCATAAAATCGAGCGGCCCACACATATTTAAGGCGTCGGCTCGATCCCGTTTACCACGACGTGGCCCCCGCACGCCGTAGTACTCCTACAAACCCTACCGCGGCACTCATCATCGGTTTTCTTCAAGAGGACGAGGGAGAAGCCGATTTGTATTGGAGGCGCTTTCCAAAAAAAGGATCTGTAGTGGAGACCCCTACCCTAGGGTGCCCTAGGTAGCTGCCGCATGCATCATTGTTTTCTCTTTTCTTTATGCTCTTGCGCCCTAGAGTGAAATGATGGTTGCTTCGACCGTCCAGCTTAATGCGGGAAAGGTGGGGCTTTGTGATTTGACCCTCGTCGCCATTTTCTACTATCAAGGGCGCTTCGACCGGGTGCTCCAATTCCAACCGCTGTTCGAACTGTAATTTGGTGCATCGTGACGTGGAACAAGACAGTGGATGAGCCACATGTCGGCCAAAGGGGTCCTGTTAAGTGTGTTGCCATTTCGCAGCGGATCGACCCTGCTTGAGTTGCTACGCCAACACGACAGGAGCAGCCTACCACTTGGTTTTGCTCCTTGGTGAATCCCGACTATATATTGATCTAAAAAGATACGTGCTGAACTACCCTCTCTGTCTCGGTTTTTTTATTTTTAGGTGTCTCGGTTTATAGGGCCTGCACGTAGTTCTAGGTCATCCATTTGACTAACTAAATATGAGTTACTATGTCACAAAAAGTATATCATTGGATTCTTAAGCGCATGTAGTTGTATTTAAAAGTCGAGGGCGGGGCTTTTCTAGAGCAGTAGGCGGCGGGGCAGTTCCGCCTAGTCGGTTCGACAGAGACGCGAGAAGACGAGGGAGTAGGCTGCTGCAAATGTAGGGCTGTGTGATTTGACAGCGAGTTACTGCTGGACAGGTGGGGCCCCGTGATTTGACTTGCCATTATCATTTTAACTGCGGCGCTACGACCGGCGTGTGTCTCCCAGATTCCTGACCACCTCCATACAGGTGCCTCTCCCAATGCTCCACCATGTAGTAGAGGCTGGCTCTTGCATGAGAGCCCACTTCTCCGCTTTTTCCTTGCCTCTATTTCCTCCACCATATGCAAAAATGCCATGTAAAGCGCACTATTGTACTTACTTTTACTTGCTCCTACATGTGCTTAAGCTTGCCACATAGGCATAAAGTCTGATGTGGCAAGTTAATCAAGAAGAGAGAGACTAGTTTGGTGACCCAAGGAAGAAACGGTGCTAAGCACGTGTACCTAGGTGAAAAGACAATTTTGAGTCTATAGATAATTAAATGAAGCAAACTTAGCAACACCATTTCATTGGAAGAGGTCACTCCTTGGCAAATGCAATAAATACACGCGCTTACTAGCACCGTTTCTTCCTTGAGTACGAAGAAAGAGATAGAGAGGAGTAAAATAAATACACTTATAGCCAACCTTGTTGTAGTATGAGTGACTAAGTGATGACTATGTATGACATGCCAACATCAGATAGCCTAACGCACCGTGTTAAATCTCCAAGGGCGCGACCGTGCGAGCGACGCGACGGTCGTGGTAGGCGCGACCATGATACGGGCTGCTGGCAGCCCTTGGATCTGATATCAAACGGTCGCATGCTAAGTTGCTGAAAATTTGCAGAATAACCCTCCAGGATAGGTGTTGGGGAACGTAGTAATTTCAAAATTTTTCCTACGAACACGCAAGACCATGGTGATGACATAGCAACGAGAGGAGAGTGTCCGCCCACGCACTCGTGAGACCGAAAGCGAAGCGTTATAACAACGCTGTTGATGTAGTCGTGCGCCTTCACGATCCGACCGATCCAAGCACCGAACGACGGCACCTCCGAAGTTCTGCACACGCTCAGCTCGATGACGATCCCGGACTCGATCCAGCAAAGTGTCGGGATGAGTTCCACAAGACGACGGCGCAGGACGATGTTGATGCTCCACCGACGCAGGGCTTCGCCTAAGCTCCGCGACGATATGACTTCTCCGGCGCAGGCTTCGCCTAAGCTCTCGACGATATGACCGAAGTGGAATATGGTGGAGGGGGCACCGCACACGGCTAAGGAACGATCCGTAGATCAACTTGTGTGTCATGGGGTGCCCCCTGCCCCGTATATAAAGGAGCAAAGGGGGTGCGGCCGGCCCTAGGGGCGGCGCTGAGGAGTCCTACTCCCACCGAGTAGGACTCCCCCTCTCTCCTAGTTGGAGTAGGATTGGGAGGGGAAGAGGAAGGGCGCCGCCTCTCCTTGTCCTATTCGACTAGAGGGGAGGGGGCGCGCTGCCCTGGCCCGCCCTTCCTCTTCTCCCTTGTGGCCCATTAAGGCCCATATACCCCGGGGGTTCCGTAACCCCGGTGTTCCGTAACTTCCTGTTTTCATTCGAACCCTTCCAAGTCCAAACATAGGCTTCCAATATATCAATCTTTATGTCTCGACCATTTCGAGACTCCTCGTCATGTCCGTGATCATATCCGGACTCGAACAACCTTCGTACATCAATACTTATAAACTCATAATGAATGTCATCGAAACGTTAAGCGCAAGGACCCTACGGGTTCGAGAACTATGTAGACATGACCTAGAACCATTCTCGGTCAATAACCAATAGCGGAACCTGGATGCTCATATTGGTTCCTACATATTCTACGAAGATCTTTATCGGTCAAACCGCATAACGACATACGTTGTTCCCTTTGTCATCGGTATGTTACTTACCCGAGATTCGATCGTCGGTATCCAATACCTAGTTCAATCTCGTTACGTAAGTCTCTTTACTCGTTCCGTAATACATCATCTCACAACTAACTCATTAGTTGTAATGCTTGCAAGGCTTAAGTGATGTGTATTACCGAGAAGGCCCAGAGATACCTCTCCGACAATCGGAGTGACAAAACCTAATCTCAAATACGCCAACCCAACAAGTACCTTTGGAGACACCTGTAGTACTCCTTTATAATCACCCGATTCGTTGTGACGCTTGGTAGTACCAAAGTGTTCCTCCGTAAACGGAGTTTCATAATCTCATAGTTACAGGAACATGTATAGGTCATGAAGAAAGCATTAGCAATATACTAAACGATCAAGTGCTAAGCTAACGAAATGGGTCATGTCAATCACATCATTCTCCTAATGAGGTGATCCCATTAATCAAATGACAACACATGTCTATGGTTAGGAAACACAACCATCTTTGATTAATGAGCTAGTCCAAGAGAGGCATACTAGTGACTATCTGCTTGTCTATGTATTCACACATGTATTATGTTTCCGTTAATACAATTCTAGCATGAATAATAAACATTTATCATGGTATAAGGAAATAAATAATAACTTTATTATTGCCTCTAGGGCATATTTCCTTCAGTCTCCCACTTGCACTAGAGTCAATAATCTAGATTACATAGTAATGATTCTAACACCCATGGAGTTTTGGTGCTGATCATGTTTTGCTCGTGGAAGAGGCTTAGTCAACGGGTCTGCAACATTCAGATCCGTATGTATTTTGCAAATCTCTATGTCTCCCACTTGGACTTGGTCCCGAATGGAATTGAAGCGCCTCTTGATATGTTTGGTCCTCTTGTGAAATCTGGATTCCTTTGCCAAGGCAATTGCACCAGATTGTCACGAGAAGATCTTCATCGGTCCCGATGCACTAGGTATGACACCTAGATCGGAAATGAACTCTTTCATCCAGACTCCTTCATTTGCTGCTTCCGAAGCAGCTATGTACTCCGCTTCACATGTAGATCCCGCCACGACGCTTTGTTTAGAACTGCACCAACCGACAGCTCCACCGCTTAATAAAAACACGATCCGGTTTGTGATTTAGAATCGTCCGGATCAGTGTCAAAGCTTGCATCGACGTAACCATTTACGACTAGCTCTTTGTCACCTCCATATACGAGAAACATATCCTTAGTCCTTTTCGGATATTTCAGATGTTCTTGACCGCTGTCCAAAGATCCACTCTGGATTACTTTGGTACCTTCCTGCCAAGCTTACAGCTAAGCATACGTCGGTCTGGTACACAACATTGCATACATGATAGAGCCTATGGCTGAAGCATAGGAACATCTTTCATTTTCTCTATCTTCTGCTGTGGTCGGGCATTGAGTCCGACTCAATCTTACACCTTGTAATACAGGTAAAAACCTTTCTTTGCCTGATCCATTTTAACTTCTTCAAAACTTTATCAAGGTATGTGCTTTGTGAAAGTCCAATTAAGCGCCTTGATCTATCTCTATAGATCTTGATGCCCAATATGTAAGCAGCTTCACCGAGGTCTTTCATTGAAAAACTTTTATTCAAGTATCCTTTTATGCTATCAAGAATTCTATATCATTTCTAATCAATAATATGTCGTCCACATATAATATTAGAAATGCTACAGAGCTCCCACTCACTTTCTTGTAAATACAAAGCTTCTCCAAAAGTCTCAGATAAACCCATATGCTTTGATCACACTATCAAAGCGCTTATTCCAACTCCGAGAGGCTTGCACCAGACCATAAATTGATCGCTGGAGCTTGCACACCTTGTTAGTACCCTTTGGATCGACAAAACCTTCTAGTTGCATCATATACAACTCTTCTTCTAGAAATCCATTCAAGAATGCAGTTTTACATCCATTTGCCAAATTTCATAATCATAAAATGCGCAATTGCTAACATGATTCGGACAGACTTAAGCATCGCTACGGGTGAGAAAGTCTCATCGTAGTCAACCCCTTGAACTTGTCGAAAACCTTTCGCAACAAGTCGAGCTTTGTAGACAGTTACATTACCATCGGCGCCAGTCTTCTTCTTAAAGATCCATTTATTCTCAATGGCTTGCCGATCATCGGGCAAGTCAACCAAAGTCCATACTTTGTTCTCATACATGGATCCCATCTCAGATTTCATGGCTTCCAGCCATTTTATGAATCTGGGCTCACCATCGCTTCTTCATAGTTTGTAGGTTCGCCATGGTCAAGTAACATGACTTCCGAATAGGATTACCGTACCACTCAGTGCGTATTTTACTCTGGTTGACCTCGAAGTTCAGTAGTAACTTGATCTCAAGCTTCATGATCATCATCATTAGTTTCCTCACTAATTGGTGTAGTTGTCACAGAACCATTTCTTGTGATGAACTACTTTCCAATAAGGGAGCAGATACTGATTATCTCATCAAGTTCTACTTTCCTCCCACTCACTTCTTTCGAGAGAAACTCCTTCTCTAGAAAGGATCCGAATTTAGCAACGAAAATCTTGCCTTCAGATCTGTGATAGAAGGTGTACCCAACAGTCTCCTTTGGGTATCCTATGAAGACACATTTTTCCGATTTGGGTTCGAGCTTATCTGGTTGAAGTTTCTTCACATAAGCATCGCAGCCCCAAACTTTAAGAAACGACAACTTTGGTTTCTTGCCAAACCACAGTTCATACGGTGTCGCCTCAACGGATTTAGATGGTGCCCTATTTAACGTGAATGCGGCCGCCTCTAAAGCATATCCCCAAAACGATAGCGGTAAATCAGTAAGAGACATCATAGATCGCACCATATCAAGTAAAGTACGACATGACGCTCGACACACCATTTCTCTGGTGTTCCGGTGGCGTGAGTTGCTAAACTATTCCACATTGTTTCAAATGTAAACCAAACTCAGAACTCAAATATTCTCCTCCACGATCAGATCGTAGAAACTTTATTTTCTTGTTACGATGATTTTCCACTTCACTCTGAAATTCTTTGAACTTTTCAAATGTTTCAGATTTGTGTTTCATTAAGTAGATATACCCATATCTACTCAAATCATCTGTGAAGGTGAGAAAATAACGATACCCGCCAAGGCCTCAACATTCATTGGACCACAAACATCAGTATGTATGATTTCCAACAAATCAGTTGCTCGCTCCATAGTTCGGAGAACGGCGTTTTGGTCATCTTGCCCATGAGGCACGGTTCGCAAGTACCAAGTGATTCATAATCAAGTGATTCCGAAGCCCATCAAGATGGAGTTTCTTCATGCGTTTTACAATCGATATGACCTAAACGGCAGTGCCACAAATAAGTTGCATTATCATTATCAACTCTGCATCTTTTGGTTTCAACATTATGAATATGTGTATCACTACTGTCGAGATTCAACAAGAATAGACCATTCTTTAAGGGTGCATGACCATAAAAGATATTACTCATATAAATAGAACAACCATTATTCTCTGATTTAAATGAATAACCGTCTCGCATCAAACAAGATCCAGATATAATGTTCATGCTCAACGCTGGCACCAAATAACAATTATTTAGGTCTAAAACTAATCCCAAGGTAGATGTAGAGGTAGCGTGCCGACCGCGATCACATTGACTTTGGAACCATTTCCCACGCGCAGATCGTCACCTCGCCCTTTGCGGTGCTCGTCTATTCCGTAGTCCCTGCTTGAGTTGCAAATATTAGAAATGTAACCAGATCAAATACTCAAAAGCTACTACGAGCTCTAGTAAGGTACACATCAATAACATGTATATCACATATACCTTTGTTCACCTTGCCATCCTTCTTATCCGCCAAATACTTGGGGCAGTTCCGCTTCCAAAGTCCATCGCTTGCAAGAAAACACTCAGTTTCAGGTTTAGGTCCAGACTTGGGTTTCTTCTCTTGATCAGCAACTTTCTTGCTGTTCTTTTGAAGTTTCCTTCTTCTTCCCTTTGCCCTTTTCTTGAAACTAGTGGTCTTGTTGACCATCAACACTTGATGCTCTTTCTTGATTTCTACCTCCATGCTTTTAGCATTGCGAAGAGCTCAGAATTGTCTTAGTCATTCCTTGCATATTATAGTTCATCACGAAGCTCTTGTAGCTTGGTGGCGTGATTGGAGAATTCTGTCAATGCCACTATCATCCGGAAGAGTAACTCCCAGCTTGAATCAAGTGATTATTATACCCGACATTTTGAGTATATGTTCACCGATGTAACTATTCTCCTCCATCTTGCAGCTATAGAACTTATTGGAGACTTCATATCTCTCAATCCGGCATTTGCTTGAAATATTAACTTCAACTCCTGAACATCTCAAATGCTCCATGACGCTCAAAACGCCGTTGAAGACCCGGTTCTAAGCCGTAAAGCATGGCACACTGAACTATTGAGTAGTCATCAGCTTTGCTTTGCCAGACGCTCACAACTTCTCGCTCAGCTCCTGCAGCAGGCCTCGCACCCAAATGGTGCTTCCAGGCGTAATTTTTCTCGGCAGCAATGAGGATAATCCTCAAATTACGGACCCAGTCCGTAATTGCTACCATCATCCTTCAACTTTGCTTTCTCAAGGAACGCATTAAAATTCAACGGAACAACAAAGACGAGCCATCTATCTACAAAGAAACATAGACAAGCAAAATACTATCGGTACTAAGCTCATGATAAATTTAAGTTTAATTAATCATATTAAAACTCCCACTTAGACAGACATCTCTCTAGTTATCTAAGTGATTACGTGATCCAAATCAATTAAACCATGTCCGATCATCACGTGAGATGGAGTAGTTTCAATGGTGAACATCACTATGTTGATCATATCTACTATATGATTCACGCTCGACCTTTCGGTCTCCGTGTTCCGAGGCCATATCTGTTATATGCAAGGCTCGTCAAGTTTAACCTGAGTATTCGCGCGTGCAACTGTTTTGCACCGTTGTAGATGGACGAGAACTTATCACACCCGATCATCACGTGGTGTCCGGGTACTACTAACTTTGGCAATGGTGCATACTCGGGAGAACACTTCTTGATAATTTTAGTGAGAGATCATCTTATAATGCTACCATCAATCAAAGCAAGATAAGATGCATAAAGGATAAACATCACATGCAATCAATATAAGTGATATGATATGGTCATCATCATCTTGTGCTTGTGATCTCCATCGCCAAGCACCGCCATGATCACCATCTTCACCGGCGCGACACCTTGATCTCCATCGTAGCATCGTTGTCGCCTCGCCAACTATTGCTTCTACGACTATCGCTACCTCTTAGTGATAAAGTAAAGCAATTACATGGCGCTTGCATTTCATACAATAAAGCGACAACCATATGGCTCCTGCCAGCTTGCCGATAACTCGTTACAAAACATGATCATCTCATACAATAAAATATAGCATCACGCCTTGACCACATCACATCACAACATGCCCTGCAAAAACAAGTTAGACGCCCTCTACTTTGTTGTTGCAAGTTTTACGTGGCTGCTACGGGCTGAGCAAGAACCGTTTTACCTACGCATCAAAACCACAACGATAGTTTGTCAAGTTGGTGCTGTTTTAACCATCGCAAGGACCGGGCGAGCCACACTCGGTTCAACTAAAGTGAGAGAGACAGACACCGCCGGTCACCTTTAAGCAACGAGTGCTCGGGCGGTGAAACCAGTCTCGCGTAAGCGTCTGGCGTAATGTCGGTCCGGGCCGCTTCATCTCACAATACCGCTGAACCAAAGTATGACATGCTGGTAAGCAGATGACTTATATCGCCCACAACTCACTTGTGTTCTACTCGTGCATATGACATCAACGCATAAAACCAGGCTCGGATGCCACTGTTGGGGAACGAGTAATTTCAAAAATTTTCCTACGAACACGCAAGACCATGGTGATGACATAGCAACGAGAGGGAGAGGTCCGCCCACGCACCCTCGAGACCGAAAGCGGAAGCGTTATAACAACGCTGTTGATGTAGTCGACGCCTTCACGATCCGACCGATCCAAGCACCGAACGACGGCACCTCCGAGTTCTGCACACGCTCAGCTCGATGACGATCCCGGACTCGATCCAGCAAAGTGTCGGGATGAGTTCCACAAGACGACGGCGCAGTGACGATGTTGATGCTCCACCGACGCAGGGCTTCGCCTAAGCTCCGCGACGATATGACTTCTCCGGCGCAGGGCTTCGCCTAAGCTCTGACGATATGACCAAGTGGAATATGGTGGAGGGGGCACCGACACGCTAAGGAACGATCCGTAGATCAACTTGTGTGTCATGGGGTGCCCCCTGCCCCGTAGATATAAAGGAGCAAAGGGGGTGCGGCCGGCCCTAGGGAGGCGCGCCGAGGAGTCCTACTCCCACCGGAGTAGGACTCCCCCTCCTAGTTGGAGTAGGATTGGGAGGGGAAGAGGGAGGGCGCGCCTCTCTCCTTGTCCTATTCGGACTAGAGGGGGGGGCGCGCCTGCCCTGGCCGCCCTTCCTCTTCTCCCTTGTGGCCCATTAAGGCCCATATACCCCGGGGTTCCGTAACCCCGGTGTTCCGTAACTTCCTGCTTTCATTCGAACCCTTCCGAAGTCCAAACATAGGCTTCCAATATATCAATCTTTATGTCTCGACCATTTCGAGACTCCTCGTCATGTCCGTGATCATATCCGGGACTCCGAACAACCTTCGTTACATCAATACTTATAAACTCATAATGAACTGTCATCGAACGTTAAGCGTGCAGACCCTACGGTTCGAGAACTATGTAGACATGACCTAGAACCATTCTCGGTCAATAACCAATAGCGGAACCTGGATGCTCATATTGGTTCCTACATATTCTACGAAGATCTTTATCGGTCAAACCGCATAACGACATACGTTGTTCCTTTGTCATCGGTATGTTACTTACCCGAGATTCGATCGTCGGTATCCAATACCTAGTTCAATCTCGTTATCGTAAGTCTCTTTACTCGCTCCGTAATACATCATCTCACAACTAACTCATTAGTTGTAATGCTTGCAAGGCTTAAGTGATGTGTATTACCGAGAAGGCCCAGAGGTACCTCTCCGACAATCGGAGTGACAAAACCTAATCTCAAATACGCCAACCCAACAAGTACCTTTGGAGACACCTGTAGTACTCCTTTATAATCACCCGATTACGTTGTGACGCTTGGTAGTACCAAAGTGTTCCTCCGTAAACGGAGTTGCATAATCTCATAGTTACGGGAACATGTATAGGTCATGAAGAAAGCATTAGCAATATACTAAACGATCAAGTGCTAAGCTAACGGAATGGGTCATGTCAATCACATCATTCTCCTAATGAGGTGATCCCATTAATCAAATGACAACACATGTCTATGGTTAGGAAACACAACCATCTTTGATTAATGAGCTAGTCCAGTAGAGGCATACTAGTGACTATCTGTTTGTCTATGTATTCACACATGTATTATGTTTCCGGTTAATACAATTCTAGCATGAATAATAAACATTTATCATGGTATAAGGAAATAAATAATAACTTTATTATTGCCTCTAGGGCATATTTCCTTCAATAGGATATTCACCCATAGGTCTAGAATCACGCCATGCAACCGTTCGATCTCAGATCCAAGGGCTCTCGGAAGCCCATATCATGGGAGAATGGAAAGCCACTACCCTGCCGTTCGCATGCTGGCAGTTCGCTCCTACTCGTCCCCGCACATCCTTCAATACTACGGCGGTTCGCTCCTAGTCGTCCTGTCCATTCACATTACGACAGTTCCACTAATCCTAACCCTCCTCCCAAATCCATGGCGTCCCAAATCTCCATGATCGGCGGTGAGTACAAGGTTAGAACCATCACCGGCGATGAGTTCGACGTCATCTACACCCGTTCTTCATGACGGTGAAAGGATGCCTTTCTCGCTTCAGACGCATGTTCGAAAACTCAGATGATGAGTGGGTCGCTGGGCTAGATGTTGAGTACACCACAGTCCTGGGACGAGAGAAGGATCTAAAGTACGAAGAGAGGAAGAAGCCCGCCGTGATCCAGGTTTGCGTGCATGACTTATGCTTGGTCTACCACATATGCCATGTCGACGTTGAGTGCCAGGATTTTAAGGACTTCCTCAAGGACAAAACAGTGAAATTAGTTACTGTAGACTTTACGAACGACGTAGAAATCCTGGGTCGGATAGGCCTCGTTGTAGGCAACCCCTTCGACCTCCAAAAGAATCGGCTGGTGCCCTCTCGTCAGCCTTCAATGCTAACCCTGGCAGGAGCCATGGTTCATCCTTCATACGGTAAACTGGTGAAACCTCCATACACGTTTCATCGTCATGCATGGCAGCGGAATGTACAAGATATAGACCACATCCACTACGCTGCAATGGATGGCTACCTTTGTTTCAATATCTACAAGGGTTGGATGAAGAGCAACAGCCAAGTGTGCGGTTCAAGCAAAGAAGTATCGGCCAAGAGGAATAGGGACAAGGACGAAGTCGAGGACGTTGACGAAGACTCCGAGTAAGGTGGCAGTGTTGTTTCTCATGGTGGTTCTAAACTTCTAATGCAGTGTCTACCGGATTAGTTGCATAGTTTAATTTCAGGTGTGCTTAGTTTAATTTGAGGGGTGTGTTGTGCTGAGCCCCCAGCAGAACTATGTTATGTTTCTTCTCGTTACTTTAACTCTTCAGTATGTACATACTACTATTATTTCTTTAATAGAATTTAGCACCCCAATTAAGCACGTACTACTCCCTCCATTTTTATATACAAGGCCATTATCAAACTAACAATTTGCATATATACAAGACCACTAACACTAATCGATGCAATATTAATGGCGTTTGCCTCGTAATACTAGCAAAGGAGGACATTAACTATCCCTTGCATGCATGCGGGAGTGGGAGCATTGGCTTGATGTGCATGAAAGAGAAGAATACACATTAATTTACACGGCAAACAAAGAGACAAGCTGGCTTGCAAGATTGACTTAGAAGACATTAACTTTTGCCTTCGTACCTGTAATATGAGTTTGTGGCCTTGTATACAAAAATGGAGGGAGTAGCTTTTTTAATACTACTATATGCATAATTTGGTGACGAGCGCTCTCTATATGTACCACCTTTTTTTTAATTTCAATTTTTGCTCCATGGCGCAATCCATCGATAGTACTACTGTACAAAAGTACTGTTCATCACATATATAGCCAGTTAAATTCTCAACCTAGAACGACGTGCATGCCATGTAGTAAACCGATACGGAGGAAGTATAGTAAAAATGAGGTGATTTTACCGAGCGATCGGCATGGGAGCATGGCCTGTCATGCGGTTCCACGTGTCATGATGTACCAAGGCGATGCGCGTGTCCCTCTTGAAGCAGAAGCAATACTAGTAGTACGTGGTTTGAGATGATGGCGAACCGAAGTGTGAAATAATGGTTGCTTCGTCCGTCTGGGAAAGTGCGGCATTGTGATTTGATGTCTCATTGCTCATTACTACTACTGGGCCGGTACGAGTGGGGTGCGTCCCCCTGATGTTCTGCACTGTTATTTGGTGCTTGACACGTCGACCCGGTTGCTATATGTCCCACATGTCAGCGACAGGAAGTACAGAATTCATGAAAGGGAGCGTCGACGGAGGAGTATACTACAGAATTCATGAAAGGGGCGACTTAGTTTTGGAAAAATCTGTTTTACGGAGTAATGCACCCACTAGGGTTTATAGGGCTCATCTAAAAACATCCGCTTTTCCGTTTGATAAGTCTCAATTCTACTATACTAGTAGTAGTACCATTACATGTTGGATTTCGAGGTGCGTTAGATCACCCGACGCAAGCAGTGTCAAGAGGAAACTAACCAATGCATGTACAAGTTCATGGAAAGTTAGTGGTCATTCATGCATTCGTTCTAATTAATGCCTCGGTAAACATAACTTCTTGAGAAAAACTAGCGTACTAATTACTTGTGCAAACTACGAAATTAATTCGACCACTCACCGTCTACCTTGGTTGGAGAGATTTTGAAATTGAGCCGAGGGAGTAGTAACTTTTGTCTCGATTACTATTTGTGGCCTTGTATAGAAGCAAAACGTATTTTTTTATAGTGGCCTTGTATAAGTAAATGGAGGGATTACTAACCAAAGTACGTACTAGTAGGGACGAGGAGTAAACGGAGGGAGTAGTAAAATTTTCTCTTCGTGGGCGAGGGAGCGGGCGTAAGGCGTAGTAAGCAAGCTTCACCTCATCCTGCGAGCCACCGCGCCCATGGGCGGGGGAGACGGCGTGCTAAGCAAGCTTCTCCTTGTTCTGCGAGTTGACGGGACACATCAAAAGTACTCCAGTGTATAGAGCCTTGCCTCTAAGGTAGGCCCCACATGGTTTGCCTCTTTTTTTAATTTAACATAACGCGTCAAGTCGCAATTTGTTTATTCACCCGTGGTAGACGATCCTCCCTCCACTAAGTGGACAACCAGTACACGTGCCAAATTACCACGTGGGCTGCCTTTTCGTACAGAAATGAGCTCCACCGTGTACCCGCGCGGGTGTGGTTGGGAAAGAGACGGGAGTACGTGCGCCGTGCGTGCACCTCTTCTCTTCGTGCACGTCCCCCACCTACGTGGGCGTGTGTGAGAGAGATACAAACCTAGACATAATGCGCCGTCTATCCCCATGCCTCCGCCCAGTCCGACCACCAGTCACCACCACGCCCAACTCCTCCCCACCTTATCTCTCATCTTTCTCCCTCCATTTTTATATACAAGGGGCCACTATCAAAATTACAATTTGCAGATATACAAGGCCACTAACACTAATCGATGCAATATTAATGGTGTTTGCCTCGTGGTACTAGCAAAGGAGGACATTAATTATCCCTTGCATGCATGCGGGAGTTTGTAAAAAAATGCATCTTGATGTTCCGTGCAATGCACGGGCATCTTGCTAGTCCATGAAAACAACACATGGCAAAATTCCACAGTGAACGAGGGATTTGAATCTGTTGGGAGGGGCTGTTTGGATCTTGCCCGGGGTAGCCAAAATATTGGCGACTACTTCACCATGGCCGCACCGCTCGAGTTCATCCTAACATTGCCCTCTTCGTGGAGCCCATGCGGGTCGACGAAGGTCCTCGCAACAAAAGGATCCGCAAGACACCTGCTGTACGCCGGCGTCGCCTCGCGGTGGCCTTCATGGGACCCAAGCGGCTGCGGCCTCCGTGTTCTACTTCTCCTCGATGATGGCGGCGGACGCGAGGCGCTGGCCACCGACTTCGCCGCTCTCCGCGCACCTGCTTCGCCGCTGCTTGCATGGCGCGCCGCCGCATGGGAGTCTCGCCACGTAAACGGGAGACGCGGTGCGAGGGGGCGGCGTGGGCGGCATTAATAACGCCTGCGCGCGCCGCTCCTCGCCGAGCTGGCTCGAGCGGCGAAGTTGTTGAACCGCTACCGGCTTGGGGCGGCAATCGCTCCATCGGGCGAGGGAGGAGGTGGATCAGCGAGCTGCATAGCTCGTATCCAGCGGGCTACCCAGCCGGCTTGGATGCGGAATAACTACTCTTCGTAAGCCATTGTAAGAGTGGACAAAATGGTGGAGGAGATAGGGGAGCGGCGGAGGTGTGCGATTCTTGGCCAGCGTTTGGCCTCGTTTAAATACGAGATTAAATAGATGGCGGACGGGAGGAGCTCGGCCGGCGTTGCATTTAACGCCGACCCGGTCATGAACGGACGTGTGTCCAGAGTGGGTTTCTCGGCTTCCACACGGGCGGGTTTCATGGAGGCGTTTGAATGTGGCACGGAGGCGTGTTCAGCCGGGCGTGCCGCGAGTGGCGCCCTTGACTCTAACCTAGGACGCCGCGTCGTTCTTGCACTGACATGTGGGCTCTTTGGGTGCATGGCATGCATGTCAGTGACCCAACGCAGGCAGCGCACAACAGAGGAACCTTTGGTGGGCCAGGGCGGTCAGAAGCGGGCATTTCATAAACCGATGATTGTTCATTGAGTGTGACGTCATCTTTTTCATGTAGATAAGGGCATGGTTAATAAGAAAGCCAGCTGCTGGCTATATAACAATGCCATGTCACTTGGAGCCAGCTAATATAATAGATGGGTTGTAAACTAGCTACTAGTATTTAATGCTTGCATGTGAAAGAAGAAAAGAAGGCACATGCTCATTGGTGGAAAGGAGAGGCGCGCAGGCTCACACGGCTGCATGCGGGCTGCGTGCAGGTTTGATTTCTTGTTTCTTGCGCTCGAGCCGGCGATAGCTCAAGCGCCCGCTCCCTCCTTTTCTCTTCATTCTCTCTCTTCCAGCTATGAATTTGATGACGTGGAACTGCTAATAGCCTGCTGACTGTGTACTATTGTACCTGCAAACATCAATACCCGTAAATATCAATGTTATGCTTATCACAGATAAGATTGATTAATACCCGTAACAATCCATGTCCTTAACAAAGGGTGCATGCACGTATAGGTTGAACGTGTGTCTTGCGTCGTGTGCTGTGTGCATGCAGGCGTGCGAGTGTTGCGTGCGTGCAAGGGTACGTTTCAGTGTTGCATGCATGGGTGCGTACGTGCGTGTGTTCGTGAGTGCATGTGTACGTGTCAGTGTTGCACGCCAGCATGCGTGCGTGTGTACGTGTCAGTGTTGCACGCCTACATGCGTGCGTGTCTTGCGTGCGTGCATGTGTACGTGCGGGGTGAGGCTACACGTCGGACGGCCGACTTTTCATCTCTGGTCATTAGAATTTCCGGCCGTTGGATACGAAATCAAGGGCCTCCAGTTTATCATCAAACTCCACCCCCCCCTGAGCAGCCAGCCACCACCGGCTGAACCGCCAGCCCCCGCCGCCGACGGCCGCCCTCCCTCCCTAAAACCACTCCCCACCGCTGATGCGCCGACCGCCATCCTCTAGCCTCCCCGCCCCGCTGAGCTTTTTCTCTGGGGATCCCCACCCCACCACCCAATGAACGCCCCCCAACCGCCGGTGACTGCCAACCAGAGGTCTCACGACTTCGAATACCCACCGACCACTAATTTATTACCATTTCCGTCCTTCATATACGCGCTGACGGGTGGGCCCTATGGTAATGTGCGCTGCTGAATGTGGACCGTTTGACTGGTCAATTGATCGTGTTATCAACAAATTACGGAGCTGTATGGTGAGCCAGTGACCGTATGATCACCCTAAAATGTACTCCTGTTTTATTAACACAGTACAGACTCAAACTACCATTTCTTTCTTTCATATACGGGCTGACAGGTGGGCCTCACGGTTACGCGCCCCAATGGTGCAACACTAGTTGCGCCGCGTGGAACGTTTGACTGGTCAATTGATTGTGTCATCAACAAAATGCGGAGTTGTACGGGTGAGCCAGTTACCATAAAATCATGATATGTATTTGTTTAACACGGTACAGACGCAAGGGCTCATATATACGCGCAAGCACTCACCGCTATAAGCGCACACACGCGAACCCTACCCCTATGAGCACCTTCCAGAGAGTGGGCCAGCATATATGATCTTGAGATTTTACGAAGTCACCATAGGTGCCTCGTAGTCGAGTGGAACGTCTCCTCCCACTGAATGTACATCGCCGGAAAATACTGAAATTAACACAAGATAAATGCGAGCACCGGGACTTTAACCTTGGTGGGCTCGAGAAACCACTGTCCTCTAACCATCCAACGACATGTTGGTTAGCACGACAAAATGTATGTGGTGACCGTGATGAGCTTATTCTGAAGTCCAGTGACCATATCGTGCTTTCACTTCAAATACAATGACCGTAAGTGTCGTCAACAAAATACGGAGCACGCATCAAATGCAAAGTCCGTCAGTGTCATCAACATAATATGGAGACGATAATGATCTAGATACCGTTGTAATATTGTATATGCTTATTTTCTTAGTGGCTGATTGCGTGTGTGGTGTGGTGGGCACATCATTTCTAGTTGTGGTGGGTCAACATGAAGACTCATGGGTCGGTTCCATTCTGCGCCACATATAGGTTGGACCGAGACGTGTTATACGAAGACCCATGTGGAGGACTCGGCGCACAACACGGCTACCAGAGTCGCGGAGGACTCTATCCCCACCGGTGATAAGCCGACTATATATGATTTGTAACCCTAGGCCCTTAGTATGTTATACAAGCTTGGGGGCTAGTTCGTCGATAGTATACACACACACACACAATGCCTGGTATTCACGCGTACTTTGTACACACCCCTATCACTAATATACAGTACCAGGAGTAGGCTCTTTCTTCAACTACAATGGAATGCTAGCATGTGCATGTGTTTATTTCATATTATCGATCCATAGAGTGAGAGCGGTTTGAAATACAGGCAATGGATGCTTTTGCAATTCATATATAAACATTAATTAGTGTACTCCATGTTGTTAGTGTGAAGCACTTTATACATTTGTCACTTGCATGGATACATTCCAAATTGCTAGCTACGAAATAGAATACATGTCGAATTCAACATAAAGTGGGTTTCGAAGATTCGAATTCATAGGAAGTGCACTCATCTATTTGAACCCGAGATAATGGCATTTGTAAATCAGATGTAAAAGGGGGCATCAATATTTGTTATGAGTTTGAACAAGCTATATATATATTCATATGCATATCTAACTTTTTTTTTGCAACCAAGGAGATTATATCTGGAACCATGCATGAACTGCTTTTCTTTGCTTGCAATTTCAGCCAAAGGGTTTGGAACTATATTGGGATTTCTTGGTCTGTTCAACCGAACCAAACCACTTATGATATGGCTCAAGCAGTTAGGAAGGATTTTGGTCTCCCTTTCTTCTCTGAGGTGGTTTTCATTGCTACATGAAATATTTGGATTCAAAGGAATGGGAAGATCTTCAGAAATGAACAGCCCTCATTTAGAGCTTGGAGAAGAAACTTTATACATGACATCTCTCTTCTCTCCCACAGGATTAGATGCAAATACAAAGATAGTCTTATGTCTTGGATAGCTAACCTTACTTCATATTTTGTAAGTATTTTGCTCTTCTCTGTACATTTGTAAAGTTGTAACTTGGACTCTTTTTTAATTAATAAAAGACTGTGAGGCTGTTGCCTTGCAGTACATAGTCAAAAAAAAAACCATGCATGAACTGAGGTAAGTTGCATATTTTTTAATATATACTCGTGTACAATGTATATTGAAATGTACCCCCTCCATTCCAAAATAATCGTAGCTTTAGGATTTCAAGAGTAAAGATTTGTGAAGTTTGACAAATCCTGAAAGTTCAATTCAAGAGAACCGAAAACGTTAATGCTTCTGCTCCCAAATATTGAACGAAGCGCCAAATAGGCCTTTGGTCACCCGAAACCTGAGACTAATATTTTGGTGGTAGGAAATTACTGTCCGACTCGCCCGTAGCCTATCGGCCCGATGTCCAAAGGTCTAAACCGAGGTAGGTTTGTAACTTCACCAAGACGCCAGAGAAGCATTCATACGCCGTGGGCGCCTACCCATGCGCTCGGCCGAAATCTATCTCGCCCACATTTGGGACACCTGACATGACTGTCCTACCCCCAACCCGCAATATGTCCGAAATTTTAGATGGGGGGGAAGTTTGTAACTTTCCCCAAATTTCAAACAAGCACGTCTCAAACCGAAACATTGTTCCCCCTTAGTTCCCCACCTCCCTCCCTTTCCCCATTCATACCCCGTGGGCCCAAAAACGCCCTCTCCACCAGCCGCGAAACCCCAGCCTCCTCCGTCCTCCACCCCATAGCGGCCAATCCACCGCCGCCCTCCTCCATCACGCCGAGCGGTACCCACGCGTCGTGCCCAACGCAACCGCAACCGCAACGCCTCAAGGACTTAGCAGCTGAAGCCGAGGCGAGCTGCCTCCACGACGCCGACGCCGACGCGCGCCGCATCGAACCTCTCCGACCACGCCGTCCTGCGCCTCACTGCTGCGGCTCCACTGTCATAATCGTCCACCGCACCGAGTTGTTCCCTTCTGGCGTCGCTCGACGCCTCGGATCTGCTTCCCCGCCGCCGACAGACGGCCACCGCACCACACTCAACAACTTGGCCATGGGTTCGTCCAAGGCTGCACCGTCCTCCACAACTTCTGGTTTCCGCCGAACAACAAGAAGATCGTTGGAAAAACAGAAGGAGGACACAACACTGCCAGCAGAAAGAGGTACTCCTCTTCCCTTATTCGTGCAAATCTTACATCTCCGATCACACCGTATTCATCCTACGAAAGAAACTAGTTGAGCGCTTCTTACTGCATCTTCTTCGTGATACTAAATGCACAAGGTTTCCTTCCTTTTACTATTTCACCTTTGCTAGAGGACAGTAGCCCGCCTGGATTTCAATTCAGGGTCAGTCGAACCGCAATTAAAAGAAGCAACACCCGCTTAGGCGCGCGGAGCACCTAGTCCGCCTGTTCCCCGGGGAAGCGGGCTGTGGGGTGCAGGAGCTGCTTGCGCCTGATGTGGAGGTCGGCGGGGCTTGAATGGATGGCGGGGCGGTGCCAAGCACGGCGGTGCGGTGAGGTCGAGGGGAGGGCGCAGGCAGGGGAGGAATACTGGGCCGGTGGTCACTGGCGTTTCGAGGAAGATCGTCAACACTGACTGGCTGGAGGTAGATGAAGGCGATCTGCCCGTTCTTTGTACATCGGACGGTGCGGAAGAAATGGACTGACCTATTTGCTTTCAGTCGACTGTTATTTTCATAGAATCTTGTAGTAATTTAGTGTGCTATGCATGTTGTAGAGCTATCATATGTCTCCCGTCATTTATTTCTCACCGACCTGCTATCTGCTACCTTTACACTGTACTAATTGTGCACACACTTCACCCATACTCACACTATTGTTTTTTTATGCATGGGTATTTCAGACTCGACGCAGTGTTGATGAATGCGAAAAGAAAAGACAGAAGTCGCTCAAAGTAACTCAAGATAAGCACTAAGCATTCCAGCGCTCTGGTGCGAAGTCGCAGATTGGAGACAAGAACGTAGCTCTGCAGTTGATGATCTCAATTGCCACACACAACCATCCCAGGTGCTTGCTTTAACTTCACACTGTCAAATGTGGTTGCATGTTGCATATGGTGTCTAGCTTGTATTGCTTCCAATTTGGTTAAATTGCATCTGCTTACTTTACACATTATACCTTTGATAATGACATGCCTTCCTGTTTTCGGTACATACTACATATGTCTATTAACCATGTTCGTACATCAAACTAATGCTCTTTTGTATCCCTCATCAATCACTTATGACGAGACAATCACCCGGGTGGGTTACTGTGAGATGCCATACTCGTTTAAAGAGTGCAGTGTCATCCTCCCCACATGATTCTCAAGAAACAACAAGGCTAAATGAAGATAGTCAACGTAGCTCTCTAGTTGATCACCGCAATTCCCCCACACCACCATCTCAGGTGCTTGCTCTTACTTGGCAGTGTGATATGCGGTTGCATGTTGCATATGGTGTCTACCTTGTAATGCTTCTAATTAGGGTAAATTGCATCTGCTTAGTTAACACATTATACCTGTGAATATGACATGCCTTAATGTCTTCGGTACATACTACGTCTTTCTATTAACCTTGTTCTTACATCAAACTACTTTTCTTGTGTATCCCTCATAAATGCTCCTAATTTGTTAAATTACATCTCCTTAGCTTACACATTATACATGTGAATATGACACGCCTTCCTGTTTTTGGTACATACTACATCTGCCTATCACACCATGTTCTTACATCAAACTACTTTTCTTGTGTATCCTGCGTCTATCGCTTATGATGAGTCAGTCACACGCGTTGGTTAATATGAGACGCAATACTCTTATAAAGAATGCAATTTCATCCTCTCCACATGATTCCCAAGAAACAGCAAGCCTAAATGAAGATATTGAACGTAGCTCTGTACCTGAAGACCGCACTTCCCCTACACCACCATCACAGGTGCTTGCTCTAACTTCGCAGTGTGATATGTGGTTGCATGTTGCATACAGTGTCTAGCTTGTAATGCTTCTAATTAGGGTAAATTGCATCTTCTTAGTTTACACACTATACCTGTGAATATGACATGCCTTCCTATTTTTGGTACACACTACATCTATGTGTTAACCTTGTTCTTACATGAAACTACCTCTCTTCTGTATCCTGCATCAATCACTTACAATGAGCCACCTTTATTCGTTGCATATTGCATATTATTTGTAGACTGTTGCCATGTATTGCTTCTAATTTGGTCAAATACATTTGTTAGGGCACCCTTTTAATTTGGCAGAGTGATATTGGTTTCATCTTTCATATGGTTTCTAGCTTGCATCGATTCTAACAAGTTCAAGCACCTTGTGCTTAGTTTGCACTTTATACATCATACATGTCAATATGTTACGCCGTCCTGTTTTTCATACATATTCCATCCTCCTATCATGCGGCTGCCTTACATGAAAGTAGTGTTCACAAGATCATGCATCAATGAGTTCTGAAGAGCAAATTTTATTCCTTTTTCTTGTGGGTTTGACTTGACAAGGCAAAATCAAGAAAGAGGAAGGAAAAGAGTAAGGAAGGCGATGATGGTGGTCCTCTGCAGCAACATAAACAGAGCATCTGTACCGATTCTCCTTGTACTGATAGTGCATTACAAGGTCCAAGTCTCCGCTCCCCTACTCCACCATCCAAGGTGCTTGCTCTAACTTTGCAGTGTGATATCTGATTGCATGTTTCATATGGTGTCTAGCTCGTATTGCTCCTAATTAGTGTAAACTGCATCTGCTTAGCTTACACATGATACATGTGAATATGACACGCTTTCCTGTTTTTGGTACATACTATATCTATCTATCACACCATGTTCTTACATGAAACTACTCTTCTTGTGTATCCTGCATTAGTCACTTAAGTTGGCAGTGTGATATTGGTTTGCGTCTTGAATATGATTTCTAGCATGTATTGCTTCTAGTTTAATGAACGCCACCTATGATGAGACAGTTTTAACTTGGCAGAGTGATATTGATTGCACCTTCCATATGGTGTCTTGCAGTGTTTCTAATTCCTTTTTCTTATCGGTTTGACTTCACAATGCAAAATCATCACAGCTGAAGGAAATTAGTCCGGCAGTGGATGATGGTGGTCCTTCGGAGCAACTGAAACAGGGGGTCTCTACAGATTCTACTCCGCCATCACTAGTAGAAAAGGGGGCTTTGGTTCAGGCCAGGTCAGCCCATTAGTCCCGGTTCAGTCCAGAACCAGACCTATGGGGGCATTGGTCCCGGTTCGTCAGCCCAGGGGCCGGCCGGGCCACATGGGCCATTGGTCCCGGTTCGTCTAGACCTATTGGTCCCGGTTGGTGGGACAAACCGGGACCAATGAGCCTTGCTCCTGGCCCACCACCATTGGTCCCGGTTGGTGGCTTGAACCGGGACCAAAGGCTGCCATTAGTCCCGGTTCATGCCACGAACCGGGACCAATGAGGTGCCTATATATACCCCTCGCCCGCGAGCAAAGCACTCCAGTGCTCTATTTTTCTCTGGCCGGCGAGGGGAGGCCTTTGTGGTGCTCTAGCTCACCTCCTTTGCACATGAGGTGTTCGATGAAATGCATGAACCACACTAGTTAAGCTTTCTCCTCTCGAAGCTTGACCTCAAAGCTCCATTTTCCTCGAGATTTGTCTAGGTTTAGCGGCCCATCACGTCCCATTCCCGTCTTCACCGCCGTCAATCGCTCGCGCCGATCTCGTCACCGGCACCACCGTGGTGAGCCTCCTGTTCTTATCTTCTTTCTGAAAGAAAAAAAATCTTGCTTTAGATAGATACCTGTCTAATTTTCTTACTATTTTATTGCTTGTTATTATATAGTGCGATGGTTTTGGTATCAGCCCCCGTCGGCCCTCGTCCTGTCTATGATTCGGATGTGGTATATATTATCTTTATAACTATTGGTTCATTTATTGTTTATGAAAATTATGCCGACCAACGTGACATAGATTTATTTATCTAGGAGGTATGTGAACTGGAAATTCCAACCGACCATATTGTCGAGAGGTTAAATTTAGTTGAAGAAGAAAACAATTTATTGAAGCAAAAAATAAAAAAATTAAGGAGGAGAAGATGATATTGGAGTTGCATGTTGCGGATGTCGTCGATGATCACAAGATCAAGATGGATGCAATGCGCTCGAAGATTAGAAAGATTAGAAAATATGCCATTCATACCGAGGCTTGGTATCATTATGCCGTTGGATCAATTGTTACCTTGGTTGCGATTATGATCGCATTTGTTTTCGCATTGAAATGTTTTACATAGTTTCAATGTATGGTTTAATTAATTAGATGCTCTGGAGAGCTATATGTTGTTAGATGAGAACTATGTATGTACTTTGGTTTTAATGTGATGATGAACTTCTATTAATTTGGTCACTTAATTATCTATTCATGATGTTCTGTAATGGTTTTTGACACACTCAGTTATATATAATGCACGCAGATGAACTGGCAATGGATCTACGGTGACAGACACACCCCCGAGTACATTAAGGGCGTGCATGATTTTCTCGAAGTGGCTGAGGTAAACAAGCAAAATGGTTTTATGTGTTGTCCATGCCCTATATGTGGGAATACGAAGTCTTACTCTTACCGGAAAATCCTTCACACCCACCTGCTTTACAAGGGTTTCATGCCACACTATAATGTTGGACGAGGCACGGAGAAATAGGGGTTATGATGGAAGACGGCGAAGAAGAAACAGACGATGACAACTATGTCCCCCCTGAATACGGTGATGCTGCAACGGGGGAAGGTGAAGATGAAGTGGAAGCTGAAGATCAAGAGGAACCAGACGATGTGCCAGATGATGATCTCCGCCGGGTCATTGTTGATGCAAGGGAAAAGTGTGAAAGTGAAAAGGAGAAGCTGAAGTTCGATCGTATGTTAGAGGATCACAAAAAAGGGTTGTACCCCAATTGAGAAGATGGCAACACAAAGCTCGGTACCGTACTGGAATTGCTGCAGTGGAAGGAAGAGAATGTTGTGCCTGACAAAGGATTTGAGAAGCTACTTAAAATATTGAAGAAGAAGCTTCCAAAGGATAACGAATTGCCCGACAAAGACATACGCAGCAAAGAAGGTCGATGCCCTCTAGGATTGGAGGTGCGAAGATACATGCATGCCCTAATGATCTGCATCCTCTACATGGTGCGTATAAGGATCTGAACGCGTGCCGGTATGTGGTGCATTGCAGATAAGATCGGACGAGATGACCTCGTGATGTTGACGGCGAGCCCCGTGAAGAGGGTTCTGTGAAGGTGATGTGGTATGCTCCTATAATACCACGGCTGAAACGTCTATTCAGAAACGGAGAGCATGCCAAGTTGATGCGATGGCACAGTGAGGACCATAAGAAAGACGGGAAGTTGAGAGCACCCGCTGACGGGTCGCAGTGGAGAAAAATCGAGAGAAAGTACTGGGATGAGTTTGCAAAGGACCCAAGGAACGTATGGTTTGATTTAAGCACGGATGGCATTAATCCTTTCGGGGAGCAGAGCAGCAATCACAGCACCTGGCCCGCGACTCTATGTATGTATAACCTTCCTCCTTGGATGTGCATGAAGTGGAAGTTCATTATGATGCCAGTTCTCATACAAGGCCCTAAGCAACCCTGCAACGACATTGATGTGTACCTAAGGCCATTAGTTGAAGAACTTTTACAGCTATGGAATGGAAATGGTGTACGTACGTGGGATGAGCACAGACAGGAGGAATTTAACCTAAAGGTGTTGTTGTTCGTGACCATCAACGATTGGCCCGCTCTCAGTAACCTTTCAGGACAGACAAACAAGGGATACCACTCATGCACGCACTGTTTAGATGACACCGAAAGTATATACCGGACAAATGCAGGAAGAATGTGTACTGGCCATCGCCGATTTCTTCCGACCAACCATCAATGTCGAAAGAAAGGCAAGCATTTCAAAGGCGAGGCAGATCACCGGAAGAAGCCCGCCATGCATACCGGTGATCACGTACTTGCTATGGTCAATGATTTACACGTAATCTTTGGAAAGGGTCCCGGCGCACTAGCTGTTCCGAATGACACTGAGGGACACGGACCCATGTGGAAGAAGAAATCTATATTTTGGGACCTACCCTACTGGAAAGACCTAGAGGTCCGCTCTTCTATCGACGTGATGCACGTGACGAAGAACCTTTGCGTGAACTTGCTAGGCTTCTTGGGCGTGTATGGGAAGACAAAAGATACACCTGAGGCACGGGAGGACCTGCAACGCTTGCACGAAAAAGACGGCATGCCTCCGAAGCACTATGAAGGTCCTGCCAGCTACACGCTTACGAAAGAAGAGAAAGAAATCTTCTTTGAATGCCTGCTCAGTATGAAGGTCCCGACTGGCTTCTCGTCGAATATAAAGGGAATAATAAATATTCCAGGGAAAAAGTTCTAGAACCTAAAGTCTCATGACTGCCACGTGATTATGATGCAACTGCTTCCGGTTGCATTGAGGGGGCTTCTACCGGAAAATGTCCGATTAGCCATTGTGAAGCTATGTGCATTCCTCAATGCAATATCTCAGAAGGTGATCGATCCATAAATCGTACCAATGCTAAGGAGTGATGTGGCGCAATATCTTGTCAGTTTCGAGCTAGTGTTCCCACCATCCTTCTTCAATATCATGACCCATGTCCTAGTTCATCTAGTCGACGAGATTGTCATTCTGGGGCCCGTATTTCTACACAATATGTTCCCTTTGAGAGGTTCATGGAGTCCTAAAAAATATGTCCAGAATCGCTAGGCCAGAAGGAAGCATCTCGATGGGCCATCAAACAGAGGATGTCATTGGGTTTTGTGTTGACTTCATTCCTGGCCTTAAGAAGATAGGTCTCCCTAAATCGTGGTATGAGGGGAGACTGACTGGAAAAGGCACGCTTGGAGGGCACTCAATAATATGCAGGGACGGATATTCTTGGTCTCAAGCACACTACACAGCTTCTACGAACTCTACCTTGGTGACCCGTATGTCGATGAACACAAGAACAGTCTGCGCCCAAACACCCGGAGCAAAGGCGACGATCGGATTACATGTGAACACATCAGACTTTCAGCAGTTGGTTGGAAACACGTCTCAGAGGTGACAAGACTGTTTGTGATGAGCTGTACTTGTTGTCCAGGGGACCATCTTTGACTGTATTGATTTACAAAGGATACAAGATAAATGGGAATACATTTTACATGATTGACCAAGATCAAAAGAGCATCAACCACAACAGCGGTGTACGCTTTGATGCAGCAACCGAGAGGGGAAAGGACACATATTATGGTTACATAGTGGACATATGGGAGCTTGACTACGGACATGATTTTAAGGTCCCTTTGTTTAAGTGCAAATGGGTCAATCTGTCGAGGCGGTACAGCAGTAGACCCACAATGCGGAATGACAACAAAGGATCTGAAAAATCTTGGGTACACCGATGAACCGTTCGTCCTAGCCAATGATGTGGCACAAGTTATCTATGTGAAGGACATGTCTACCAGACCGAGAAAAAGAAAAGATAAGGAAGCGAATACATCATACGATGAGCCAAAGCGCCACATAGTTCTTTCAGAAAAAGGGACATCGTGGGAGTGGAGGGCAAGACAGACATGTCTGAAGATTATGAAAAGTTTCATGAAATTCCTCCCTTCAAAGTCAAGGCTGACCCAAGCATCCTGATAAACGATGAAGATTATCCATGGTTACGGCGCAATAAGAAAATGACACAAGCAAAGAAAAACTGAAGACTTTCTCCCGCAACTATTATGATGATACCATGCCAACTTTGTAAGAGACGAGTATGATACCATTGTCCGTTTTGTACATGCACATTCTATGTGGGTGAAATTATGATACCATGCCAACTTTCAACTTTTTCAGAGTTCATTTGAAATGCTTTAATGTCTTATGGTTCGGCCCTCGTAAAACCATTAATCCCGGTTCGCTCCTTGTCAACTATGTTCTCACCAAGAACACTCTCAAGAGGGCAGCCACATGGGCCATTGGTCCCGGTTCGTCTGGACCTTTTGGTCCCGGTTCCACACACGAACCGAGACCAATGCGCCTCGCCCCTGGCCCATGACCATTAGTCCCGGTTTGTGCCACAAAGCGGGACTAAAGGGTTGGTCCTCGTTGCGGTCAGAGTTTAGTGCCACCTCGCCAACCGAAGGGCGCTCACACCGGTTTATAAGCCCGTCCCTCTCTGCCTTGTTGAGCTCCTCTCAAAGTGAAAATAGATGCCCCTATACAGGGAATTTGACCTAAATTCATAGTGAATTTCTCTGAACTTTATTATGAATTTAGGTTGAATTTTCTCTATAGGCGCATCTATGTTCATTTTTTTAGTAAAGTTAATCACAAACTTGTGATTCACACAAATTTCAAAGAATTCAAATTTTAACTATTCAAATTTGAAAACTAATGGCACTAACAGAAAGTTTATAATTTTTCTAAAACTAATGGCACTAACAGAAAGTTTATAATTTTTCTAAAATTAAAGCAAAAAGATTTAAAAATAAAGCAAAAACAAAAGAAAATAAATAATGCAGAAAACAAAACAAAAAATTGAAAAAATAAAACAACAACAATAAGTATTTGTTGTAAGTAGAAACAAAATAAAATAAATAAAGCAACAAAGAAAACAAAAAACAAAAACAAAAAAAAGTGTTTTCAAATTTGAAAACTAATGGCACTAACATAAAGTTTATAATTTTTCTAAAACTAAAAGCAAAAAGAATTAAAAATAAAGCAAAAACAAAAGAAAAAATAAATAATGCAAAAAACAAAACAAAAAACTGGAAAATATATTTTATAGTAAAATTAATCACAAACTTGTGATTCACACAAATTTCAAAGAATTCAAATTTTAACTATTCAAATTTGAAAAGTAATGGCACTAACAGAAGGTTTATAATTTTTCTGACCTAAAAGCAAAAATAATTAAAAAATAAAGCAAAAAACAAAAAATAAACTAGTGATTCACATACATTTTAAAAAATTCAAATTTTAAAACTAATGGCACTAACAGAAAGTTTATAATTTTTCTGACCTAAAAGCAAAAAGAAATCATTAAAAAACTATAAGTATTTAGTAGATATAAAAAAAATAAAAAGCAAAAAACAGAAGAAAAAAAGGAAAAAAAATGCCACCTACTGGGCCTCCACGGCCTGAATACGACTAGAAACCCTACCATGGGCCAGGTTTCAGGCCCGCAGAAGGCCCAGCAGGCCCAACAGGCATAGCACAGTCAATTAGGCTCGTAAGCCTGCAATAGAGAGGAGCTCGAGAGGGTTGGCGCGGCAGCGCTTATAAACCACTCTGAGCTCCTCTCAACTAGCGAGGTGGGACTAAACATCCCACCGCATCCGCGCCAGCACAGGGCCTTTGGTCCCGGTTGGTGGCACCAACCGACTAAAGGGTGGCATTGGTACCGGTTCGTAACACGAACCGTACTAATGTCTTTTTAGTCCCGTTGGTGGCACCAACCGACTAGTGAGCATTGGTCCCGTTGGTGCCACAAACCGGACCAATGGCTTTGCTATATAAGCAAAGACTTGTAAATTTTTCAGTTTCATCGACCATTTGCCCCCGACGACACCGAACTCATCGACGCCGCCAGCTGCCCGTGCTTCGCCGTCGCCGCCCACCCATGCTGCCTGCTTGCTTGCCGACG
The DNA here is from genome assembly GCA_021605205.1 of Aegilops longissima. Lineage (NCBI taxonomy): Eukaryota > Viridiplantae > Streptophyta > Magnoliopsida > Poales > Poaceae > Aegilops > Aegilops longissima. The sequence continues at coordinate 12,906,494 of CM038677.1, forward strand.
CCGCCAGCTGCCGCTCCTCGTCGCCGTTGCCCGACGCCGCCGCCGCCCGTGTCCCTGCCCCGACGCGCACCCTGGCCCGTGGGCCCCTGCCCCGACGTGCCACCCGCCCAAGCTCCTGCTCGCCGTCGCCGCCCGCTGCCCGCCTCCTCGTTGCCGCCTCGACGCGCCGCCTGCCCAGGCGCCTCCCGCCCCGACAAGCCCGCCCGCCCGAGCCCTGCCCTGACGCCGCCCCGCCCCGGCCTGCCCGACCACGCCTGCCTCGAGCACACGCCGCGCCACGCTTCGGTCCGGCCGCCGACATTCCTCTCTGTTTTTTTTTTCATATATATGATTTTTTTTCCAGATTATGTGCATATGTGTGATTATATGTATGTGTGTGTATATATGATTATATGTCCTGTTTTTCAGATTTTTGTTCATATATATGATGATTTGTTTTTCGCATTTTTATAAAAATGTATATATGTATGTATGTTCTCTGTATTATATGTTCATATATGCAAAAGTTAGATTTTAGAAAAGTTTTATCTATATATGTTCTCTGATTTAGTACATTTTAAGTTAGTTTCATTTTTAAAAAGTTTTATATATTTAGGAAGAAGGAATAGAAGGAAGAAGAAGGAAGAAGAAAAGTTTTATACATATGCAAAAGTTACATTTTTAGAAAAGTTTTATATATCTAGCTAGGAAAGGAAGAAGAAGAAAAATAATGAGAGGAAAAAGGAAATAAGAAGAGGAAGAAAGGAGAAGAAGAGGAGAGGAAGAAGAGGAGAAATAAATAAGAAGAAAAAAGAAGAAAAAGAAGAGAAGAAGAAAGGAATAGAGGAGAAGAAGAGAAAATAGATACTCTACTCCTCTAGCTATTCCTTTCTTCTTCTCCTCTTTTTATTTCTTCCCCGATAATATTTTTTCCCATGTACGTATGTCGCCGTGTCGATATAAACTCCCGATAACTTCAACACGTGGAATATATACCCCTCCCGATAACTTCAACACGAGGGGGGGGGGTCGATATACCCCCTCCCGATAACTTCAACACGTGGGGGGTCGATATACCCCGTCCTGGGGGGGGTCGATATACCCCCTCCCCAATAATATTATTTTCCCATGTACGTATGTCGTCGTTGTCAATATAAACCCCTCCCGATAACTTCAACACGTGGGGGTCGATATACCCCCTCCCCGATAACATTATTTTCCCGTGTATGTATCTCGTCGTTGTCGATATTACCCCCTCCTTGAAGCGTTCTCGAGGCCACCCCAAACCCTTGAAGCATTGTCGAGGCCACCCCAAACCCTAGAGAAGCAGCGTCGAGGCCACTAATTAATATGACTAGTCGTCAACCCGTGCATTTGCACGGGCTAGTATAAATTTGAAATAAATTTGTAATATTATTACTGGAAGTTAGCCGAATTCCTTCAGTTTTTTGAGGGGGGGAGCGTATAACGCCTTCATTCTTATTCAATTGTAGCAAAAATATATTTATAGATGGGAAAACCAAATACCTAATTTCATGGAAATTTAATCAATAATGTCACGATACCAACCTTACATGAATGATCTTGCTAACTATTGTATTTAGGGAACTGAATAATTTTCTTGTGAGAATACAACATTTTTTCAAAACCAAACTACTTTTAGCATGATGGAGACTTACTGAAAATGTAAGATATACAATATGAGAGAATACAAAATAAGGAGAACCATTTGAAAAGATGTATTAACACCAACTGGATATTAATATTTTAGGCTTTTGTAATTTCAAATTTCCGATGTTTTAAATTATGAGAACCCTCTCTTCATAGGGACTCCACACAACCGGATCTCCACCTTTATACATGTGTGGTCAGGCCAAAGTTGAAAATTATTAGGTGGCAGATTTAGCCTCAATAATACATGCTGCATATGCGCATGTGATGCATTGAGATTGCGCTTAAAGTAGAACAAATGAAGAAACCAAAGCATGAATAACCATTTTTGGAACGACTGATTACGGGAAGATAAACGTGGATAGGAAACAACCGTGTTACTAACACATTATTATACACTCCGATATATATTTTTGGAAAAAGAGGTAGCACCATAGTAAGTAAAAGCAGGATTGTTTGCCTCGCAAATGATGTAGATCAAGACCCTGGTCAAATACTTTTTCTAGCTGGTCAAGCCTTCTTAGTTTCTCACATGAGTTTGACAGAGTAATAGTTCAGCCGTGTGTATATGAAAATATGTACACTTTAATATAAAAGTAGCAAAATATATGACTGCAGTTGACAGTTAATAAGTACATAGAAAATCACGGATTAAAAACTAAGTCAGCCAGACTTTAAAATGAAATGATTTACTTTTGGTCCATTCAAATTAAGATCCACCAAAAATGATTTAATAGATGATTCGGTTATTGTGGGAAGTTGCTTGTGCAATGTGCAGACGATTTGGATTATTGTTATTAGCATGTAGATGAAGACATGAAAAAATTTCATACCATCTTGCATTGATATGATATACCACGGATTAAACTCAATAAAATGCAACAAAAAATTGAACTAACATAAAAGATGAACAATTTCATTTTCTGATAAAGAGATGTACAGTTTCATGATTGCCTCCATACTATTTACATAAACTATGAACAGTATATTGTAACACCAACATTAAATAAGTGACCAGGCTGTCGTCATTACAGTGGCATCAACTCTAGCCATTAGCACAGACATATCAAGGTGTTTGCATCGTGCGTGATGAAGTAAAATTATTGCAGTCGGAGTATTACGTCACCCTCTATCTGCTAACGCAGTATGCTCGTTACTCGTATGAATAAAACTAGCCGACTAAGCGAGTGCCCGTGCTTCATTACATCAGTAGCCATTAAACTAAGGATCAAGGTGCATAGTAAAAATTAATTAGTCAGACAGGACAAACGAAGCATCTATGGAGTGCTACAGGATCTCAGTTAGGAATAAACGATCCCTTTACCATTGATACTCTGCTGTACACACTACCATCAGCACAAAATGAATATAAACTCAAAAGAATTAGTCAAGCAACCAATGCCCAATGGATAGAGCTGTACCTTTGAAAGTGCGTTATATCGACTAGAGGGGGGGGGGGGTGAATAGGCGATTTTTAAGAATTCTTCACTGAGGAATTTGTCGGTGAGGAAATTCCTTAGCGAAGAACTACTTGCAGCGGAATAAGTACTCAGAAGTAAGCATAACAGAATACACGCATAGTCATCATGATGAAATGAAGACAATCACAGAGTACAGAAAGCGTAATCACAGGATAACACAAGATGAAGACAAACAGACTGAAGAAATTGAACTGAGGAAATTGAGAAAGTCTTCAACAAAGTCTTCAAACACAGATATGAACAAACACTCAACACAATAATGAGGAAATGAAAGGGTTGAGGAAATAGAACCAGTTAGGTTGGTGAAGACAATGATTTGGTAGACCAGTTCCAACTGCTGTCTCAGTTGTACGTCTGGTTGGAGCGGCTGAGTATTTAAACTCGAGGACACACAGTCCCGGACACCCAGTCGCTGAGCACGCAGCTCAGGACACCAAGTCCTCACCGTATTCTCCTTGAACTAAGGTCACACAGGCCTCGTCCAATCACTCATGGTAAGTCTTCAGGCGACTTCCAAACCTTCACAGACTTGGTCACTCGGCGATCCACAATTCCTCTTGGATGCTCTAGACCATGACGCCTAACCGTCTGGAAGAAGCACAATCTTCAAAGGTAACAAGCGTCGGATCCACGCAGGATCAATTTCTTCAGTGATGCTCAATCACTTTGGGTTTGTAGGGATTTGGTTTTTGGGTTTTTCCTCACTTGATGATTTTCGCCAAAGTCCTCGGAGGATGGTTGCCCTCAAATGACAAGTGTCAAGTTCTCTCGAGCAGCCAACCAGCTAGTGGTTGTAGGGGCGGCTATTTATAGCCTAGGGAGCAGCCCGACATGATAAGACATAAATGCCCTTCAATGATATGACCGTTAGGTGGATAAGATATTTTGGGACAGGTGGCAAGAGACAAGAACGGTCGGAAATTTGAATATCAAATTCCTCGTGGCTATCATGTTCCTCATCGTAGGTAATCCGCCTTTGGCGAATTCCTAACTCCTCGGTCGAATAAATTCTCAACGACTGTAAGAACTTCGTCTCACATCAAGAAATTGACTGAACTGTATGAGATTTCCAAAGGCTTCACTCAAGGGATTGGTAGGTGTAGGATTTTGAGTTGAGCATCATATGGAAATTTTTCCTTAGTATTTCCTCGACCCCTTTAACAATGACGGTGTTTCCTATGACTCAAGAAAGAGAAAATGAAACTACGAAAACAAAAGTCTTCATGCTTCATGTTCCTCAAATGAATACCAAGTCTTCAAGGTCACACCAATTTCTTCACGCTCAAAGTCTTCGAAAGTCTTGAGAATATCAAAGTCTTCAGTTGAAGAACTTCATTTTAGGGTCGACTTTCTCAGTAAATATCAAACTCCTCATGGACTTATAGACCTGTGTACACTCACAAACACATTAGTTCCTTAACCTATAAGTCTTCAATACACCAAAATCACTAAGGGGCACTAGATGCACTTACAATCTCCCCCTTTTTGGTGATTGATGACAATATAGGTTAAGTTTTCAACGGGGATAAACATATGAAGTGTAAATACTGATAATGAGGAATTTGATTGCAAGATATAGAAGAACTCCCCCTGAAGATGTGCATAGTGAGGAATTTGCTTTTGAGGCAATGCACATTTGAAGAGTTGAATCATGGAGATCTCCCCCTATATCTTGTAATTCATACACACATTTGACATATAATATGAAGAATTTGAAATGCATGATGAAATATGGTGCTTGATGTTTTTCAGAGTATGCAAAATAACGCATCAAGAGTATCAGAGCCCAAATCAATTTGCTATGAAGATTTTCAAAGAGCTCACGAGAATCAGAGCATAGTGCAAGAGCATAATGCATCAAAAGTATCAAAGCACCATTGGGTTTAAGATTACAACTCGATCCAATAAAAAGTTTCAGAAGAACGAGAGTTGTAACTTAACAAGAATAAATTACTGTATATAGGCAATAAACTAGACCCGCTTGAAGACTAACTCAAATTTCTCCCCCTTTGTCATCGAATGACCAAAAGGATCGAAACTGAGGACTAACGCTCCTGAAGAATTTCAAGTTTAAGACGGAGCGCCAGCATTGTTGGGGTCGGTAGTTGAAGTAGGACCAGCCGCGGTGTCTTCCAAGTCTTCATTTTCATCAGTGTCGCGAGATGAAGAATAGGAGCTGACCACCAAGGAAGGAACTTTGACCTTCTTGTATTTCTTCGGAGGAGGTGCAGACCAGTCAAATTCTTCCTTGAGTCCCATTGACGCCGTTCTTCTTCATCAGAGACATGTGAAAGAACAGCCAGTGCGCTTTGAAGGTTTCATGGAGGTAGTAGTGGTTTTCTTCACCGCATTGTGTGTTGAGGTCATGTTGTGAAGAAGAGTACCAAACCGACGCTTGACCCATTTATGATTACGATCAACCTTCCGATGAAGACCGAGGAGTAACTCACGATCATCATCACCACAGGTGCGAGCTTGAGGACTTTGCTTGACCGAGGTATTTGCGGCAGAGTCATGTGTGGCAGAGTCATCATTGGTGGAGTAGGATGCTGCTTTGCGAAACTGTCCATCCAATGGACGAATGCCTTCATCGATCACAGCAGTAGCCTTGCCCTTGTCATCATTTGAGGTAAATGTCTGTTTGAGGACTTCAATCGGGGGCAAGTAGCTGCAGTGGTTCAAAGTATCAGGCTTGTAATTGAGTGAAGACCATGTCCTGATGAATCTCATAATCCAAGGCGCATAAGGCTTCAGCTCAAATGGTGACATAGCTATGTTTGCCAGAGTCCTCATGAAGAAATCATGGAAGTTGACGGGAACGCGATGGATGATGTTGAAAAGCATATTCTTCATGATGCCAACGACTTCTTCATCGTTCAAGTCGTGACCTTTGATAGGACTCATTGTCTTCGTCAGAATCCGATAGACAGTCCGAGGCACATATAATAATTACTTGACGAGGAATTTGGTTCGTGGGGCCTGCCTTGGCTTCAAAGGCTTCATCAGCACTTGCATATAGTGATTTCAAAGTTCTGGTTCGTTGTAGATACGACGTGCACCATCAAGTGGAGGACTGAGTGGTAGGGCACGAAGCAATTCAGTAGCTGGTGCCTTGTAGTGAGTATTTTCAGACATCCAATCTAAGACCCATGAGTTCACGTCTTCAGCGTCTCCGGTGATGTGCAGCGTTGCATAAAATCAAGAATTAGTTCTTCATTCCATCCACGATATATCGGTGCAGAAATTTAGAAGTCCTGCGTCGTGAAGAACACCGAGGACTGCTCAAAGCCCGGCAGCGACTCCATGTCCACATGAGGAATATGAGCATGATCAAGATTTTATCCTTGTTGAAGAGCACCGAGGAATAGAAGTTGGCTTGGCTGGCAGTCCAGAAACGCCTCTTCCGAATGCAAGCAGAATCATATGGATTATAATCAGTGAAGAACACGTGCTCGGCAAAGAAATCTTCAGCCTTGAACTTTTGCTTGCTTGAAAACGGATTCTTTTGCTTTGGCGGAGGGGTGTCGATGAGTTGCATCACCACCTCAGAATCACAATTTCAGGTTCTTCAGGCTGAGGAATTTCTTGTTCCTCAACAGATGCAGATCCGAGGATCAGCAGCAGCAGTTTCATCAAGACTAGTGGCTGGAATTTCTTCATGCACAAAACCAGTGGGTTGAGTTTCTTCCGAGTCCATTTGGACTGTTTGTGTAGGGGTGAGGAATCTGTTGGGCGGGAGAAGAGAGGAGTATTGGGATGCAGACTTTCCCAAAAGTCATCATTCATCACCGTGTGGTGCATCCAATATCCACATCTTCATCTTCAATTTCTCAACACCAGCCTCTTCACCGTGAACTGAGGCGTAGGTGAGGAATGATCGGGTTGAAGGATTGCATCCACTTCAATTTCTTCATCAATCTGCTCCGACGAAGCAGCAGAATGATGTTCTTCATCGATCCGATTGGGATCTCATAGTCTTCTCAAAAGGAACAACGCCCTTTGATGGTATGGAGGAAATTGGAACAACATCAATTGGATTTTCGTATGAGCTGGTCATAGGCCTCATTTTCTTCAGAGTCAAGAATCTGACGCAGCTGATGCTTTCCTTTTCTTCACAGCAGCTCGCTCGCAGCCTTGGTTTTCTTCACATCGAGGCCGATGGAAGAATTGGAGTTGGAGTTGGCGCAGGAGGAGCCGAGGAATGTGGTTCGTTTTTCAAATGGCCGATGCAGCTTGCCTTGTCTTGAGCAGTTTCTTGAGCGCACCACTAGTGGGTGCCACGGCAATTTCTTCGGTGGTGGAATGGGATCATCAGCCCCGAACTAGCATTTTCATCAGCAGGTTGAACGTCATCAGCGGTGCTTGGCATGTTCTTCAGCTTGGTTGGGCTGAGGCTTCACTGAGGAATTTCATGTTGCAATCGGGCAGCAACATTTGTGAATTTCTTCGTCAGTTGATGAATCGACCTTGGCTCCTTGCCAATCAGCATAATAGGAATCAAGTTTTTGCCGAGGTCTTGATTTCGTCTGGACCTTGAGAAGTTCCTCGTGTCATCTTGACAACGTTTTTCTTCAGGAACTTCTCCTTTCTGTATTGAGCCTTTTGTATTTCTCTTGCCTTCTCAAACTTCCATTTTTCTTCAGCGATGAAGTGAGTCAACGTGTGACTTTGTCCAGTGTCGATGAAAGTCGCATAGGGGTATTGGGATCCTTGTGCCGGAGATCAATATAGTCGAGGACTTTCTTCGGTCCAACAGCAGTGGCACAGATGTACCTTTGGCTCTAGCGGCCTTTTCTTGACGGTCTCTGATGATTTCCGCAAGTTCATCATCAGATGCTTCATCATCAGAAGGCACATGGAATGCAACCTGTTTCTTCTTTGGGCTAGGCCGAGGACCTCGTCCAGCTGTTGCTTTGGTCTTCAACTGAAGTCGGGCCAGATGAAGAAATGGGAGCGGCTGAGGAACTTGCGAAACGCCCGAGGCAATTGAGAAACCAGCAGTCCTTTGACATGTAGCCAGGTGCACAGGACCAAGACTTTGACGGAGCTGTTGAGGACTTTGGTGGAGCAGCAGCAGTGTGAGGAATTTGCTTGGAAGGTGCTGCTGAGGAACTTGGCCGTGAGGGCGCAGATGGTGAAGCACTTGGCTTATGAGCAGGCTTCTTTTGCATGGATTTCCTCGGTTTGACCGAGGCCTCAGTGGCAGTAGCAGCGGCAGAATCCTCATTGAATTTCTTCACTGCCTCCTTGGCTTGTTTTGCCAATTTTGCTTGGCGCTTAGCCCACTCATGAGGAAAGTCCTCACCTCGTTTGATGCTTGTGGGATCAGCTACTTGGCCAGGTGCCAAAGGAGCTCTTGGGCATGGAGGATTAAGAGCGAATTTCTTCATGTACTTAGGAGTTACATATCTGTATTCCCTCCATTCCCGTGCCCATCTCCGTTCAATCTTCTGAATACGCACCTTGCATTGATTTTTGTTTTCTTCATCTGGTGTGCAGTAGTCAGCATAGATTTCCTCAGGGATTTCAAACGCAGTCATAACCTCATGTTTCTTTCCTCCTTCCTGTGGTTTCTTACTGTCTGCCATGTTCTTCAGATGAGGAATTTGAACAATTGAGTTCTCTGAAGAAGTATGCAGTTTTTCTTCGAGGAACGCTGCAAATGAGTTAAGTTGATGAGAACCTAGTGATTCAGCAGCGGACATGTGTACCTGTGAATAGAGTATAGTTGCGAGGAATTTGGAGAGGTCATATGCGTTCTCAGAAGGTTTTTCAAAAAGAACAAGTTTTGAGGATTTTGACCAGATGAGCCTTGAAGAATTTCACTAAGCGTTCTTTGTCTTAGGTTCCAGAGTTGTATAGATCGAGGACCCACACAATTGAGGAATATTGAAGAAAATCATTGCTTAGAGAAACGAATCAAGAGATTTGAGGTGTTCATATGTGTGAAGATTTGAAGAATAAACACCTTTGAAGAATTTCAAGAAGGTTTGAGAATCAAAGCGAGTAATAAAAGTAACTTTTAATTACCCGAAGTGAAGAACACGACGAACTGAGAAGAACAGTTGGGAAGTTCGTCCGTTCAGATCTTCCACGCCCTAACTTGGCGGAGGAAGACAGCTACGACGGCGGCGGAGTGAGGATTTCCGCGGTCGGCGCGAGTACGTCGGCGACGAGGTCGAGGCAGTGAAGCTTTTCCTCACCGGCGACGATGGAGTAGCGACGACGCTAGGGTTTGAGGAGCTCGAGCGGGAGAGAGAGGTCGAGCAGAGTAAAAGAAGTGAGGAAGGGGAGAGGGGTATTTATAGACACGGTGAAAAAAGGATCGCCCGAAGATTTAGGACGAACATGCCCCTGATCATTTCCCTTCTCACGACATGTGTCATCCACGTACTGTGTAGTGGAGATCGTGTACGATTGTGGGTGAGTAAAATAATGCATCGTGGAATGCGGAACGGTTTGAGCGGCAAAACCGAAAGTTTGGATAAGATCAGTTTTAAAGTTTCGTTGCAATTTCTTCAGCTGTCAAGGACACAGTGAAGATTTTGAACGAGTTTCAAAATAGAACGCACATGAAGAATTTGTGAATAGATTGGGTTGAGTATAGCATAGAGGGGGAAGGGTCCGATCACATTCACTTAGAAGAAAAAAACGACTTGAAGAAATAGCCATAAGTGAATGCTGTAGAGGACATAAATCCTTATATATATATATAGTGAAGATTTTGCAAAGTTGAAGAATTTGAAAAACTGAAGAATTTCAAAACTGGGAAAAACTCAAATTGAAGATTTTCAACTTTGGGTGGTGGCGTGACCCACCGTATAAGAATGATGATTTCAGACACCGCGTACAATTGTCGTAGGGTCCTGAGAATCAAATTCTTCATTAATTTCTTCACACTATGAGTGTTATTCTTCATTGATTTGAAGAGAAACGTTTCTTCATGTGTTGCACATCTAAGTCATCAATTTTGCATAAGTGTTAGGATGTGTGTCCTTTTCAAAGAACGTTCGAAGATTCTAAGATATTTAGCTCACACCGCAGCTTGCTAAATCACTTCTCATCCAAGGGCTTAGTGAAGATATCAGCTAGCTGTTCTTCAGTCTTCACGTGCTCGATGGAGATGTCGCCCTTCAACACATGATCACGAAGAAAATGATGACGAATTTGAATATGCTTTGTCTTCGAGTGCTGAACTGGGTTGTGAGCAATCTTGATGGCACTCTCATTGTCACAATAGAGAGGCACATTCTTCACGTTGATGCCGTAGTCCTTGAGAGTTTGCTTCATCCATAGCAATTGAGCACAACACGAGCCAGCAGCAATGTATTCAGCTTCAGCAGTAGATAGTGATACGCAGTTCTGTTTCTTCAAGGACCAACAGACCAAAGATCGTCCGAGGAAATGACAAGTACCAGATGTTGACTTGCGGTCCACACGATCACCAGCATAGTCATAGTCAGAATATCCAATGAGATCAAAAGTAGAGCCCTTGGGGTACCATAATCCTAGTGTTGGTGTGTGAGCTAGGTATCGAAGAATATGCTTCACAGCCTTATGGTGTGATTCCTTCGGTGTAGCTTGAAATCGGGCACACATGCAAACACTAAGCATTATATCTGGCCTAGATGCACATAAGTACAATAAAGAACCAATCATGGAGCGGTATACCTTGTGATCAAGTCAATACCATTTTCATCGATGCATAGATGGCCATTTGTGGGCATAGGAATTTTGACACCTTTGCAATCTTGCATGCCGAATTTCTTCAGGACATCTTTGAGGTATTTCTCCGAGATATGAATATGCCATTGTGTTGTTGATTAATTTGAAGACCTAAGAAGAATTTCAACTCTCCCATCATAGACATTTGATATTCTTCACTCATCATATAGGCAAATTCATCACTATAACGTTGGTCAGTACAGCCAAAGATAATATCATCAACATATATTTGGCACACAAACAGTTCACCATCATAAGACTTAGTAAAGAGAGTAGGGTCGAGTGAACCGGGTGTGAAGCCATTCTTCACAAAGAATTCCTTCAATGTATCATACCACGCCCGAGGGGCTTGCTTGAGGCCATAGAGGGCCTTATTAAGTCTGAAGACTTTGTCAGGATTCTTTGGATCTTCAAAACCTGGGGGTTGAGCAACATATACTTGTTCCTCAAGCTTACCATTGAGGAATGCACTTTTCACATCCATTTGATATAAAGTTATATTGTGATGGTTAGCATAGGCGAGTAATATGCGAATAGACTCAAGTCTAGCGACAGGTGCAAAAGTTTCATCGAAATCAATTCCTTCAACCTGCGTGTAGCCTTGAGCTACTAGTCGTGCCTTATTCCTCACCACAAGACCATTTTCATCTTGCTTGTTGCGGTAGATCCACTTTGTGCCAATGATATTATGCTTGCGAGGATCTGGACGCTTGACCAGTTCCTGACATTGTTGAGCTCGAATCGATGTAATTCTTCTTGCATGGCCTGAATCCACTCCGGCTCCAGAAATGCTTCATCTACCTTAGTGGGCTCTGTGATAGAGACAAAAGCATAGTTCCCACAAAAGTTAGATAAATGTGAAGCTTTTGAGCGTGTGAGAGGAACTGGCGCTTTAATGTCATCGATGATCTTCTCCACTTGCACTTCTTTTGCAACGCGAGGATGAGCTGGTTGTCGTCGAGGAATTTGATCATTTTCCTCAGCACCATTTTCTTCAGCATTATCTTCATGTGCATCAGCTCGACGTTCTTCGCGTACAGGAATGAATTCTTCAGCAGTTTCTTCAGTAGGAATGACATCCTCAGTTGCCTTGAACCTGATAGAATCCTTAGGTGCTGGTTCGTCTAACACAGAAGGTAGGTGCTCTCTTTGCGAGCCATTAGTTTCATCGAACCGCACATCTACAAGGTCAACAATCTTGTGAAGAGCGATGTTGAAGACTCAGAGGTGTGCGAGTCCTTTCCGTAACCAAGCATAAAACCTTCATGTGCTTTCGGTGCAAATTTAGAGTTGTGATGAGGATCTCTAATCCAGCATTTAGCAATCAAGACTTTAAAATAACTTACATTAGGTTTCTTGTCGTTGAGGAGTTCATAGGCAGTCTTCTTGAAGAATTTGTGAAGATATACTCTGATGATGTGGCACGCAGTGTCGATTGCTTTAATCCAAAACGACTAGGCGCTTTGTATTCATCAAGCATAGTGCGAGCCATCTCAACAAGAGTTCTGTTCTTGCGCCCACGACGCCATTTTGCCGAGGAGTATAAGGAGCAGATAACTCATGAGTAATACCAAGTTCATCAAGATAGGCATCAAGACCGGAATTCTTGAACTCAGTTCCATTGTCACTCCTGATGTGCTTGATCTTCACACCAAAGTTAGTTGAAGCCCTCGAGGAAAATCGTTTGAAGACTTCCTGCACTTGATTTTTGTAAGTAACAATGTGTACCCATGTGTAACGAGAGTAATCATCAACAATAACAAAGCCATATAGAGATGCATCATTGACGACAATTGAGTAATGAGGGGACCAAAGAGGTCCATGTGAAGCAATTCGAAGGGGCGAGTAGTGGTCATGATAGTCTTCGCTGGATGCTTGGCCTTGGTCATTTTCCAGCTTCACAGGCTCCGCATAAGTGATCCTTGAGGAATTTGACATTCTCAATGCCAATGACATGCTTCTTCTTCGCAAGCGTGTGCAAATTCCTCATGCCTGCGTGACCAAGTCGTCGATGCCATAGCCAGCCTTCTGAAGCTTTTGCAAGTAGACACACGGCTGGTTGTGGTCCTGTGGAGAAGTCAACAATATACAAGTCTCCTCTCCTAAAGCCTTCGAAGACTTTGGAATTGTCAGCTTCCATAATCACAACACAACGATACTTGCCAAAGATAACAACCATATCAAGATCACAAAGCATTGAGACTGACATGAGGTTGTATCCTAAGGACTCAACAAGCATGACTTTGTCCATGTGCATGTCCTTAGAGATAGCAACCTTACCAAGACCCAATACCTGACTTTTGCCTTTGTCAACAAAGATGATATGCTTCAGATGTGACGGTGATAAGGGAGCATCCATCAATAGATTCTTGTCACCAGTCATGTGATTTGTACATCCACTATCGAGAACCCACTCAGTGGCTTTGGGTTGATCATCCTGCAGATGAATTAGTACAACTTACGATCTCATATACTTCATCGCTGAAGAATATGATATCAAGTTCATCGATGAATTTCATCGACCAAGATCAACAGATAAGCAGTATGAGGACGTGTGAAATGAAAGTTCATTTCATCATGATTAGCATGCGTCCTTTCAGGCAATTTGTCAGGTCCCCAGCAAATTCTTCAGACGTTAAGGCACGTCTGGAGACCTGACCCTGCAGAAGAGATTAGTTCTTTTTCTTCACCACCCACATTTGAAGGGGTGGCAAAGAGTTCATCACTCTGCGAGCACCATACGAGAATGGTGGCATAGAGGTCAAACCATTTCGTTTCACATAAGAGGGGTTAGGGTAAGCATATGAATAAGCAGAGAAGTTCTTCGAGGACTTATGAACATATTGGTTTGAAGAATAATGCACATATTCATAGCCCTTAGCTCTACCTGCTAAATGAGTTGTTAGCACGATGATAATCATATGAGGACTTTGATCCTTTTGAGGAATTTGATCCACGTGAGGAATTTGGTCTGTATGAGGACTTGGATCCATATGAAGAATTTGATCTGGGGTTCCTATTCTTCGCAGGTGGTGTCATGAGGACATTCACCTGAAGACTTTCAAGGCACTTCTTGGGAACCCAGATTTTCTTCATAGGGGAACCGTTCCTGCAGATTAGTGCCAACATATCTAGCAAATACTTCACCATTCTGATTTTTGAACAGTTTATAGTTGAGTCAAATGACTCATCGGAAGAATGAGGAGATTCGCATGTAAAGCCAGATAAGTTAGATGGATCAACTGGAGGTCCCTTTGCAGCAACCCATGAGGTTTTGGGATCTTGCTCAAAGCTTCCAAGATGTTCCATCAACATTGAGTTTCCTCACAAAGGCAATACCCTCTTTCCTAGGGTTCTGTTGAGGATCTGCTTTTAAGCACATCACAAAGAGTCGATGCCCTTTGAGGCTTTTGTACATGCTGTCATGTACAATTCCTTCATCCTGCATCATCGGATACTAGCAATGTCCTCGGATGAGGAATTAGTGATAGCGAAGCAGGTGAAGAATTTGTAACAGTTGAAGCATTTGAACATTCAGGTGAAGAATTAGCGATTCACGCTCAATGCACTTTAAGCATGGAGGAACAAATTCTTCTTGAGAAGCGCTGATTTGTTGAGCAAGTAATGAATCGCGCTCCTTCTGAAGATCTTCATAACTCACTCTTAGCTTCTCAAGATCTTGCTTTCTTTGAAGAAATTCAAAAGAAAGTTTCTCATGATCAGATAAGAGAGAGTTATGATGACCTTGAAAGCTGTCAAACCTAGACTGAAGTCTCTGAAGATTTTCAGTCAGGGGTTTAGTGCGATCCATTTCTTCACCCAACATATCATCACTTTTGTCTAGCATGTTTTGAAACTTTTCAAAAGCCCTTTGTTGTTTTATAGCAATCTTAGCAAGTTTAGAGTAGCTGGGCTTGAGATCCTCATCAGATTCATTTTCACTAGATTCGAGAGGAGGTGAAATTGAGTACCTTGGCACCTTTTGCCATGAAGCAATAGGTGGGGCGTAGTCATCATGATCCTCATCGGGCTTGTCGGCGGGGTCAGTTTCTTCAGTGTTGAAGATGGACTTGCTAACGAAGGCAGTAGCGAAGGCCAGACTAGCCACACCAGATTCGGATTCTTCAGACTCCTCCTCTTCCTCATGTTCCTCAGATTCAGCTTCAGAGTCCATTTCCTTGCCAATGAATGCCCGAGCCTTTTTGGAGCTGCTCTTCTTGTGAGAAGAAGGCTTTGAGGATTTTGATGATGAAGATTTCGATGATTTATTCTTCTTCAATTCCTTTTCCCACTGAGGACAATCTTGGATGTAGTGACCAGGCTTCTTGCATTTGTGACAAAGTCTTCTCTTATAGTCACTAGATGAGGAATCACTGCTTCTTGAGGATTTTCCAAAGCGACCACGCCTTGAGAATTTCTGGAATTTCTTCACGAGCGAGTGCTAGCTCTGGCCTAATTCTTCAGGATCTCCAAGGCTACTACCAGAGTCTTCACTCTTAGATTCGGACACAGCCTTGGCCTTCAGGGCACGTGTTTTTCCATATTCAGAACCATAGAGATCTCTCTTTTCAGCAAGCTGGAACTCGTGAGTATTTAGCCTTTCGAGGATATCGGCAGGATCAAGAGACTTGTAGTCAGCTCGTTCTTGTATCATCAGTGCCAGAGTATCAAATGAGGAATCAAGCAATCTTAACAATTTCTTCACCACCTCATGGTCGGTGATGTCAGTGGCGCCAAGTGCTTGAAGCTCATTTGAGATGTCAGTGAGGTGATCGAAGGTTTGTAGAACATTTTCGTTGTCGAGTCTTTTGAAGCGGTTGAAGAGATTCCGAAGAACATCAACTCGAGAGTCACGCTGAGTTGAGACACCTTCATTTACTTTGGGCAACCTGTCCCAGATGAGCTTGGCAGATTCCAAAGCACTCACTCTTCCATATTGACCTTTGCTCAGATGGCCACATATGATATTCTTCGCTTGAGAATCGAGTTGCTTGAATCTCTTCACATCAGTATCATTCAGAGAAGGTGTGACAGAGGGAACACCTTTTTCCACAACATACCAGAGATCGTTGTCAATTGCTTCAAGATGCATTCGCATCTTGTTCTTCCAAAGAGGGGTAGTCCGTCCCATCAAGGTAGGACACCTGCTGAGACCTTGATCATACTGCGGTCGACATAACTAAAACTCCAGGTGGTTAAACCAAAATCACACAGAACAAGGGAGTACCATGCTCTGATACCAATTGAAAGTGCGTTATATCGACTATAAGGGGGTGAATAGGCGATTTTTATGAATTCTTCACTGAGGAATTTGTCGGTGAGGAAATTCCTTAGCGAAGAACTACTTGCAGCGGAATAAGTACTCAGAAGTAAGCATAACAGAATACACGCATAGTCATCATGATGAAATGAAGACAATCACAGAGTACAGAAAGCGTAATCACAGGATAACACAAGATGAAGACAAACAGACTGAAGAAATTGAACTGAGGAAATTGAGAAAGTCTTCAGTCAAAGTCTTCAAACACAGATATGAACAAACACTCAACACAGTAATGAGGAAATGAAAGGGTTGAGGAAATAGAACCAGTTAGGTTGGTGAAGACAATGATTTGGTAGACCAGTTCCAACTGCTGTCTCAGTTGTACGTCTGGTTGGAGCGGCTGAGTATTTAAACTCGAGGACACACAGTCGCTGAGCACGCAGCTCAGGACACATAGTCCTCACCGTATTCTCCTTGAACTAAGGTCACACAGGCCTCGTCCAATCACTCATGGTAAGTCTTCAGGTGACTTCCAAACCTTCACAGACTTGGTCACTCGGCGATCCACAATTCCTCTTGGATGCTCTAGACCATGACGCCTAACCGTCTGGAAGAAGCACAGTCTTCAAAGGTAACAAGCGTCGGATCCACGCAGGATCAATTTCTTCATGATGCTCAATCACTTTGGGTTTGTAGGGTTTGGTTTTGGGTTTTCCTCACTTGATGATTTTCGCCAAAGTCCTCGGAGGATGGGTTGCTCTCAAATGACAAGTGTCAAGTTCTCTCGAGCAGCCAACCAGCTAGTGGTTGTAGGGGCGGCTATTTATAGCCTAGGGAGCAGCCCGACATGATAAGACATAAATGCCCTTCAATGATATGACCGTTAGGTGGATAAGATATTTTGGGACAGCTGGCGCCAAGAGCACAGAACGATCGAAATTTGAATATTCAAATTCCTCGGGGCAATCATGTTCTTCACTTGTAGGTAATCCGCACTGGCGAATTCCTAACTCCTCGGTCAGAACAAATTCCTCGTGACTGTAAGAACTTCGTCTCATCACATCAAGAAATTGACTGAACTGTATGAGATTTCAAAGGCTTCACTCGAAGGGATTGGTAGGTGTAGGATTTTGAGTTGAGCATCATATGGAAATTTTTCCTTAGTATTTCCTCGACCCCCTTTAACAGTACGGTGTTTCCTATGACTCAAGAAAGAGAAAATGAAACTACGAAAACAAAAGTCTTCACGCTTCATGTTCCTCAAATGAATACCAAGTCTTCAAGGTCACACCAATTTCTTCACGTTCAAAGTCTTCAGAAAGTCTTCAGAATATCAAAGTCTTCAGTTGAAGAACTTCATTTTTAGGGGTCGACTTTCTCTGTAAATATCAAACTCCTCATGGACTTATAGACCTGTGTACACTCACAAACACATTAGTTCCTTAACCTATAAGTCTTCAATACACCAAAATCACTAAGGGGCACTAGATGCACTTACAACCTTGCATAACTGATTTTTCTTGGAGCACATTAGTAAGAGGATTATACATACAAAACCTGTACATGAATTGCCATTAGATGGTTATATATGAAAGGTCTCTAGTTTTGATATAAGTACCAATGGTCTAAGTAGTGACACGCTTCTACATATATTGAATAATAATAAAAGCCATGTGAATCTAACCTCCCTTCATAAAAAAATGAGGTTGTTACCTTTAGTTTGGGTAGCAACAGATAGTGAGGCGCATCTCCTTCACTTTCTTTGAGGAATAACCAGGTGGAATCCCCACTTGTATGTATATTGCTCAGAGTGGCCCAACGACCAAGGTGTTACAGAGAGTTTACAGGGTCACAAAGATGCGTGAAGAGACATAGTCACGCCAAGACAGGTGGCTGTTTTATCGCCAGTCCAGAGCTCAAAGTCCCTACATAAACTACTAATAACTACATAGGGGCTATGATTTTCGTTCCTAAATGCAGCTGCATTTTTTGCTTCCCAAATTTTCCAAAGTATAGGTAGTACAAACTCAGGCCAGACTGAAGAATGAAATTGTACCGGAGTGGGGTGGGGATTGTCCACATGTCTTGGAACCATGGTGAAGGTGGAGATGCCGAGACGTTGCCAAATTGCAGCAGCAGTAGGGCAGCCAATGAAGAGGTGCTGGGTGTCTTCAGAGAGGGCATTGCATCGAATCCCAATGTATGGAAAGAGGGAAAACATTGTTTATAAATCCCAATATTTCAGGCATCCTAACTGAAAGTTACTGAACGGATTATTCTCTTCACGTGCGACTTGTGACATATGTCACGTATCTCAAGGAAATTTAATGGATCGATACACTTCTGTTGATAGGGCAAAGTAATAATTTTATTGACCTTTTGGACTAACTTTTGCTGGTTAAAAGAGCTACATCTGGAGACATTCAACAGTTATTGGCTTCATTCTTACCCTAATTCTTAGGACATATTTATAGTCAGAACAACATTCAGGTTAGGTAAACAAAGACTGACTACCACTTGTACGAATAAATAAATAGTTAAGCGATCAAAGCAAACGTGAAAAAATAATGTAGTGTAAGGAAATAACAATTTTTTTGCTACAGAAAAGTAAGGTATGAGGATAAAATAATGCACGCCGACGGCGACATGCTTCAGGGGCTGCCATCAATCTATTAGTACAGTAGAAAAAATCATCCTATCCCCTCCCACAATGAGCAGAAATTTAATTTGTATTTATGCATGCAATAATACTTCTCTTAGAGAACTTATTTTGCATGTAACTATTGTCTAAGGCAAACGCATCTTCAGACCCACCCAATAACTCAGCCGACTTCAATCTAGAGCCCAACACTACAGTACATGAATACCTAGTTGACTAAAATAACACAAAAGAGAGGATTTCCCTCTGAACCGGGTGATGGAATACCATTTAGTTCCTGCAGCCAAACCGGATGCCATGGTGGAGAGGATGCTGAGCGTGAGGTGGCTAGCATCACAATGTTCCACGGAGGGTATCGATCCTGACGGAGATCCGTTCTACCGTGGACGATGCTGCTTGAGATCAACAATGCTAGCAATGACAATACGTCAGTACCACATAGAAACAAATTTGATTTCATGTCAAATTGAAATCCTAGAAGTTCCCTAAAAAGGTCTGGGCGACTAATACTCATGTAATTAAATTCCATCAATCATCAGTTCATCACTGAAAGAATTTGAGATCTTAATTTTTCCAGATTAAATTAACACGGAAATATCACGTTGCTTACCTGATAATTAGTGCAATTGATTTAGAGCAGAGTACATGGATGGTTCCAGCCCACTCTAAGGATGATCGCTGCATGAATCGGACATGGATGGCGCAAACGCTACTTCCTTTAGTGGAGTCGCAGAGTTGCAAAACCTAGATGATGCGGCCGATACCCAAGAGGCCATTGGGAGGCAGAAGCGGCTCCTCCATCATGCACCGCCTGATTAAATCAGAGACGGGGTTGGCAGTTTTACCATTGGTCGCCAAATCTAGGAGGACATCATGCTCAGATTTTGTTCTCGAGGGAAAAAGAGAGAGACCAAGGGAGGACCTCCGTCTCAATATAGAAGGAGATGTCACTAGATTGTTTTTCCCCGTAGAGTAAGAGAGTCCCAGGAGAGGACGATTCCCATCCACGTGGGAAAGGAGACCAGGTCTCTTCCTTAACTGGAATAATTATATCAATGGATCTGTACCGCAATAATTCAGATGAACGGCTAGTAAATTCTAATTAACGTGGTAATTACTTGGGAGTCAGTAATTAGTATAGGTATAGATAGATAGATAGATAGATAGATAGATAGATAGATAGATAGATAGATAGATTCCTTACTGTGATTAGCTAGCTAGTTCTACGTTTGCCACTAGCTAATATATCCATCTGTCATGTTTGAATAATAATTGCCATGTTGTAAATATTTGTAGAAACTATGGACACCCCCCGAGACGAAGCACAAGAAGCGTTGTTGGGGGACATAATCGCACAAGGAAGTGATGCCGTCTGCTCGTTGTTTCTCAACGACACCGATGGTCTGGAAGGACATGGTGATGAAGAAGCAGGCTATGATTATGATGGCTCCATTGACCCAATGCCGGTGCAAGAAGGAGACCGTGATGACGGCTCCGGTGACCCAATGACGGTGCAAGAAGGAGACCGTGATGACGGCTCCGGTCACCGAACCGAGTCCAGCCAGGTATATATATTAGTTAAGCCTGTGCTGACTAGCTAATTGATGCATTCATTGTTTTGGTATGTACACATATTAATTAACTCTTTTCTTTCTTCTTTTTTCTAGCCCTCCGGATCGAGCACAACTTCGGTGAAGAGACGAGGCCCGAAGAAAAAGTTGAGCTCGGATGAAAGGTTTGAGATCACAGCAATCGCGCGCGACGGCCAACCGATTGAACCCATCCGGACAAAAGATGCATTTTCTGCTCAGTGCGAGGTTCTTGCTAGGGACAAGATCCCGATCAGCATCCACCAATGGTATAAGCCTAAGAACGAAGACCCTGAGGTGTCTTATGTCAATGATATGCAGAAAAATGATCTTTGGACTGAGCTGAAGTCAAATTTCACCCTTCCGCCAGAGGATGATCCGGAGAAACCAGTTATAGAGCAACTAATCAAGTCTTTTGCTCTTAAGAAGATGGCAGACCTATTCAAGAGGTGGAAGAACGAGCTGAAAAGGTTTGTCGACAAAGAAGAGACACCAGAATTCAAGGGCAAATATGAGAAGATTAGAGATCACTGGCCCGCATTTGTGGCCCACAAGACATCGGAAAAGAGTAAGAAGATGTCGGCGAAAAACAAGCAAAATGCTGCGAAGAAGAAGCTTCACCATCGCACGGGGTCAGGTGGCTACCTCAAAGCCCGGCCTAAGTGGGCCAAGGCTGAGAATGATCTGCTTGATAAAGGGATCGAACCAGAGACAATGAACTGGCCAGACCGTTGCCGTACTTGGTTCTTCGGGGCTGGCGGAACATTAGACCCCGTATCAGGGAAGTGCTGTTGGACAGACGAGCAAATGAAAATACCAGTCAAGAGGCTTCAGCACTATATCAATGCAGCCCAGCAAGGGACGTTCTTTCCAGACAGAGAGAACGACGAGCTCACAATGGCCCTCGGGAATCCTGAGCACCCTGGACGGACACGAGGCCCGCCAGGCTCCGTTCCGTGGAATGCTGGGTTTCCAGACGCAGGCGGTTACAAATGCCATGAGAGGAGGAAGAAAGTGCAGCAGACCGAACTGCAGGCGCTGCACGCAAGGGTACAAGCGATAGAGGAACAAGAAGCAAATCGCAGCAAACGAACTGCGAAGCTTCCCGGCTACCCGCCATCTCGGCGGAGAAGCAAGCATGGCTTCCACCGAGCTGCTTCAGCCGGAGCATGTCTTGACGGCTCCTGCCAGCTATCCCGTGGATGCTATCACGGAGTCTCAAAATTGCCACCTTATGACGCAATGGATGAATTTGAAGGTCAAGGCGGCTGTTGGCTCTGTTTGTCCTACTGAACCCGGCGCAACTTTTCACTGCCGGCCGATTCAAGAAGGATATGCTAGGGTGATGGTGGATGAAATAACGGAGGGATTTGAGGACCTCCGGCTTGACCACCCTACCGGTGAAGGGGAGACTCGGCTGGGTTCTCCTCTGAAGACTCCATGCCTATGGCGGAAGGAGCTCATCAACCTTCCGAACTGGATGCCTCCGCCTCCTCCTACTCCTCCGGCGAATCAGGGCACTCCGCCTCCTCCACCGCCTCCTCCTCCAGCGAGTGACGATCAGCGCACTCGGCCTCCTTCTCCGGCGCGTGGCGGCACTCCGCCTCCTTCTCTGCCTGCGCCAGCGCGCCCGAGCACCCAGCCTCCTCCTTCTCCGCCTCGTCAGCAAGGGCGGAAGAGACCCGCCGCCGCTCCGGCTGCTCCGGCGCGTCGTAGTCCTTCTCCTCCGCCTCGTAAGAAGACAGCCGCTCCGTCTGCTCTGCCGGCATCTAGCAGTACAGCTAGAGGCGGGAGGAAATACAGATTCGGTCCTTCTCTGAAGACTCCAGAGAAGTTACCATACGAGATGACCCTGGAGGAGGACGCGAAGATCGCGCGAAGCGAAGTGAAGGACTGGTTTCAGTTGAAAGCACAGAGACATCCACCTCCGAAGGAGAAGGTAGATCCGGTGAAAGCGAAGCGCACTCTGGCTGCCCTGACAAAACCACCCAAGTCTCTGCCGAAAGGCAACTATGAGCGCATTATTGGAAAGACATTTGTCGAAGCGAAGCGGTCGGGAAGTACTGTTAGTGATAAAAGGATGAAAGAACGACGAGCTGGGAAAAAAATTGCCCAGCTCGGCGAACAAGTGAAGCAATCGTGCCCCCCACTCAAGGTGCCTGCTAGCGACATCGTCGATTCGAGGATGGTGCCCGGTTATAGCAATCTTGGAGATTACCTGCCCGACGATGTACATTATAATTTCTTGGAGGTGCAGATACACAGATACGAGTCAGGGAAGCCTCTCGTCAAAGATGAAAGATCTCTAACAACGATGATGCGCAGATTGCATGATTGGTACATGAAAACCTGCAGAGAGTCTGGGGGGAGGAATACTTTGTATCTGAGAGTTAAAAAGGAGCATGACCTCGTTGGAATTGAACTGTTGCATGTTCCATTTGAGGAGTTCTTTCAGTTTTTCAATCAATTGGCCCTCGATAAAGCAACGATCACCTGCTACTGTCTGTAAGTAGTACTACTTCTGTCATTAAGTCTCTCTATATATATAGGTCAGCTCTTTCATTGCATGTATTTATAATTATCCTCACTATATTATGCAGATTGAAGATCGCCGAATTCAAGAAAAGACAAGTCGGTGATATTGGCTTCATTAACACAAATCTCATAGATGCAACTGAGGTTAAATTTCATGCCGAAGATACCGAGGCCAACTTGCTACGATCGTTGGTAATAAATGAAAAAAATATATGATACTCTTTCCTTACAACTTCTAGTGAGTGTTACTGTCTTGTGCATATTCGGTTTCCCTTATATATTAGTCCAGGTTATAGTAATGTAATTGATGAGTTATGCATGCGTGCGCAGTTTCCACTATATTCTCCTAGAGATTAAGCTTGAGCAGGGAGTAGTAACTGTCTTAGACTCGAAACGAAAAGATCCCCAGGAGTATGCAGACATGACTCAAATGCTCGAGACGTAAGTTAAATCGATCATTATCCACCATATCAGCAACTTTGTTCATTTCTGATATCAAGTAATTGTTTTCTTTGTCTGGCAGGGTTTGGAGAAAATTCACCAAAAAAGCTCCGGGACTGCCGAAGAAGCTGGAATTTAGACACCCGAAAGTAAGTACTATGTATAGTAGCATGTTCCGCGCATCTCCTAGTGATTCAAGCGCTAGTTTCATCAATACCATTTGGCATTCTTGCTTATCAGTTTGATTGACCTCTATTTCTTGTAAAGTGGTTGTGGCAGGAACAGGGGAATGATTTCTGTGGATACTACGTTTGCGAGTCCATCCGCCACACGACCTGTGAGCGGGGCTACTCTGACGAACAATATGAAGTGCGTAAATAACAATATTCACAATTTTATTTTATTACCATCATTTGTGTTGAGTTTCATTCATATATATATATATATATATATATATATATATATATATATATATATATATATATATATATATATATGTATTGATCCTTCTTCAAATTAGATGTTTTGGATGCGGGATGAACTCCTAGCACCAGATCGCATGCGAGCAATTCAAGAGGAATTGGCGGCATTCTTTCTTGACCACGTGATCGCTGAAGACGGAGAATACTATGTGGACCACGCGTCCGTATGTTAGGAGATTATATTTGTAAAAGATAATTATTGTATATATGTAGCCGTAGTGTCGGATAGATATACGAGAATTTGTTGTTCGACCAATCTCTTGGAGAAGGAGAGGTGGTCGATATCACTTCTCTCTGTATGCATATGTGTTCATGACGATCTTTTGTTTCCTTCGTTTTCTTACTAGCTAGCTAGCGTGTCTAGTCCTCTATACGTATGTATAGTACGTAGCATCGACCAAGCACGGACATAAGAGAGGACACTTCTCTCTATTAATTAGGTAGCTAACACAACATATGAAACACCTAAATTAACCCCCCAAAACCCCCAACCCCCCCCCCCCCTTTCAAAAAGAAAACAAAAACCCCAGCCACAGAAATGCTGACGCGTGGATGCCTATTGGTCCCGGTTGGTGCCACCAACCGGGACCAAAGGCCCTCCTGCCTGAGCTCGGCGTACAGGCCACGTGGAGGCCCATCTCTCCCGGTTCTGGACTGAACCGGGACTAAAGGGTCAGGGCATTAGTAACGACCCTTTAGTCCCCGTTCAGGAACCGGGACAAAAGGCCCTTACCAACCGGGTCTAATGGGTCGTTTTCTACTAGTGCATCCTCCCAACAAGATTCGCAAGACAACACAAGGCTGGACAGTCAACGTAGCTGTGCAGATGATGACCACATCTTCCCTACTCCACCATCACAGGTGCTTGCTCTAACTTGACACTATTATATGTGGTTGCATGTTGTGTATGATGTGTAGCTTGTATTGCTTCTAACTTGAATTGCATCTGCTTACTTTATACATAATGCCTGTGAATATGACATGTCTTCCTGTTTCTAGAACATACATCTACATGATGAGCACATATCCCCTACTCCACCATCACAGGTTCTTGCTCTTACTTAGAACTGTTATACGTGGTTGCGTTTTCCGTATGATGTCTAGTTTGTATTGCTTCTGATTATGTTGAATTGCATCTGCGTAGCTTACAACTTATACCTGCAACGATCACTTACCCATAAGACACGCTATCGTACGTGTGAATATGAAACGCTCTAGATTTTCCACTACTACTGCTAATGAAGTTGAAGTCCCAAGTCTACATGATGAGTTCATCTCCCATACTCCACCATCGAAGGTGCTTGCTCTAAGTTGACAGTGTGATAATTGGTTTCATGTTGCATATATTGTCTAGCCCGTATTTCTTCTATTTTGATTAAATTGCACCTGCTGAGTTTATACGTTATACATGTGCATATGGCATGGCTTTCTGTGTCTAGAATACACTGCATCTATCTATCATACCATGTTCTTACATCAAAGTACTGCTGTTGTGTATTCCGCATCAGTCACTCATGATTGGACGCTTTTAACATGGCAGTTTGATAGTGGTTGCATCTTGCATTGATTTCTCGTTGTCTTGCTTCTAATTTTTCAATTTCCACTTATGACAAGACACTTTTAACTTGGCGAGTAATATTGGTTGCATCTTTCATATGGTGCCTAGCTTGCATTACTTCTATTTTCTTGAAAATCCTTCCTTAGTTTGCACATAGTAGCTGTGAATATGTCATGCCGTCTGTTTTTCTTACATATTCCATCCTCATACGGTTGTCTTACATCAAAGTATTGCTTGTCTCAGATCATGCATCAATGAGTTACGAAGAGTGATTTTATTCTTTTGTGTTGTTGGTACAGTTTGACATGGCAAAGTCAAAAAAGAGCAAGGAAAATAATATAGTAGGGAGTGATGTTACTCGTCGGTTGAAACGGAGAAGGTTCTGTCGAGATTCTGCTGGTACTTATAGTGCAAGAGAAGGTCCAAGTCCACCGCTAAATCTACAAACATAGTATCACTGCTCCACCACCGCAGCATCCGCTTCAACTGTACCAAGATCTCAACCAGTTACTCGTTCGTTGGCTCGAACGGCCAGTTCCCAAGCTGCCTTCACACCTAACACTACTTCCAAGCATCACGACACAACAGACTTGGCAAGATCATATGAACCTCATGAGCATCAACACCAAGACGGTACTGACCGAGTCAAGTTGCGCTTGCTGCTCCTTTATATGTACTCTCACAGCTTGATGTACACTAACACTTTCCATATTCGTTGTTGAACTAGCACCACGGCATGCGAAAAACAGACATCGGGGATAATGCTTGACAGATTAACAAAATCTAAAGGAGGAAGAATGGAGATCCATTTTGAGGCAGGTTTAAAAGGCCACGTGATGCTACTGAGTCAGCCAAGTTAGTATCGAGAGGCGTCGTTGCCGTTAGGTGTCATGCACATATCCTCCCAACGTGGATCCAAAGACAGAATGAGAAAGACAATACCCGCTTTAACACCTTCCTTGACCATTTATCCGTAAGTAATGTTACTCATCGCAATTAGTAATATTGTCTTGCTCATCCCATACTTTCTAGCTTCCTCCTAATAAGACTCACATTCTTTTTTCAATGATGAGGTTCAAGTTGGATCCGAAAGATGATGCAACTAGACAAGCATGCACTCATGTTTTTCACCGCTCTGCTGACAATGATCGGTACCACCTTAAAAAATCTCACTTTGAAGGCAAGGCTAACAATGAAATCGCCCAAACATCTCCAGTGGAATATATTACAGATGAAGACTGGGCAGCCTTCGTTAAACACTCACTACAAGAAATATGTCAACTAGTGACCTTCTGTCAGTGACCCTGGAAGAAATGGTCATAAATCTATGACCATTTCAGACCAATTGGTCAAAAGCTGTTCGGGGGGCTCCAAACCCTAATCCATTGCGACCATTTTGGTCAGAAAGGTCGTAATTTCCTTACATGAAATGGTCATAAAGCAAACAGCGCTAGTCCGATGCCTTGTTTCTAGTTGTTAACGACCAATATAGATGGTCATAGCCTTGTAAATTGTGGTGGGTTGCTATGACTTGGCGCCACCTCATCAGTTTTGCCTATGTGTCATGTCCATGTGGCAGTTTTTGCCCTAGGTTGTGAAGCAACCTATATTTCTGTCATTCCCAAAATTCCCAAAAAAATATCATAAATTCTTTGGGTCATATCTTCGTCAAATATGTAAAAACCTTCCTTTCCTAGTTCAAAAATAATTCAAAAATATTCATTTTCCTATTCTGTTCAGAACAACAGTTTGTGAAGGAAGTACCACTTTGGCATGTCCAAATAGTATCCATTTTCTACAGTGCTTTCCTATGCCCAAATAACGAGCAAGAGTGAAAGAAATAAGACCGCGGAAGATCCTTAATAGAATTAAGGTTTATAATGACTCAATGACTCTAGGCAAGAAAAGCTTTATCAGATTCTCTTTTCCGAAGTTGCACCTACAACTACTCATTGAAAATAATCCTATTCTTATGGGTAAATGCTCAATATCCAAGTGGGCTTACAAATTTGATCATGATCAATTGCTTTGTGGATTGTCTCATGTCTCTTGATTAGTTGGTATTTATCCCCTCAATATCGCAAGTTTCTTACCTCCAAACAAAATACTCAATCCATTCATTATTTTGAGCCGAGCTTCAACATTCATATTTATGTCCAGTGTGGTAGTTTTCAAAGCAAGTACCACCTAGGCTCCTCCTTTTGAGCTGAAAATTTGTGAAGACAGTCTTCTTAGTAACTGATCATTCTCAACCAAAACTCACGCCCATTAGCCATGTACATTTTCCGTACCGCTAATCAAACACTTGGCTGCTAATTCATGTTTGAGCATCGATTGGTGTCCTCGTGAGAATCTTATGTTATAATTTTCTTCCTAGAACCTACCTGGGGAGTGCCCAACCCACTAGACATGCCTAGGCTGCCCAGAACACATGGCAACACCACGGTCACGCCAGTGACCACGCCGAACATGCGAGTTCTGGCAGCTCTAGAGTTGGGGGCCTCGGCCACCGCCCAAACCTCGACGTATTGCCACCAAACCATGTATTTATGATTAAATAGGTACTTATGTAACTATAAATGATTTTTGGAAAAAATAAATAGTAAACTATGAGGCAGCTACAGTTCAAATTTGACCCGCTTCCTGCTGAATCGGCAGGAATTTGTCTTTTTCACCAGAGGTGGATCAAACTTTTGACACCCAACCATTTTGTCAATTGTGCATTAAATATGGCCTAGTATTTTAGAAAATTGATTTGGTACAATTTTGCAACAAATATATGGTAGGTCCTTCACAAAAAAACTCATTTCCGGCACTCGGAAAATGGAAAATGTATTTTCCGTGCAAAGAAAATGAAAACTCCCTTAGGCAACATTGTTTGGAATTCCAAGATGCACCCTTGTGCACAATATGAGATCATTTGAACAAACTATGCCATGAATGTGGCCATAAGATTGATCATTTGGCTTGAAAGCCATTGATCTCCACACGTGATAGCTCGTTTCTGAGAACACTTTTTAAAAATAATTGTCGTATTACAAGTTTTTTATTTTTCGTGGGAACTTGGCCACATATAATGACACAATGCGAAGGTTTCCCAATTTTTTGTTTTTTTTTGAATTTTTTATGCCCGTTTCAAAATGCGTTCAAAACGGCGGGAATGACCGTTCCTAGCTAGTGGTTGATTCTTTTGGTGTTTCTCTGATTAAATAGATACTTATGTACCTAGAAATGATTTTTGGAAAAAATAAAGAGCAAACTACGAGTGAGCTACAGTTCAAATTTGACCCGCTTCCAACTGAATCGACGGGAATTTGTCTTTTTCACCAGAGGTGGATAGAAACTTTTTACACCCAACCATTTGGTCAATTGTGCATTAAATATGGCCTAGTATTTTAGAAAAATGGAAAATGGTTCTTTCATCCAAAGAAAAAGAAAACTTCCTTACGCAACATTGTTTGCCATTCCAATATGCACCCTTGTGCACCATATGAGATCATTTGAACAAACTATGCCATGAATGTGGCCATAAGATTGATCATTTGGCTTGAAAGCCATTGATCTCCACACGTGATAGCTCGTTTCTGAGAACACTTTTTTAAAATAATTGCTGTATTACAAGTTTGTTATTTTTCCTGGGAACTTGGCCACATATAATTACACAATGCGAAAGTTTCCCAATTTTTTGATTTTTTTATTTTTTTATGCCTGTTTCAAAATGCGGTCAAAACGGCGGGAATGACCCTTCCTAGCTAGTGGTTGAATCTTGGAATTTTTTTGGTGTTTCTCTGATTAAATAGATACTTTTGTACCTAGAAATGATTTTTCTAAAAAATAAATAACAAACAATGAGGACGCTGCAGTTTAAATTTGACCCGTTTCCTGCTAAATCAGCGGAAATTTGTCTTTTTCATGACAGGTGGATCAAATTTTTTGACACCCAGTCAGTTGGTCAATTGTGCATTAAATATATCCTAGTATTTTAGAAAATTGATTTGGTACAATTTTGCAACAAATATATGGTAGGTCCTTCACAAAAAAAAATCATTTTGGGCACTCGGAAAATGATTAAAAATAGCTAGAAAGATCAGAAATGCAT
Organism: Aegilops longissima; assembly: GCA_021605205.1. Lineage (NCBI taxonomy): Eukaryota > Viridiplantae > Streptophyta > Magnoliopsida > Poales > Poaceae > Aegilops > Aegilops longissima. The sequence continues at coordinate 12,935,976 of CM038677.1, forward strand.
AGAAATTAGTCCTTATCCATAAAATGTGGTCTAACTATAGTGAAAATTTGTGTGGTGCCATTTTGCAAAATATTTTTGATAGCTACTTCACAAAATCCCTCTATTTTTAGTACTTAGATAAATTTTTAAATCACTGGTTTTTGAACCAATCATGACTCTTCCCACGGATCAATGACATGGCGCCCATCCATCCATCCATCCATCTCTCAATCCCACATCCATCCATCCATCTATCTACAGAAAAAAAGAAAATAAAATGAAAAAGAGATACCCCCACCCGCAGCCCAAACCCAAACCCTAGGTCAGATCCCATCGACTCCCTCCTCTCCTCGCAGCCGCCGCCACCTCCTCCCTCGATCCAGTCCTCTCCCCGGCCTCCTTTACCCGATCCAGTCCTCTCCCCGCCGCTCCCACCCTCCGCCGACCTCGCAGCCTTCCTCACCACCATCGCCGACCTCATCCCTCCCTTACCTCACCATCTCTCCCTACCTTATGCCCCAGATCGAGTCGAGCAGGTCGGCCGACGCGCTAGGGTTCCATTTGGTCAGCTCCGCGCCGGCTCTCTGGTTGGCCGCCCGCCCGACGATGGATCTCCCGCCGCTCGCCCACCAGGCGCTCTTCGCGGCCGTCCGATCCGCGGACGTCGAGGCCGTGCGCCGCCTCCTACTGCGACGGTCATGCGTGTGCAACTGACGTCCTGGCAGGTCCGAGCGCTCCATCTGGTGGGTCCGAGCGCTCCATCCTCGAAGACGGGGACGACTACATCCTCGACAGGGGCGACTACATCCGCCAGGTCGCCCGCCAGGGCGGCGCGGGCGGCGCTGCGGTGGTGTTGGCCAAGACGGGGGCGACGCCGGTGGAGCGCGTCAAGCTGCTGCTGCAGAACCAGGCCGAAATGCTGCGCTGGGGCGCCCTCACGTGGCCCTACCGTGGGATCACCGACGCCTTCGCCCGCGTCCTCCCGCTCGCCGTCGCTAAGATCCTCCGCGCCCTCGCGCTCCAGGAGACCCCCGACCTCCTCATCCTCGGCAAGCAAGTTCTCAAATCGGCCTCGATTCAGTCAGTTTTTTTGCCTCATCTTTCATGGTGTCTGACTTGCTCTGCTTCCTGTTGGGGAACGTAGTAATTTCAAAAAATTTCCTACGCACACGCAAGACCATGGTGATGGCATAGCAACGAGAGGGGAGAGTGTCTGTCCACGTACCCTCGTAGACCGTAAGCGGAAGCGTTATAACAACGCTGTTGATGTAGTCGACGTCTTCACGATCCGACCGATCCAAGTACCGAACGTCGGCACCTCCGTGTTCAGCACACGTTCAGCTCGATGACGATCCCGGACTCGATCCAGCAAAGTGTCGGGATGAGTTCCACAACCGACGGCGTGGTAGCGATGTTGATGCTCCACCGACGCAGGGCTTCGCCTAAGCTCCGCGATGATATGACTTCTCCGGCGCGGGCTTCGCTAAGCTCCGCGACGATATGACCGAAGTGGAATATGGTGGAGGGGGCACCGCACACGTTAAGGAACGATCCGTAGATCAACTTGTGTCTCATGGGGTGCCCCCTGCCCCGTATATAAAGGAGCAAGGGGTGCGGCCAGCCCAGCGGCCGAGGAGTCCTACTCCCAGGGAGTAGGACTCCCCCTTCCTAGTTGGAATAGGATTGGGGAGGGAAGAGGGAAGGGCGCCGCCCCTCTCCTTGTCCTATTCGGACTAGAGGGGAGGGGCGCGCCTGCCCGGCCGCCCTTTCCTCTTCTCCCTATGGCCCATCAAGGCCCATAGACCCCGGGGTTCCGTAACCCCGGTGTTCCGTAACTTCCTGTTTTCATCCGAACCTTTCCAAGTCCAAACATAGGCTTCCAATATATCAATCTTTATGTCTCGACCATTTGAGACTCCTCGTCATGTCCGTGATCACATCCGGGACTCGAACAACCTTCGTACATCAATACTTATAAACTCATAATGAACTGTCATCGAAGCGTTAAGCGTGCGGACCCTACGGGTTCGAGAACTATGTAGACATGACCTAGAACCATTCTCGGTCAATAACCAATAGCGGAACCTGGATGCCCATATTGGTTCCTACATATTCTACGAAGATCTTTATCGGTCAAACCGCATAACGACATCGTTGTTCCCTTTGTCATCGGTATGTTACTTACCCGAGATTCGATCGTCGGTATCCAATACCTAGTTCAATCTCGTTGCAGTAAGTCTCTTTACTCGTTCCATAATACATCATCTCACAACTAACTCATTAGTTGCAATGCTTGCAAGGCTTATGTGATGTGTATTACCGTGAAGGCCAGAGATACCTCTCCGACAATCGGAGTGACAAAACCTAATCTCGATTCATGCCAACTCAACATATACTTTTGGAGACACCTGTAGAGTACCTTTATAATCACCCGATTCGTTGTGACGTTTGGTAGCACACAAAGTGTTCCTCCGTAAACGGAGTTGCATAATCTCATAGTTTCGGAACTTTGTATAAGTCATGAAGAAAGCATAAGCAACATACTAAGCGATCAAGTGCTAAGCTAACGGAATGGGTCAAGTCAATCACATCATTCTCCTAATGATGTGATCTCGTTAATCAAATGACAACTCATGTCTATGGTTAGGAAACATAACCATCTTTGATTTAACGAGCTAGTAAAGTAGAGGCATACTAGTGACACTCTGTTTGTCTACGTATTCACACATGTATTATGTTTCCAGTTAATACAATTCTAGCATGAATAATAAACATTTATCATGATATAAGGAAATAAATAATAACTTTATTATTGCCTCTAGGGCATATTTCCTTGATCTCCCACTTGCACTAGAGTCAATAATCTAGATTACACAAGAATGATTCTAACACCCATGGAGTCTTGGTGCTGATCATGTTTTGCTCGTGGAAGAGGCTTAGTCAACGGTCTGCAACATTCAGATCCGTATGTATCTTGCAAATCTCTATGTCTCCCACTTGGACTTGGTCCCGAATGGAATTGAAGCGTCTCTTGATATGCTTGGTCCTCTTGTGAAATCTGGATTCCTTTGCCAAGGCAATTGCACCAAATTGTCACGAGAAGATCTTCATTGGTCCCGATGCACTAGGTATGACACCTAGATCAGAAATGAACTCTTTCATCCAGACTCCTTCATTTGCTGCTTCCGAAGCAGCTATGTTCTCCGCTTCACATGTAGATCCCGCCACGACGCTTTGTTTAGAACTGCACCAACTGACAGCTCCACCGTTTAATAAAAATACGTATCCGGTTTGCGATTTAGAATCGTCCGGATCAGTGTCAAAGCTTGCATCGACGTAACCATTTACGATTAGCTCTTTGTCACCTCCATATACGAGAAACATATCCTTAGTCCTTTTCAGGTATTTCAGGATGTTCTTGACCGCTGTCCAGTGATCCACTCCTGGATTACTTTGGTACCTTCCTGCCAAGCTTATTGCTAAGCACACGTCAGGTCTGGTACACAGCATTGCATACATGATAGAGCCTATGGCTGAAGCATAGGGAACATTTTTCATTTTCTCTCTATCTTCTGCTGTGGTCGGGCATTGAGTCTGACTCAATTTCACACCTTGTAACATCAGTAAAAAACCTTTCTTTGCCTGATCCATTTTGAACTTCTTCAAAACTTTATCAAGGTATGTGCTTTGTGAAAGTCCAATTAAGCGTCTTGATCTATCTCTATAGATCTTAATGCCCAATATATAAGCAGCTTCACCGAGGTCTTTCATTGAAAAACTTTTATTCAAGTATCCTTTTATGCTATCCAGAAATTCTATATCATTTCCAATTAACAATATGTCGTCCACATATAATATTAGAAATGCTACAGAGCTCCCACTCACTTTCTTGTAAATACAGGCTTCTCCAAAAGTCTCTATAAAACCATATGCTTTGATCACACTATCAAAGCGTTTATTCCAACTCCGAGAGGCTTGCACCAGACCATAAATTGATCGCTGGAGCTTGCACACTTTGTCAGCACTTTTTGGATCAACAAAACCTTCTGGTTGCATCATATACAACTCTTCTTCTAGAAATCCATTCAAGAATGCAGTTTTTACATCCATTTGCCAAATTTCATAATCATAAAATGCAGCAATTGCTAACATGATTTGGACAGACTTAAGCATCGCTACGGGTGAGAAAGTCTCATCGTAGTCAACCCCTTGAACTTGTCGACAACCTTTTGCAACAAGTCGAGCTTTATAGACAGTTATGTTACCATCGCGTCGCCTTCTTCTTAAAGATCCATTTATTCTCAATGGCTTGCCGATCATCGGGCAAGTCAACCAAAGTCCATACTTTGTTCTCATACATGGATCCCATCTCAGATTTCATGGCTTCAAGCCATTTTGCGGAATCTGGGCTCACCATCGCTTCTTCATAGTTCGTAGGTTCACCATGATCTAGTAGCATGACTTCCAGAATAGGATTACCGTACCACTCTGGTGCGGATTTTATTCTGGTTGATCAACGAAGTTCAGTGACAACTTGATCTGAAGTTTCATGATCATTATCATTATTTTCCTCGCTAATTGGTGTAGGTGTCACAGAAACCGAATTCTGTGATGAACTACTTTCCAATAAGGGAGCTGGTACTATTACCTCATCAAGTTCCACTTTCCTCCCACTCACTTCTTTCGAGAGAAACTCCTTCTCTAGAAAGGATCCATTCTTAGCAACGAATGTCTTGCCTTCGGATCTGTGATAGAAGGTATACCCAATTGTCTCCTTTGGGTATCCTATGAAGACACATTTTTCCGATTTGGGTTCAAGCTTATCGGGTTGAAGTTTTTCACATAAGCATCGCAACCCCAAACTTCGAAAACGACAACTTTGGTTTCTTGCTAAACCATAGTTCATAAGGTGTCGTCTCAGCGGATTTTGACGGTGTCCTATTTAACGTGAATGCGGCTGTCTTTAAAGCATAACCCCAAAACGATAGCGGTAAATCGAAATAGACATCATAGATCGCACCATATCTAGTAAAGTACGATTCTGACGTTCGACACACCATTACGCTGTGGTGTTCCGGTGGCGTGAGTTGCGAAACTATTTCGCATTGCTTTAAATGTAGACCAAACTCAGTAACTCAAATATTCTCCTCCACGATCAGATCGTAGAAACTTTATTTTCTTGTTACGATGATTTTCAACTTCACTCTGAAATTCTTTGAACTTTTCAAATGTTTCAGATTTATGCTTCATCAAGTAGATATACCCGTATCTGCTTAAATCATCTGTGAAGGTGAGAAAATAACGATATCCGCCACGAGCTTCAACATTCATCGGACCACATACATCTGTATGTATGATTTCCAATAAGTCTGTTGCTCTCTCCATACAGCCGAGAACGGTGTTTTAGTCATCTTGCCCATGAGGCACGGTTCGCAAGTACCAAGTGATTCATAATCAAGTGATTCCAAAAGTCCATCTGTATGGAGTTTCTTCATGCGTTTTACACGATATGACCTAAACGGTAGTGCCACAAATAAGTTGCACTATCATTATCAACTCTGCATCTTTTGGCTTCGACATTATGAATATGTGTATCACTACTTGTCGAGATTCAACAAGAATAGACCATTCTTCAAGGGTGCATGACCATAAAAGATATTACTCATATAAATAGAACAACCATTATTCTCTGATTTAAATGAATAACCGTCTCGCATCAAACAAGATCCAGATATAATGTTCATGCTCAACGCTGGCACCAAATAACAATTATTTAGGTCTAAAACTAATCCCGAATGTAGCGTGCCGACCGCGATCACATTGACTTTGGAACCGTTTCCCACGCGCGCCGTCACCTCGTCCTTTGCGGTGCTCGCCTATTCCGTAGTCCCTGTTTGAGTTGCAAATATTAGCAATGTAACCAGTATCAAATACCAGTGCTACTACGAGCTCTAGTAAGGTACACATCAATAACATGTATATCACATATACCTTTGTTCACCTTGCCATCCTTCTTATCCGCCAAATACTTGGGGCAGTTCCGCTTCCAAAGATCCATCGCTTGCGGTAAAAACACTCGATTTCAGGCTTAGGTCCAGACTTGGGTTTCTTCTCTTGAGCAGCAACTTTCTTGCTGTTCTTTTGAAGTTTCCTTCTTCTTTCCTTTGCCCTTTTCTTGAAACTAGTGGTCTTGTTGACCATCAACACTTGATGCTCTTTCTTGATTTCTACCTCCATGACTTTTAGCATTGCGAAGAGCTCAGAATTGTCTTAGTCATCCCTTGCATATTATAGTTCATCACGAAGCTCTTGTAGCTTGGTGGCGTGATTGGAGAATTCATCAATGACACTATCATCCGGAAGATTAACTCCCAGCTGAATTAAGTGATTATTATACCCAGATATTTTGAGTATGTGCTCACCGATGTAACTATTCTCCTCCATCTTGCAGCTATAGAACTTATTGGAGACTTCATATCTCTCAATCCGGGCATTTGCTTGAAATATTAACTTCAACTCTTGGAACATCTCATATGCTCCATGACGTTCAAAACGTCGTTGAAGACCCGGTTCTAAGCCGTAAAGCATGGCACACTGAACTATAGAGTAGTCATCAGCTTTGCTCGCCAGACGCTCACAACTTCTCGCGTTGCTCTGCAGCAAGAAGCTCGGCACCCAGCGGTGCTTCCAGGGGCGTAATTCTTCGTGCAGCAATGAGGATAATCCTCAAATTACGGACCCAGTCCGTGTAATTGCTACCATCATCTTTCAACTTTGCTTTCTCAAGGAACGCATTAAAATTCAACGGAACAACAACACGAGCCATCTATCTACAATAAACATAGACAAGCAAAAATACTATCAGGTACTAAGTTCATGATAAATTTAAGTTCAATTAATCATATTAAAAAACTCCCACTTAGACAGATATCTCTCTAGTCATCTAAGTGATTATGTGATCCAAATCAACTAAACCATAACCGATCATCACGTGAGATGGAGTAGTTTTCAATGGTGAACATCACTATGTTGATCATATCTACTATATGATTCACGCTCGACCTTTCGGTCTCCGTGTTCCGAGGCCATATCTGCATATGCTAGGCTCGTCAAGTTTAACCTGAGTATTCTGCGTGTGCAAAACTGGCTTGCACCCGTTGTAGATGGACGTAGAACTTATCACACCCGATCATCACGTGGTGTCCGGGTACTCTGAACTTTTAGCAACGGTGCATACTCGAGGAGAACACTTCTTGATAATTTTAGTGAGAGATCATCTTATAATGCTACCGTCAATCAAAGCAAGATAAGATGCATAAAGGATAAACATCACATGCAATCAATATAAGTGATATGATATGGTCATCATCATCTTGTGCTTGTGATCTCCATCGCCAAGCACCGCCATGATCACCATCGTCACCGTCGCGACACCTTGATCTCCATCGTAGCATCGTTGTCGCCTCGCCAACTATTGCTTCTCGACTATCGCTGCTGCTTAGTGATAAAGTAAAGCAATTACATGGCGTTGCATTTCATACAATAAGCGACAACCATATGGCTCCTGCCAGATTGCCGATAACTTCGGTTACAAAACATGATCATCTCATACAATAAAATATAGCATCACGTCTTGACCACATCACATCACAACATGCCCTGCAAAAACAAGTTAGGCGTCCTCTACTTTGTTGTTGCAAGTTTTACGTGGCTGCTACGGGCTGAGCAAGAACCGTTCTTACCTCGCATCAAAACCACAACGATAGTTTGTCAAGTTGGTGTTGTTTTAACCTTCGCAAGGACCGGCGTAGCCACACTCGGTTCAACTAAAGTGAGAGAGACAGACACCCGCCGCCACCTTTAAGCAACTAGTGCTCAAGCGGTGAAACCAGTCTCGCGTAAGCGTCGCGTAATGTCGGTCCGGGCCGCTTCATCTCAAAATACCGCTGAACCAAAGTATGACATGCTGGTAAGCTGTATGACTTATATCTCCCACAACTCACTTGTGTTCTACTCGTGCATATGACATCAATGCATAAAACCAGGCTCGGATGCCATCTGTTGGGGAACGTAGTAATTTCAAAAAATTCCTACGCACACGCAAGACCATGGTGATGGCATAGCAACGAGAGGGGAGAGGTCCGTCCGTACCCTCGTGAGACCGTAAGCGGGCGTTATAACAACGCTGTTGATGTAGTCGTCGTCTTCACGATCCGACCGATCCAAGTACCGAGCGACGGCACCTCCGTGTTCAGCACACGTTCAGCTCGATGGCGATCCCGGACTCCGATCCAGCAAAGTGTCGGGATGAGTTCCGTCGACGACGGCGTGGTGACGATGATGATGCTCCACCGACGCAGGGCTTCGCCTAAGCTCATGACGATATGACTTCTCCGGCGCAGGGCTTCGCCTAAGCTCATGACGATATGACCAAGTGGAATATGGTGGAGGGGCACCGACACGGTTAAGGAACGATCCGTAGATCAACTTGTGTCTCATGGGGTGCCCCTGCCCGTATATAAAGGAGCAAGGGGGTGCGGCCAGCCCAAGGCGGCGTGCTGGAGGAGTCCTACTCCCACCGAGTAGGACTCCCCCCTTTCCTAGTTGGAATAGGATTGGGGAGGGAAGAGGGAAGGGGCGCCGCCCCCTCTCCTGTCCTATTCGGACTATAGGGGGGGGCGCGCCTGCCTGGCCGCCCTTTCCTCTTCTCCCTATGGCCCATCAAGGCCCATAGACCCCGGGGTTCCGTAACCCCGGTGTTCCGTAACTTCTGTTTTCATCCGGAACCTTTCCAAGTCAAACATAGGCTTCCAATATATCAATCTTTATGTCTCGACCATTTGAGACTCCTCGTCATGTCCGTGATCACATCCGGACTCGAACAACCTTCGGTACATCAATACTTATAAACTCATAATGAACATCGCATCGAAGCGTTAAGCGTGCGGACCCTACGGGTTCGAGAACTATGTAGACATGACCTAGAACCATTCTCGGTAAATAACCAATAGCGGGACCTGGATGCCCATATTGGTTCCTACATATTCTACGAAGATCTTTATCGGTCAAACCGCATAACGACATCGTTGTTCCTTTGTCATCGGTATGTTACTTACGAGATTCGATCGTCGGTATCCAATACCTAGTTCAATCTCGTTACGGTAAGTCTCTTTACTCGTTCCATAATACATCATCTCACAACTAACTCATTAGTTGCAATGCTTGCAAGGCTTATGTGATGTGTATTACCGAGAAGGCCAGAGATACCTCTCCGACAATCGGAGTGACAAAACCTAATCTCGATTCATGCCAACTCAACATATACTTTTGGAGACACCTGTAGAGTACCTTTATAATCACCCGATTCGTTGTGACGTTTGGTAGCACACAAAGTGTTCCTCCGTAAACGGAGTTGCATAATCTCATAGTTTCAGGAACTTTGTATAAGTCATGAAGAAAGCATAAGCAACATACTAAACGATCAAGTGCTAAGCTAACGGAATGGGTCAAGTCAATCACATCATTCTCCTAATGATGTGATCTCGTTAATCAAATGACAACTCATGTCTATGGTTAGGAAACATAACCATCTTTGATTTAACGAGATAGTAAAGTAGAGGCATACTAGTGACACTCTGTTTGTCTACGTATTCACACATGTATTATGTTTCCGGTTAATACAATTCTAGCATGAATAATAAACATTTATCATGATATAAGGAAATAAATAATAACTTTATTATTGCCTCTAGGGCATATTTCCTTCACTTCCTGCCTGCGCTTGCAGAGTGTTCCCTCCAGGTGAAGTTTCCCATCGCAGTGCCAAGGGATTCGTCTCCGAGGACGAGTTCCTCTCCATCCCGGAGTTCTCCACCAACCTGCTCTCCCAGGTCTGCCTCCCCTCCTCCTCTCGTCGCCGAGGCGGCGAATTTTGTTCCCCTGCTCGCTTTGTCCCTGTCGTTCCAGCTCCAGATGACTGATTGACTGTAGTACTCGCGCTTTCCTTGGATTACACACACTACTTGCTTGTACTACTATTTTCCTAGTAGTATTGTATACAACTCTGTCACCACTCAATTTGGATAACAGTTGGGATTCCTCAGAAGAAAGTATAATGGGGAACAAACTAATCAGGGTTCCCCACTCAATCAAGGTGCTAGATGCATCTGAAAATGTTATTCCAATTGCCTCACAGAACCTGTACGCAATCGATCGGCATAGGGAGTTTTACCACGGTTGAACACATGTGGAACACATCAATCCACCCACTGATTTTTTTTTCACTTGATAGCTGTGCTGCTCTTTTTTTATCTATGTATATATCTATCTATGTATATATCTATTCCTACCAAGCAAATGGAAACAAACAGTGGAACACTACCTAATCTAGTCTTGTATAGTTTCAGGTGTATAAATTACAGACAGACTTGTATAGTTTCAGGTGTCCCCTCTTCATTCATTTCCTAATCTAGTGCATACAAACTTGTTTAGCTTGTATGCTCTATTCTTTGCCAATACTCTATTTTTTCAGCGGAACATTATCTCTTGCTTGCTTGCTTGCACACGCTCTTATTTTTACTACTTGTATTGTTTGATTGATATATGCTTTCTATGTCTGTATGGAACCTAAACAAACATGCCATACAAGGAAATGGAAGGCTTGTGTAGTTTCAACTTTTCGTTGCCAATGATTAATCATCTTGTTTGTTTTTTGGCTGCATCTGACATACATTCTTATTCCTTTTTACTTCAGGTCAGGCTCACGTTTCTCCTCCTGCCCGCCGACGCACTGCTTGCAAACAGAAATGAAGCGTCAATGATATGAACCGCAACAACAATTGACAGAGCGCCATGGACCCCAGAAGGGACGCAACTGCTGGCTCTGCGCCCCAGAGAGCCATGCATGCGCCATTGGTTTTGTCGTCCACCGCTCCTCCCAGTGTTCCAGAGTACCTTGCTCGTTGCTTCGTTGAATTGCTTGGCTGGTGCTCGCAATTGCGTGGTCTGGTTTCGTTTGGCTTAGCACTGAATCCCTCAATTTACCATTCAGTGAACAATCCTCTCATGGTATTTGTCTACACTAGATTACTCCTACTGTGATGATGATGTGTGATGATGATGTGTCTGATGAGAGACACCTTGCAACTAGCCACACATGTACTGATAGTTTATTGTGATTATTACTGTACCATGAGTCATTCAACACTTGAAGGCACTTCACTACTATTCTGTATTTTATAATATGTTCCTGTTATGCTTGACATAGGCTTGATGAAATCTTACTGTTTTAATCACAATAGCATGGCAGTAACATGTTATCACGCTGGATGAAGAAAAGCATATGTAATGAGTTCTTTAATGTTTAATTACCTCAATTGTCAAGCAGTGTTTGTTTTTGTATACATTTGCTGCTATCAATCGACTACAGTAGTCATCTGGATGCTTGGGACTTGCATATATTCTGCTGCACTCGAAACATCAAGAAGTATTTTTCCTTGTTTTTTGGAACAATTGGTGAAATTCACATTCCTGAATATATGCATTACTATTCGGTATAGGTCTAGGCGGCTCTTCGTATTTTACAACTCCTTATCATGCCCCTCTAATATTTCTGTAGGTGGCCATGAACTCAGTAAATCATCAGGAAATGCCTTTGCTGCAGCTCACCTATGGCCTTGTTTGTCTTGCAGGTTAGTGAGCAGCATTAGGAGGTGGAGCTCAAGTAGGCCACCACGACGCACCACTGCAACAGTAGGTAGCACGTCCATCTCCCTCTCCCTATGCTGCCAATCCTTTTTGTTTCTTTAAAACTAGGTCCAATCAGCACACAAATTTATTGTCTATTCTATCAAAAATCAGTTTACAACTCTACATAATTGTGTTGATGGTCATCAGTAGAGAGAGGGATAGAAAAACAAGATTCCATGGTTGATGTTTGTAAGCTAGTTAAACGGCTTGCTTTCTGCTAATGGCCCATTAGGTAGAGTAGCTATGCACCTGGTGGTGGTCATGGCCTTGCTGCTTCATCAGTTTTTTCCTTTGGGTCATTAGCTAGCTATGCTATGCATGTGGTGGTTAATTTGCAAGAAAGAATTTATGTCCTTGTTTTTCATTTCCTTGCACTAGCCAAATTCATCCTTTTTTAATACTAGCACTAGCACATCATCAACGTACTAATACTTGTTAGATTTTGAGTATGCCACTGCTGCTAAAACAACAACAACAACCAAGTTGCTGCACTCAATTAAATTAGCCTACTGCCTAATCTATTAATTGTTGCTCTTCCACTGTTTTGGTATCTCTTGGTTTGCAATGGTACAACTATATGATGAATACACATCATGATATATACTTGATGAATCTGCCTGCTACATCTCAACTTGTGTATCTGTTTCAGTATCTCTTCCACTTTGTATCTGTTTTCTCTAGAGTGCACAACACATTACGTGTATTGAGGATGAAATGGTCAGAGTATGGCATTTTCAATTTAACTTACTTTTTTGGTGTTGAGCTGTCGATAAATTGGTGTTGGTACCATGATGCTTGAACTGTTATTTTCTTTTGGTAAATGAACTGCTGCTTTGGTGCATAGATGTATCTTCACGAGTCACAAAACTCCTGACATGTAGGCGACTGGAGCGCACCAGAAGCATTGACGGTGACTCAGTCCTCGGCACCGCCCTCTGCTAGAGCGGTGTGTCCCCTCTCTGTTCTCCCAGCCACCCCTAAGTTTTGGATTTGGATCGTTTCTGTGAACTCTAGCCATGCTCACCTGTAAATCTGGTTTGATGTTTAAACCGTGACTTATGATAATCTGGTTTCATCGTCTTCCAGGGACAACATATATATGCTCAATACACTCTACTTTTTTTCCTATATAGTTTTCTTACTTGTTTTCCTTTATGCGTTCACTCTTTTTCAGGAGCTCCAGGCCTAATTTTTTCCCTTTATGTTCACTCTTTTACAGGAGCTCGAGTCCTAATTTTTCTGAGTGTGAAGCCGTGAAGCCAAGTGCGAAGTAGTGAATGCTGGAGAGATGCCCTTCCTGTAGGTCTGCACATAAGCGGAAGTTCCTGGGTATGCAAGATTCGATGGTTAAACTGGTTGATGTGATGTGAATGAGTATATGTTAATTGGTTGTTGTGATGTGAATGAGTGTATGTAGTTTCACGTGTTCTGTTCTATATAGCATAGTGTGATGTGAATGAGTGTATTTGAAGATTTTCATATGCTTTCTCTCTTCTGTCCGTTTGATATATACATATATATTGCTTATTAATAAGCTGTGAAAAATCTGACATTTGGGACCCATCTGTACTCTGGAGCTGGGAAAAAAAGCTCGAAATAAAAAATAAATTGACTGCAAAATGTTGTGAGCTAGAAAATAAAAAGGCCAAATTGTAAGCTAGGCCCATGTATCTAATTGAAATTAACATAAAATACATATATTAAAAGGGCTTGCCTAAAAAAATACATGGGCCAAATTACTGGGTCAGACTCATGTAGCTAATAAAAGCACAGAAAAAAAATACATTATAAAGGCCGAATTGTTAGGCTAGGCCCATGTAGAAAATCGAATTGGACCGGGCTGATTCTTGTGCCACATCAGATTGCCACGTCGGATGCCTACGTGGCCCGGGAAGGCTGCTAGTGACCAAAACAAAACAATAGGCATATTTTGGTCGTAAACGTCCACGACCTTCTCACAGAGAAGGTCGTTAATTTCAGTTTACGACCGCCAACTTTTGACCTTCTGTTTTTGGTCAAAAAAGGTCGCAAGTGAAAAACAATGACCTTTCAGTGACCAATAGTCCAGGTCACAAGTTGACATATTTCTTGTAGTGACTGGTCTGATCCAAAGTATCAGGTAGGCTATATGTATTTGATCAGACCACATATTGAACTTGTATTTATGTATGTTCCTTACAAGTGTATCTTCTTCTAGGCTAACAGTTCGAAGAACAAAACCAACCGTTCTAAAGTGAAACTCCAATAGACAATAGGATCTCGTAGCTATATTGCACACTGCGAGGCTCTTGTAAATAGCTGCTACTTCCTTCTTTTTTTGTGCCATATTATCGTATCTATATTGACTTGTTACAAATACAGAGGAAATCCCGTGCGGACCAAAAAGAACCAGAACCGAAGGCAGTGCAAATCTTCAAGGATTGCCACACCAGCAAGATGAAGGGCATGAGCACACCAGTTCAAGCCGCTGTTGTAAGTCCTTACTCCTCCTGCCTTGAACTGATTGGTACTGTGATGTGTTCATTTAACTACTTGGTTTGCAGCCAATGTCAGTTACTCTGTTCACTTTTATTCACAGTTGTCTTAACGTATCATTTCACCTTACATGGTTTAAAAGAGATGAAGGATATTCTTTTGGTCTTGATCTGTAGTCTAGTTGTTATGTTCACGTGCGCACACAATGATAAAATAGCCTGTTTGTTTTATATCTGTTTGCCCATGATATGAATGATGTCATACTATGTTCATCCTACTTTAAACCATGTCTCTTTATCCTTAGATGTCAACGAATGTGAGGAAATAGACAATATAGTAGGCATGATACATGGACATATGTTCCGAAAGTGGTTTTATTATGTAGTTGGCACTACAATACATGCTAATGTATTACAGTCGTTCACCAAAATAAGTTATGTATCAACGTTTAACCTACTTTGTTTGTTTTTGTCTCATTAGTAACTTATCTAGTACACTAATCTACAAGTTCAAACTTTCAGGAAGCTATGGAACAAATGATTGAACAGCTACAACCACCTGAAGGTGACGAGGCTACTACATGCACAATGTCACCTCTTGCTGCAGTGCCTCAGTATCTCTCCACTAACAGTGCAAAAAGCACCTTCCTGCGTAATTCTGGGTTGGTTGTCAAGGTAACTAAGGGAGTCCTGAATTAGGGGGTGTCCGGATGGCCGGACTAAAACCTTTGGCCGGACTCCTGGACTATGAAGATACAAGATTGAAGACTCTGTCCCGTGTCCGGATGGGACTTTCCTTGGCGTGGAAGGCAAGCTTGGCGATACGATATGAAGATCTCCTTCCAT
Organism: Aegilops longissima; assembly: GCA_021605205.1. Classification (NCBI taxonomy): domain Eukaryota; kingdom Viridiplantae; phylum Streptophyta; class Magnoliopsida; order Poales; family Poaceae; genus Aegilops; species Aegilops longissima. The sequence goes on from CM038677.1 coordinate 12,951,023, forward strand.
TGTAACCGACTCTGTGTAACCCTAGCCCTCTCCGGTGTCTACATAAACCAAAGAGTTTTAGTCCGTAGGACGAACAAGAATCATACCATAGGCTAGATTCTAGGGTTTAGCCACTCTGATCTCGTGGTAGATCTACTCTTGTACTACCCATATCATCAATATTAATCAAGAAGGAGTAGGGTTTTACCTCCATCGAGAGGGCCCGAACCTGGGTAAAAACATCATGTCCCTTGTCTCCTGTTACCATCCGCCTAGACGCACAGTTCGGGACCCCCTACCCGAGATCCGCCGGTTTTGACACCGACATTGGTGCTTTCATTGAGAGTTCCGCTGTGTCGTCACCATCAGGAAGGATGCCGCATCCCGTCTTTAAAGCTGGCGTCGTTGCTAAAGGAGCTTTGGCTGTCGGCCAGACTCTCCGGCTAGGCAGGTTTTTGATGACCCCAGTCCGGCCGCCGCGCCAACAATGACCTCTCGGGCCATCGAAAGAAATCTTCACATCAGCTCGGAGCTCGCCGAGCAGTTAGATCCGATGGAGCTCTTCTCCCTGAACGAACTCTTGGATCGCATCGCGGCCCTGGGAGTCGCTACTGATTACGACCAGATTGGGCTTAAACCTGATCAGAGGGAGATCGACTCTCCCCAGATGACCCACCACGTCGAAGTGGTGGAAGAACAATGCGGCGAGTCTTCGCCCGCCCTAAGGACCAGATCGTCCGGTTCGATCCTCAAGCGGAAACCCGCGGAGGGGAGGATGTCGCCCGAACCCTGAACCTAAAGTCAGGCAGCAGGCCCGATTCATTGAATAATATCCAAAAAAGAAAGCTTCCGAATTCGGAAACCGCTCGGCCCCTGAATCTTACATCGGGCAGGGTTCCGGATTTATTTCCACCAGCGCACCCAACTATACGGGATTTATCCCTAATACGGCAAGAGTCCAGAGAAATAGTACACCACTACTGGGCCAGATTCCTCCTGGTTATGAACAGGATAAAGGACTGCCGTGAGAAAGAAGCAATTTCACTCTTCCTTAACAACTGCACAGACATCGGAATCCTCAACGCCATAAGTCGCCGCGAAATTACACGATTCGCCGACTTGACATCCATAGTACGAAAGTACTGCACGATTGAAAGCATTCGGAAAACTGAAGATAAATTCTGGGACAACCCGGCCCCGAATATAACACGAGTCCGAAACAAAAGGGCGCATTATCGCCAGGCATCTGAGCCAAACATCAAAAAACAAAAACCCTCTACAGGGTACGGGACCGTATTGGAAGGATGTCTCAATGGACCCTGTAGAATTCATAATTCAGGGAAATCCACACGAACGCACAGCCTCAGAGCATGTTGGATACTACGACAGGTAGCCAGAAGCGGCGAGGAGCTTTTAACTCCAGCACCCGAAGAATACCTCCCCAATACGGTGTCGACAGTCTTCGAGACGTTCACATCAAGCAATGCAAGGAAATGAACGCTCCGCAACCTCACCGAAGTCTACCAAGTAGCAACAATAAACCCATGGAGTGACACGGCTATCAAAAGATAGCATACGCGGTGTTCATGGCATCCCGGAAGCTGCGACACTACTTTCAAGAGTGTTCCATAACAGTGGCATCCGAAGTACCCCTTAATGACATTATAAACAACCGCGACGCAACGGGCCGGATTGCCAAATGGGCCATCGAGCTCCTCCCGTTCGACATAACCTACAAGCCAAGGCGAGCTATTAAGTCGCAGGTTTTGGCCGACTTCATTGCCGAATGGACTGAAGCCGAACTCCCTAAAGAATACGACGCATACTCCAACTGGACCATGCACTTCGACGGCTCCAAAATGTTGGCGGGGCCTGGGGGCTGGCGTCATTCTGACGTCCCCAACCGGGGACACAGTCCAATCGTGCCGAGATAATGTACACGGATTGAACAACGCGGCGAATCGAGGCCCTTTTACATGGCCTCCGAATGGCAGTCTCCATGGGCATTCAGCGCCTAGAGGTCCGCGGGGATTCAAATCTCGCAATATCCCAAATAAATGGAGACTTCGATGCTAAGGACCCGAAAATGGCAGCTTACCGCAACGCTATCTTAAAGATGTCAGCCCGGTTTGAGGGGCTCGAATTTCATCACATAGCCCGGGAGAATAACCAAGCAGCAGACGTGCTGGCACGCATCGGCGCCAAGCGCGAGGCCGTCCCCCCCAACATCTTCCTAGAAAGGCTGTTCAAGCCATCTGTATCATGGGACGGAGAATCCGGAAACAATAGCCCGGACAAAACTACACCGCCCCTCACCGAGCATCCTGACACAATTGGGGGCTACACCAACGAAACAACGCCGTCAGCCCACGAAATAATGGCAGTCATTGCCCCTTGGACAGAGCCATTCCTAGCCTACCTAACTAGGCAGGAACTTGCCGAGGACCAAAACAAGGCCCGCTGCATAGTGCGGCGATCTAAAGCCTACAAAGTCCACGAGGGAGAGCTTTACAAGAAAAGCACAACCGGAGTCCTTCAAAGGTGTATCTCCGAAGAAGAAGGACGAGACCATTTGGCTGAAATCCATGCCGGACTCGGCGGGCACCACGCCGCAGCCCGGGCCCTTGTAAGCAAGGCCTTCCGTACCGGATTTTATTGGCCAACGGCCCGGGCAGACGCTCAGGACTTAGTGCAACGATGTGTTGGTTGCCAATTATTCGCCAACCAAAGCCACATGTCGCCTACCGCCCTACAAACTATACCCATTACCTGGCCTTTCGCGGTCTGGGGGCTTGACATGGTCGGACCCCTTAAGGGAGGAACCCACAAGCAAAAATACCTACTGGTCATGGTGGACAAATTCACCAAATGGATAGAAGCCAAGCCTGTAAAGACGGCCGAATCCGGACCAGTGATAGACTTCATATCCGGGTCGTACACCGTTACGGTGTCCCCCACAGCATCATAACCGACAATGGCACAAACTTCACGGCCGATGAAGTCAAACTTTGGTGCAAAAACATGGGCATCAAGCTTGACTATGCTTCAGTCTATCACCCTCAAACTAACGGTCAAGTCGAACGGGCCAATGGTCTCATTATGAGCGGCATCAAACCCAGACTAGTGTGATCCCTCAAGGAATCTGACACGCACTGGGTAGAGGAGCTTGACTCCGTACTCTGGGGGCTGCGGACCACACCGAATCGCACTACCGGATTCACACCATTTTTTATGGTATACGGCGCAGAGGCAGTACTGCCATGCGACATAATCCATGACTCACCTCGAGTGCGCATGTACGAAGAAAGAGAAGCCGAGCTCGATCGGCAGGACAGCTTGGACGCATTGGAAGAGGAGCGCGACGTGGAAAAGGCTCGTTCCACATTCTATCAACAGCAGGCTCGAAGATATCAAAGCAGAGAAGTACGGGCCAAAACGTATAACGTTGGCGAACTAGTTCTACGCCTGCCGGACAAGAAAAAGGATAAATTAAAGCCCAAATGGGAGGGCCCCTTCATCATCGACCAAGTACTGATCGGCGGAGCGTACCGTCTGCGAGGCGCATCGGACAACCGACTCGAGCCGAACCCATGGAATGCAGCACGCCTACGAAGGTTCTACGCCTAGCACCGGACTCCGTGTTCGTCTCCTTCCCTCGTCCCTTTGTTTTATTTTTTGTTTTTATTTTTGGCAGTCCGGGATTTTGTTCCTTCTCCCTCCCCCTTTTTCTCACAAGCCCTTAGGGGCTCGCATGTGCAATATTCGCACGCACCCGACGCGCTACCTGCGCTCACAATACTTGGGGACTTCTCTACCAAGAAGTTTATATAAAACGGGCCTCACGCCCAAAACATGTGTAATGCTTCCGCATGAACCTTTTATACACCATTATATGCATCGATATGACTTAAGTTTTGGCCAAGCTGGGTTGCCTGGCTCCTGTGCTTACCCCTACGTTCCCGTTCGTTCGGCTAGATGGTAAAGGGAGCACCTCTGCGATTGTTACTGCCAGGTCAGCCGGATGTGTACCTCAGACTGGGTGAAGCCAAAAGCTAGCGTTCTTAAGGGAATATTCGGTCGGTGAGCTAAACGATGATCTTTCTTATTTACTCATTTGCCCCCAGATGCTTTCCTGCTCTTTCCGGCAGTTCGGACATGCACTTTAGGGCATGCCTCCCAGGGAAAGGAACCCCTAACGGAACTATTCTCTCTGGAAGATGTTTCTTACTAACCATGTAATATAACATAACTAGTTGGGCACTTGTCTGCTAAAGCACTTATGACCCCTATGCCTTGTCTCCATGCATGCCCCAGTTCTTACATAACCAAGTGGGTATTCGGACACACTCTGTACTATAGGGTCCAGAGGTCGAAGCGAAAAGGTCCGCAATGACAAACGATCTACAATCCGGCTAGAGGACATTTTTCATGTCATTTTTACATAGTCAATCTGACTCGGCATATTCTTCTTCAATGCCATCTAACAGGCGGTCTAATTTACAGTCCTGTTGGGAATACTTTGCAGCCAGCTCCACCTGGCCATATGCCAAGCTGACCGGGATCTCCTTTCCGTCCGGACCTATAGGGCCGACCTCGGCCATCTGGTTTGGGTCAGCCTTCGTGTACCGAGTCTTGACCATGGCCCAGCCTCCTGGCACCTTGACGGCAAGCCGATATCTTCCATAACCGGAAGCGCTGCCGCACTCCCTCCAGCTTCTTGGTAAGCTCCTCAAGGCCTTCGGGCATGGAGAGGGATGGCCACATAACCTGGATGAAGCCTTGCATTGCCTGCCGAACTCGCTCGTGTAGTTGCAACAGCTCGGGAAGAAGGTCTCCCGATGAACCGGGCATTTCCTCCGCCGGACGACCCGTCAGCAGACCTACAGACATAGCTCTGTCAATCGACTTCCTCGCCGAATTCTTTTTTCGAAGATTCGTTCAAGCACTTACTAAAAATGCCGCGTCGAAGTCGCCGATTCTCCTTCACGGTAGAAGACAACTGAATACGAACATCTTTCAGTTCCTCGCCTAGCTGGGTATTGGCGTCTTGAAGCTTGTTCTTCTCTTGCCTCACCCTCGTCAGCACGTTCTCGCCAGCCTTTAGTTGGCGTAGAAGTTGTTGCTGGTCCGGATTTACTCCGGCCTCATCTGCATTATTATAGTCAGGGTTGCACGCCTGCCGCATTTCAAAATGGAGGTACCTTTACCTGCGGGCGTCCCCTTGACATTCTCTGAAGTGGCCAATGCGGCCTCGAGCTGAGCCTTGCACTCTTCGAGCTCCTGGGACAATTGTGTGTTCTTCTTTGTAAGACACTGCATAGCACATGATCCTTCAAACAGTTATCTTCACTGTTTCAAGTCTCGGGGGCTACTGACATATATGACCTGCAATTCTACTCACCTGTATGTCTTTCACATACTGCTCCGTGGCTCTGGCTAGACCATTTTGAGCAGCACGGAGATACGCATCTCCTGTATTAAAGGCGTCCAACGCCTCTGGGGAAAAACACGCGTCACGAAGAATAGTCCGGCGACGCCTGTGGTTTAGGGCACTCTCCACCTCTGAATTGGTGGCAGATAGCCCGTCGGCGCCCTCTGTCGGAGGAGCGCCCGAGGCGCGTCCCGTGTCCGCCTCCGCTTCCGGACCCGGCCTCGAACCTTGGCCGGCGGACATAGTCCGGCGGGCTCTCTTCTTTCTAAGAAAATCATGACCGTTAGTAAGACTCAAGGGCATAAACCCTCGGCATTAAATCCGCACACCATACCGTTGCGCCGGAATCTCGACCTGGTCTGCACTTCTTTTTGGCCCGCCTGGCTTCAGCGGTCCTTGTTGGCTGCCCACCGTGGGCTCGGCCTTCCGCCTCAAGGATTTACCCTGCGAAACGCTGTTAGTGCACGGCATGCAAGATAAAGCATGAGAATACTGGGACTTCGGTCTTAGTTACCTTGGAAGCTGGAAGTAGTCCGGGATAGTCGGCCGTGATGGCCACTAAGGAGTTATCCTTGCTCAATTGGTGAAATACTCCATCAATCAACTCCACGCATAAGTCCGAATCTTCTTGGGAGTCCGGATCGAGGGACCGTTCGGGATCCTCGGGTTGTGGAGCAGGGCTGTTTATTTCCTTCACATCCTGGCGCAGCTCCTGCGTTTAAACATTACTAGTCTAAGTACTCAACTACGGGAATTTCGAAGACGGATAGGCAAGTGAAAGTGTCCGCTCACCCAACTAGGAGGATTGTACATAGAGAATCCGCCTTCCGGGTTGACACGGAGGAATTCTTCCTCTTCCCCCTTGTACAAAGCAGATAAGATCCTCGTTAAGGTGGCGGCCGAGTCTGGCCCCTTGTGACCGCACCGGGTGGCATCATCCTCCCCGTTGAAATCCCACATAGGGTGGCCTCTGTATTGAAGCGGCTGCACCCCTCGCGTAATGCATATGGCCATGACCTTAATCATGGTCAGTCCGGAATGAGCCAACAACCTTATCCGGCTCAGCAGGTACAGGACGTCCCTGTCAGCTTCCCTCTGAGGGTTCCGTGGGTGCCAACTCAGGCGCTTATTCAACGGGGCATTATTGAACTCGGGGAGATCAATCCGTACAGGGTCCGGCAAGGGGACGTCATCTATATAAAACCACTCCGAGGGCCAGTCTTCGGACACCCTCTTCGGGGTGCCGGATAGATATCCGGTCCTGGCGATGCGCCATAGTTCGGCTCCGCCCACCTGATAAATAGACCCCTCCTGAGAACGGGGCACAAGGCAAAACAACCTCTTCCATAGCGCGAAATGGGCCTCAACACCCAAGAACAGCTCGCAGAGGGCCACGAAGCCCGCGATGTGCAAAATGGAGGCGGGCGTGAGGTTATGTAGCTGGAGGCCGTAGAACTCCAGCAACCCTCGGAGAAACGGATGAATTGGAAATCCTAGTCCTCTCATCAAATAAGGGACTAAGCATACCCGCTCTCCTTGAGAGGGATTGGGAACGCCCTCCGCCTGCTCTCCGCCGCTATAGGCAGCAATCCCGGCTCGAACCGGGAACATATATGCTGGGGGGAGAAGCCCCTTGGACTGAAGCACTACTAACTCGCTATGCGGGACGGAACACCGCCCCCAATCTCCGGGCCGAGGGCTGGAAGGGCGAGAGGAGGAGCGGCACCGGCTGGCCATGATGGAATGGATCTCTGTCAGAGGCGCTCTGATGAAGACTCGCGAAGGGAAGATGGTGCGAATTGGATCTAAATCCCCGTCTCTTTTATGGGCGGCTCATTAAACGCAACTGCTGGGGAGGGTGAAAAGAAAACCCTGGCTTTTCACATTCGCCTGAAGCGTGGAAGATGGTCATTATGGGGCACAGAAGCCGAGGTGGACAGCACACACTAGAAGCCGGACACTATCCGACGGATAAAGAGAATTTGCAGGAGAACCCGCCTTGCAATGCCGAAGACAACTTGCGCGCCGGACTCGTCGTCATTGAAGCCTGATTCGGGGGCTTCTGAGGGAGTCCTGGATTAGGGGGTGTCCGGATGGCCGGACTAAGACCTTTGGCCGGACTCCTGGACTATGAAGATACAAGATTGAAGACTCCGTCCCGTGTCCGGATGGGACTTTCCTTGGCGTGGAAGGCAAGCTTGGCGATACGATATGAAGATCTCCTCCCATTGTAACCGACTCTGTGTAACCCTAGCCCTCTCCGGTGTCTACATAAACCAGAGAGTTTTAGTCCGTAGGACGAACAAGAATCATACCATAGGCTAGATTCTAGGGTTTAGCCACTCTGATCTCGTGGTAGATCTACTCTTGTACTACCCATATCATCAATATTAATCAAGCAGGAGTAGGGTTTTACCTCCATCGAGAGGGCCCGAACCTGGGTAAAAACATCGTGTCCCTTGTCTCCTGTTACCATCCGCCTAGATGCACAGTTCGGGACCCCCTACCCAAGATCCACCGGTTTTGACACCGACAGTAACCTCGTCCAAATCGCCTACTGAACAAAATCTTCCTGCTAGACAGAGTGATATATCTGTGCTCCAGACACAAGTCCAATCCCTAATGGACGTTGTTTCAGAAGCAAGAATAGTGGTTGAGAAATGTCGTCAAGATATGAATGGTTTTGAAACCAGACTATCAGACATTCGCTTCATTGTTCAAGAGCAATGGCGGAAAAAGGTGGAGATCGTGCTGCTCTTTCAGATTCTACAGCCTGAAACATTAGCACTTAGGTCAAATGATTTGTGCTTCTATACATCTGATGGTGCTTATATCTGGAAGGACTGTAAACTTTATGCCAACAGGCCTTTTGTTGTATGGTTGGAATTTATTTTGTTGTGATACAACATTTATGATGCTGCCTCAGGCTGCAGTAATTACGACGCTATTTTTGTATAGTGTAGGCTTATCTTAGTAATGTATTCGGCCGAAAGCTTCAGAGGAGCCCAACATGCCAACATTAAATCGGGCCCATTCCAATTGGGCTAAAAGCGATTCTGGTCAAGTGGCATGTAGCCCACTAAAATATCTCGGCCTAAATCAGCATAAGCTTTCATATTTTTCTCGGTAGGCTGTGCCCATAGTGGGCCTTTAACAGGCCTAAACATAATTTGGGCCCTCAGTAAAAATAGGCCGTTTACAGGTGTAAATATCTTGAGCCCATAAAATACATGGGCCTTTAGTAGACCGAAAGTGAGATTGGGCCCTGATTGTGCCCAATAACCCACTGGACTTTAACAGGCCGAAATTCGGACGGGCCGTAAATGCGCCGACCTAATACACGGGCCTTTAACAGGCCGGAACTTCGGTCGGGCTAGATTATCGTCATTTTTATATGGGCCGTTAATGGGCCCGATATGGCGTTGGGCCACATATGGCCCATGGTTTATGTCCGGCGTTAACAGGACGAAAATGACAACAGGCCGAAAGTGGCCCAAAGCTATAGTGGGCCTCTAACAGGCCGAATGTCTGACATGGCCGAATATGACCCAAATCCTTCACGGTCATTTATGGGCCGAAAGTTTTGATGGCCTGTAAATGGGCCCAAATGAAGCCGGACCTTTAACAGGCCAGAAATACACCGGGCCGTAATTCGGCCCAATTACTTAGCGGATTGTTAACGGGCCATAAGTGACCATGGGCCGCGTTGATGACAAGTTTAGGACAGGCCGTTGACGGGCCTATTTGACAGAGAATGTTGGGCCTTTAGCTGGGCCGGCCCATTATGATCGACAGAATCTTGTGGACCTTTAGTTGGGCCGGCCCATTATGGTCCGCAAAATCTTGTGGGCCTTTAGCTGGGCCGGCCCATTATGGTCTGCAAAATCGTGTGGGCCTTTAGCTGGGCCGGCCCATTATGGTCCTGTAAATTTTCTAGGCCTTTAGCTGGGCCGGCCTATTTTGGTCCGCTAAATCTTATGGGCCTTCGGTTGGGCCGGCCCATTTAATCTTTGTGGGCCACTTTTGGGCCGGTCCACGTGTCTTCATATCATAGGCCCATCTCGACCGTTGGATGAGTGAAACCTGTGCCAACGCGGAGCTGAAATGTGGATCTGTCAGCCAATGAGAATTTTACACATGGAAAATCGGCATTGGTCGTGGCTGTTAACGGGTTATCGGATCGAAAATCCGACCCGATAGCTTAACGGCGTTCCGTTACGGTGGATGCCACGTGTCGGTCACCCTTGACGAAAGCACTTCTGTGACGCGCGATTTATCGTCATGGAAGTGGACACTTCCGTGATGATAATTTTGGCAATGTCATGGAACACTTCTCGACAAAGACAGTATGACTATCTTGATTCTGTCATAAATTTGTCATGGATGTACATGCATGACAGAAAACGCGACCTACTGTGACAAACACGTATCATCACGGAAGTGTATTTTTTTGTAGTGCTAGCTACCCTCGCATGCCAACCCTTCCGCAGACCCAAACCGTTGCATATGGATTACAACCAAGGCGTCATATTTTGGAACGTACGGGGACTTAACTGCCCTGCTAAGCGTACCGCCGTGCGTTCCGTTATTGCCTCCGCCAACCCATCAATTGTATGCCTACAAGAAACAAAGATCGCTACTGTCTCGTCGTCCGTTGTCTCCGAAACGTGTGGGCAATCCTTCATTGGCTTCTTCTTCCTTCCATCCACGGAAACCCGGGGTGGCATTATCCTTGCTTGGCAGGAAGACCTCGTGTCCGTCTCACACCTGTTGTAGCGTGAAACCCTAGAGGGGATCTTTTCACACTTGGAGGGGAAAAGAGGAAGAACACTCAAGAACACAAGAACACAAATCACTCAAACAAACCCAAATATCACATCCACTAGAGTAGCATACAAGAGATCCACAAGATTACATGAAGAATTCAAGGAAAATAGCACTAGGGTAAAGTTCTTCCCACTAGGTGAGGTCTTGAATCCAAGAGGATCTTCCCCAAGAAGGAGGGCTTGATCTCCAAGAGGAGCTACTCCAAGAGGAGGTCCAGATCTCCAAGAGGAGGAAGATGAGCAAAACCCTCTTTGTTTTCTAAAATACTTTGCTAACCCTAAACATAACCCTAGGTAGATTTATATAGGCTTGGGGTCGAAGTGGGTGAAGAGGGCTTGAACAGGAGATCTCAGCCGGCCATCCTGGGAGGCCCGTGCGCACGGGGTAAGTTGGGCCCGTGCGCACGGGGGTCCCGTGGGCACGGTACAGGCTCGTGCGCACGGGGTGCTCCAGCGCCAACTCCCTGGATAGTCCGTGCGCACGGGGTGCTCCAGCGCCAACTCCCTGGATAGTCCGTGGGCACGGGGTCTCGGGGGCCCGTGCGCACGGGGTCACCTGGGACATCCAGTGTTGCTGCTATTGCACTCCGCCTTGGTCCGCGTGGCCTTGGGGTGGTCCTTCTTCTCCTTGGGGATGCTCCTGACCCTCTTGGTGGTGTTCCTCTTTGTACCTAATGAGACATAGCATATTTTGGTGAGGTAGCAACAATGTTCCGTTCGTATCCGTATGCAAGTTAAGTAGGAAGGAGTTCACCTTGGTTTCCAAAGCACGTGCTCTAGCTCTTGTCATAGGTCCACGTGGGGCTTGATGTATCGGTGTAGAGTCCATGGGGATGATGGAAGGATGCTCCGCATCATCTCCCCCCCCCCCTTGGGAGAGATCCATCCATGGATCGTGATCTTCATCACGATGGTACTTGGCCAAGTCTTTGACGTTGAATGTGTCACTCACATTGTACTTGTCTCGTGGAATGTCGACCTTGTAAGCGTTGTCGTTGTAGCGTGCGAGTACCTTGAATGGACCATCTGCTCTTGGAAGGAGCTTGGACTTGCGCTTCTTGGGGAAACGGTCCTTGCGGAGATGTACCCAAACTAGGTCACCTGGTTGGAACACCATTCGAGACTTGTGGGTGTTGAGCTTGGTCGCGAGTCGTTGTACTTGGCGCTCGATGGTTTGCCTTGTATTTTCATGCATCTTCTTGAGGTGGTCCACTCGGTCGCTAGCATCCATGTTGATGCGCTCTTGTAGTGGTAGGGGAAGAATGTCCAATGGGGACAATGGGTTGAAACCGTAGACGACCTCGAAGGGGGACTTGCTGGTAGTCGAATGTCTTGCACGGTTGTAGGCGTACTCGGCGATTGGTAGACACTCCTCCCACTCCTTGATGTTCTTCTTGATCAAGACGCGTAGTAGAGTGGAGAGTGTTTGGTTCGTCACCTCCGTTTGGCCGCCGGTTTGAGGATGGTAAGCCGTGGAGAAGAGTAGCTTGATTCCGAGCTTGGCGCATAAGGTCTTCAAAAAGTAACTCATGAACTTGACGTCGCGGTCCGAGACAATTGTCCTTGGCATTCCATGTAGACGCAATATTTCCCTACAAAAGAGATTGGAAACATGTGAAGCATCGTCTATCTTGTTGCATGGGATAAAATGAGCCATTTTAGAAAATCGGTCCACCACAACAAATACGGAGTCCTTGCCATTTTGAGTCCTACGCAATCCAAGCACGAAATCCATGCTAATGTCTTCCCAAGGTTGGTGTGGAATAGGTAAAGGCATATGTAAACCATGGGATTGAGATTGTGACTTTGCTTTGCAACATTTGGAGCATCGGTTGGTGAAGCGGGCGACATCGCGAAACATCTTGGCCAAAAATAATTCTTGGAGGCATAAGTCTTGACGCGTCCAAAGTGTCCCATGAGTCCACCTCCGTGAGCCTCTTGCAAAAGCAACAAACGAAGAGAAGACTCGGGAATGCATAGTTTGTTAGCTCTCATAAGATAACCATCTATGATATAGCATCGTTCCCAAGAAGTACGCGTCATGCACTTAGCATAAGGAGTAGCAAAAGTCACATCATGCTCATATAAATCTTTGATATGCTCAAAACCTATGACATTCAATTCAAGTTGAGTGACAAGCATGCATATACGGGAAAGTGCATCCGCCACAACATTTTCCTTACCTTTAATATACTTGATGACATGGGGAAATGACTCAATAAACTCACTCCACTTAGCATGGCGCTTGTTCAACTTAGTTTGACCCTTAAGATATTTAAATGTTTCATGATCGGTGTGGATAATGAATTCATGAGGGCGGAGGTAATGTTCCCATTCACGCAAGACTCGCTCTAAAGCATATAGCTCTTTATCATAGATGGTATAATTGAGTTGCGCTCCGGAAAGTTTCTCACTAAATAAGTATGCTATGGGGCGCTTCTCTTGCGTTAACACACCTCCTATGCCATTACCACTAGCATCACAATGAATCTCAAAAGGTTTGTCAAAGTTGGGTAATGCAAGCACGGGAGCATGAGTAAGCATAGCTTTAAGCTCATTGAAAGCAATGTGTTGGGATGGTCCCCAAACAAACGGTGCATTTTTCTTACTCAAAGCATGCAAAGGTGAAGCAATGGTGCTAAAATTCTTCACAAATCTACGGTAGAAACCGGCTAAACCAGGAAAACTATGCACTTGTTGCAAATTGTTTGGTTGGGGCCAAGTTTTAATAGCATTATTCTTAGATTCATCAACATGAACACCCTTAGAGGATACTACAAAACCCAAGAAAACAAGCTTGTCAACTCCAAAAGTGCACTTTTTCATGTTTGCAAAAAGGCGTTCCTTGCGAAGGGTTTGCAAGACGGTGCGAAGGTGGGTGACATGCTCTTTGATAGATTTGCTAAAAACAAGGATATCATAGAAGTAGACCACAACAAAATCACCAATGTAAGGGCGGAACACATAATGCATAAGACGCATGAAAGTATCGGGTGCTTCCGATAAACGCATAGGCATAACCAACCACTCATACAAGCCAAATTTGGTTTTGAAAGCTGTTTTCCATTCATCACCCTCTTGTATGCGAATTTGATAGTAACCACTTTTAAGATCAATTTTGGAGAAAATAGTGGCACCGCTAAGTTCATCTAGCATATCGTCAAGTCGAGGTATGGGGTGCCTATAACGAACGGTAATAGCATTGATGGGTCTACAATCGGAGCATGTTCGAAAAGTACCATCTTGCTTGGGCACAAGTATAACCGGAACAGCACAAGGGCTTAAGCTTTCACGTACATGACCGTTGTCGATGAGTTGTTGTACTTGCCATTGGATCTCCTTAGTTTCTTCGGGGTTGACGCGGTAGGGAGCCTTGTTCGGAAGAGGAGCGCTGGGGATGAGGTCGATCCTATGGTCAATGCCACGTAGAGGAGGAAGACCGGGAGGTAGCTCATCGGGAAAGACATCCTCGAATTCCTGCAACAAGTTAGAAAATACTAGAGGAAGAGGATTATAATCGTTAGTTTTTGTCACCTCATCCTTCCATCGGAGGACAAAGCGGATGACACTCGATGGGTTCTCACACACTTCACGCATCTCTCTTTTTGTGGCTAGGAGGACTAAGTTTTTCTCTCGTGGCGAAGAGGCGCTCAATTTTGGATTGTGGCTCTCACTTTGTTTTTGTTGGTTCACTCTCTCACTAGGATCTCCTTGATGGGTGGAAGCTTGCTTATCGGCGATCACTTGGCTTGGTGACATTGGTCGAAGCACATATTCCTTGCCTTTCATCTTGAAGCTGTAGTGGTTGGTTCGTCCGTTGTGTATGACTCCGCGGTCGAATTGCCAAGGCCTCCCCAAGAGGAGATGGCACACGAACATGGGGACCACGTCGCACTCCAAGGCGTCCTCGTAGGCGCCGATCTTGAAAGAAACTTGCACCGTATGCTCCACTTGAATAGTTCTGGAGTCACTTGACCATTGCACCTTGTAGGGACGCGGGTGCTTCTTCTTGACCAATTGCAGCTTGGTACATAGCTCTTCACTTGCCAAGTTGTGACAACTTCCTCCGTCGATGATGACTTTGACGGAACGCCCATTGATTGCGGCCTTATGTGGAAGATGTGGCACCGTTGGTCTTCGTCTTGGTGGTTTTGAAGTGTCAAGACCTTGGAGACCACGAGAGAGGGACTTGAATCGTTGTCACAAAACACTTGGTCATCTTCATCTTCGTTCACGCGCTGGTGCATGGCCACGTGCTCAAGGGCTTCCATTTCTTCTTCACTCATTGAGTCATATGTGCCATCATCGTTGAATATCATGGTCTGCTTGTTGGTGCACTCGAAGGACTTGTGTCCCCTGCCACCACATGTGAAGCACTTGAGAGAACTTGTCTTGACGGAGTCGTTCGGTGGCGCCGAAGATGAGTGAGTCTTGGATTTGTAGTTGCTTGCCAGAGGACGAGTCGAGGAAGGCGTAGCTTGCTTGGGACTTGACTTGTCGCCGGTACTTAGTGATGCCTAGTTGAGGTAGGAGTTGCCGAGGTCGCAGGAGCTTGAGAGTAGGAGTCGTAGGTCTTGGACGAGTACTTGGCATATTTGAAGTCATCTTGGACTTGTCGCTCGGCCTTGGTCGCTTGATGAACTAGCTCGAGGAGGTTTGAGTATGGTTGGAAGTCGGCAATCCGCTTGATTGGGTAGTTGAGGCCGTTCAAGAAGCGTGCCATTGTTTGCTCGTCGTCTTCCTTGACATTGGCTCGTATCATGGCAATCTCCATTTCTTGGTAGTATTCTTCCACCGTCTTCGTGCCTTGTTTGAGAAGTTGCAACTTCTTGAAGAGATCATGTGTGTAGTGTGTAGGCACGAAACGAGCTCTCATGACATCCTTCATCGCCGTCCAAGTTGTGATTGGTGGTTCGCCTCTTGTACGTTGTCGCTCAATCACTTGTTCCCACCAAATGAGAACGTAGACTTGGAACTCGAGGGAGGCCATGGCGATCTTCTTTTCCTCGTCGTAGTTGTGAAGACGGAATATCTTGTCCACCTTCAAGGTCCATGAGAGATACTCTTCGGGATCATTGCTGCCGGAGAACTTGGGATGGTGAACTTGAGCTTGTCGTAGCGGAGTTCTTCATTGAAGTAGTGGTTTTGATGTCGCTCTTGGCGTGGAGGAGGGTCTTGAAGCACTTGTTCCGCTTGGTGTTGCTCTTGTCTTTGAGGAGGACGAGGGATATGCGCTTGGCATCTTCTTGTATCTCGCGACGAAGAGCTTCCTCTTGTTCTCGCACTTGGCAGTTGCGCTCTTCAACGGCTCGAGTGGCGTCGCGGAGTGCGCGTTGTGCTTCGAGTTATTTCGCTTCACGTTCGAGGGCTTGTGCTTCATGGCGCTCTTGTGCGTGTCGAATTGTCTCACCGTCTTGAGGGTCTTGACGAGGCGCTTGTGGAGGTATTTTCTCTTGCTCCATTGCTTCTTGTGCTTGGTGTCTTGCACTTTCACGTGCTCGAACTCGTTCTTGTAAACCATTGCCATGGAATGGATTGTCTGCAGGATGGCGATCTTGGGGAGCATCACGGCGAGGGCCTCGAGCTCGGGGAGGACTTGTATCATAAGATGAGTAGTCCGAAGAGTGTCGACTTGAGCGGTGGCTTGAGCGGCGCCGTCTTGATGAAGTAGACGAGGAAGGCGGGCGTCGCACGATCATGTTGCGGAGCTCTTCCATTTGTGTAGTGAACTTGTCGTCGATGTAGTCGCGGTTCCTTGCTTCCTCTTGACGAACGTCGGCGGCGAGTCGGTCGAGGCATTCACCCAAGGCCTCATTTTCTTGATGGAGAGCTCTTTGCGCGATGAAGAAGTGGTTCTTGGTGAAGAAGTCGTTATCACCATCTTGTTCCACGAAAAGCGGGTTCACCGACGAACTTGGCCTATCCATCATAACCAAGTGGGGTGAGTAGGAAAGTGGGAGAACAATGCGGAAGTTACCTTTTCCGAGGATTGAGGATGTAACAAGTGTCACTCAATGTAATGCCTCAATAGTAGAATTGGAACCGGGTTTGTTTCTCACACCTACAAGTAAAAGGCTTATGGAGGAGCTCGGTTAGGATGGTGGCAAAAATTTCAAGCAAATGTTAATCAAGATATCGATAAGGTTGAGAAGGTTCACAAAAATGCAAGTCAAGCAAATAGATCAAACCCAAGGATATCACTAGGAACACACACACGGAAGATAGATGGGATCCGCACAACCAAGGGGTGAGCTCAAAATGTGCAACCACGGAAAATGCTCTTGTTGTGTGAATGCTAGAGAGACGCTAGCTCAATTGCTCAAATGGGCTAGATACGCATGTGCACCAACCTATGAGAGAAACCTGCCGTCTTCAATCCCAACTATGCTATGTATGAGGTGTTGAAGATGATATGCAAAATGGCTCGATGCTATTGTTTATGAGCTCTTTGTTTCTTCTCTTGTGCTTAAAAGCTTTGCTTGTGTTTTTTTATGCTTGATGCTTGAGCCAAGTGTGATATGAGACAAGTTTCGGCACTAAGATGGTAACAAGATCACTATGGTGCACAATAGCGTGGCCCGGCAATTCTCAACTTGCTAGTCTCGATGGGTAAGCAACACGAAATGGCTCGAGTTATCAATGCAAAAGAAAAGGTGAGAGTCATCGAGGTTACCGTTCGATCTTACGGTAAGAATGAAGTTGTTGAAGCCGGTGTGGTGTCCGAGTTGATGATCGAGTGGCGGCGATGATAATGCCCAAATGCGCCTAAGTAGCCGAAACACCTTAGGACACAAGAGAAACCGCGGTCCGAAACTCAAACAACCACGAAAAATAGTGCGGGAGAACACGAGTGTTGGTTGGGAAACAAAATGGTGCAAACAAAAGATGGCCGAAAGTCACTGGATGGTCCATGGACACGGTGTAAGTGAGGCCCGTGTGCACGGGGTCTCGAGGGCCCGTGTGCACGGGGTGTTCTAGGAGCGGATGAAAAGCTTCGGATCCATGGGAATTTTCAAAGCTAAGGCCAATGTTGAGGATTTGAAGGGTAGGGAAGCTGGAAGATGGGTAGATCCACTTGCCAAACACCAAATTCATGGACCAAAACAACCAAATCTCACAAGATCCAACAAATTGCAAGAAAACAAATTGGGGCTATTTTTGTGGGGATTTTCGAATTTGGACGAAAAAACAACAAAATCAAGCTAGCAAATGGGGGGATGGGACTCCAAGATGTGAATCAACCTTGCTCATGATACCAAGATGTTGTAGGGTGAAACCCTAGAGGGGATCTTTTCACACTTGGAGGGGGAAAAGAGGAAGAACACTCAAGAACATAAATCACTCAAACAAACCCAAATATCACGTCCACTAGAGTAGCATACAAGAGATCCACAAGATTACATGAACAATTCAAGGAAAATAGCACTAGGGTAAAGTTCTTCCCAGTAGGTGAGGTCTTGAATCCAAGAGGATCTTCCCCAAGAAGGAGGGCTTGATCTCCAAGAGGAGGTCTAGATCTCCAAGAGGAGGTCTAGATCTCCAAGAGGAGGAAGATGAGCAAAGCCCTCTTTGTGTTCTAAAATACTTTGCTAACCCTAAACATAACCCTAGGTATATTTATATAGGCTTGGGGTCGGAGTGGGTGAAGAGGGGCTTGAACAGGAGATCTCAGCCGGCCAACCTGGGAGGCCCGTGCGCATGGGGTAAGTTGGGCCCGTAAGTAAAGAAAATTTTATAAGTTGAGCATCATTATGAACATCATCATTAACATTTTCATTAGGTTCATGTTCATTACCAGATTGTGTTTCAGCATCAGACATAGAGATATCATTTGGATTATCAGGTGGTTCAGCAATAGGTTCACTAGAAGTTTGCACAGTTCTATCATTTTTCTTTTTCTTCCTTTTAGAGGAACTAGGTGCATCAATATTATTTTGTCTGAGAATCTTGCTCAATTCTCCTAGGGTGGCCTTCAGGATACAAAGGTTCCTGAGTCATTCTACCAGTTCTAGTAGCCACTCTAACATCATAATCATTTTTCTTACTATTCATTTCATGGAGCAATTCTTTTTGAGCTTTAAGTACTTGTTCTCCTTGAGTGGTAACCATAGAAGCATGTTTACTAACAAGTTTAAGTTCACCTCTAATATTAGCCATATAATCACCCAAGTGTTTAATCATATAAGCATTTTGTTTTAACTGTCTACCGAAATAAGCATTAAAGTTGTCTTGCTTAAACATAAAGTTATCAAACTCATCCAAGCATTGACTAGCCATTTTAGTAGGAGGGACTTCAGCTCTATCATATCTATAGAGAGAATTTACCTTTACTACCTGTGTCGGGTCATCGGGATCAGGAGGTTCTTCAATAGGTAATGGATTGAGATCATATGTTTCTTCAACAGCGGTAAATTAAGACCGTGTATTTCTTCAATAGGAGGTAAATTCTTAACATCTTCAGCTTTAATACCTTTTTCTTTCATAGATTTCTTTGCCTCTTGCATATCCTCAGGACTGAGAAATAGAACACCTCTCTTCTTTGGAGTTGGTTTAGGAATAGGATCATTAATTGGGGTAGGAGCTGGCTCAGGAGGTGCCCAATTATTTTCATTTGTCAACATATTATTCAACAGAATTTTAGCTTCATCCGATGTTCTTTCCCTAAAAATAGAACCAGCACAACTATCCAGGTAATCTCTAGAAGCATCGGTTAGTTCGTTATAAAAGATATCGAGTATTTCATGTTTCTTAAGAGGATGATCACGCAAAGCATTAAGTAACTTGAGAAGCCTCCCCCAAGCTTGTGGGAGACTCTCTTCTTTAATTTGCACAAAGTTGTATATTTCCTTTAAAGCAGCTTGTTTCTTATGAGCAGGGAAATATTTAGCAGAGAAGTAATAAATCATATCCTGGGGACTACGCACACAACCAGGATCAAGAGAAATTAACCATATCTTAGCATCACCCTTTAATGAGAACGGAAATATTTTCAGTATATAGAAGTAGCGAGATCTCTCAACATTAGTGAACAGGGTGGCTATATCATTTAATTTAGTAAGATGTGCCACAACAGTTTCAGATTCATAACCATGGAAAGGATCAGATTCAACCAAAGTAATTATATCAGGATCAACAGAGAATTCATAATCCTTATCAGGAACACAGATAGGTGAAATAGCAAAAGCAGGGTCAGGCCTCATTTTATCTTTAAGAGATTCTTTGTTCCATTTAATTAATAGCCTTTTAAGTTCATGACGATTTCTGCAAGCTAGAATAGCAGCAGAAGATTCCCTATCAAAAAAATAACCCTCATGAATAATAGGCCTTTCTTCATCATCACTTTCATCATTGTAATCAGATTCAATAATTTCTTTCTCTCTAGCCCTAGCAATATGTTCATCAAGAAATTCACCTAGGGGCACAGTAGTATCAGGCATAGAAGTAGTTTCATCATAAGTATCATGCATAGCAGAAGTGGCATCATCAATAACATGCAACACATCAGAACGGATAGCAGAAGAAGGTTTAGGTGTCGCAAGCTTACTCATAACAGAAGGTGAATCAAGTGCAGAGCTAGATGGCAGTTCCTTACCTCCCCGCGTAGTTGAGGGATAAATTGTTGTCTTAGCGTCTTTCAAGTTCTTCATAGTGTCTAGCAGATAAAATCCCAAGTGACTCAAAGAATAGAGCTATGCTCCCCGGCAACGGCGCCAGAAATTAGTCTTGATAACCCACAAGTATAGGGGATCGCAACAGCTTTCGAGGGTAGAGTATTCAACCCAAATTTATTGATTCGACACAAGGGGAGCCAAAGAATATTCTCAAGTATTAGCAGCTGAGTTGTCAATTCAACCACACCTGGAAACTTAGTATCTGCAACAAATTGTTTAGTAGCAAAGTAATATGATAGTGGTGGCAATGGTAACAAAAGAGTAAAGAAAGCAAAGTAATATTTTTGGTGTTTTGTAGTGATTGTGACAGCAGCAACGGAAAAGTAAATAAGCGTAAACCAGTATATGGAAAGCTCGTGGGCATCGGATCAGTAATGGATAATTATGCCGGATGTGGTTCATCATGTAACAGTTATAACATAGGGTGACACAGAACTAGATCCAATTCATCAATGTAATGTAGGTATGTATTCCGAATATAGTCATACGTGCTTATGGAAAAGAAGTTGCATGACATCTTTTGTCCTACCCTCCCGTGGCAGCAGGGTCCTATTGGAAACTAAGGGATATTAAGGCCTCCTTTTAATAGAGAACCGGAACAAAGCATTAGCACATAGTGAATACATGAACTCCTCAAACTATGGTCATCACCGGGAGTGGTCCCGATTATTGTCACTTCGGGGTTGCCGGATCATAACACATAGTAGTTGACTATAGACTTGCAAGATAGGATCAAGAACACACATATATTCATGGAAACATAATAGCTTCATATCTGAAATCATGGCACTCGGGCCCTAGTGACAAGCATTAAGCATAGCAAAGTCATAGCAACATCAATCTCAGAACATAATGGATACTAGGGATCAAACCCTAACAAAACTAACTTGATTACATGGTAAATCTCATCCAACCCATCACCGTCCAGCAAGCCTATGATGGAATTACTCACGCACGGTGGTGAGCATCATGAAATTGGTTATGGAGGATGGTTGATGATGATGACGGCGACGAATCCCCCTCTCCGGAGCCCCGAACGGACTCCAGATCAGCCCTCCCGAGAGCTTTTAGGGCTTGGCGGCGGCTCCGTGTCGTAAAACGCGATGATTTCTTCTCTCCTATTTTTCTCTCCCCGAAAGCCAATATATAGAGTTGGAGTTGGTGTCGGAAGGTTTCCAGGGGGCCGACGAGGTAGGGGGCGCGCCCTAGGGGGGGGCACCCTCGTGGACAGAGTGTGGGCCCCCTGGTCTTCATCTTTGGCAAGGATTTATTATTATTTATTGTAAGGTATTCCGTGGAGTTTCAGGTCATTCCGAGAACTTTTGTTTTCTGCACATAAAACTACATCATGGCAATTCTGCTGAAAAGAGCGTCGGTCCGGGTTAGTCGCATTCAAATCATACAAGTTAGAGTCCAAAACAAGGGCAAAAGTGTTTGGAGAAGTAGATACGACGGAGACGTATCAACTCCCCCAAGCTTAAACCCTTGCTTGTCCTCAAGCAATTCAGTTGACAAACTGAAAGAAATAAAGAAAAACTCTTACAAACTCTGTTTGCCCTTGTTGTTGTAAATATGGCAAGCTAGTATTCAAGTTTTCAGCATATATCATAACTAACCACATTTGCAATAATTCTCAGGTCTCACAATTTACTCATATCAATAGCATAATCAACTAGCGAGCCATAATAATAAATCTCGGATGACAACACTTTCTCAAGACAATCAGAGTATGATATAACAGGATGATATCTCGCAAGCCCTTTCTGAGACCGCAAAACATAAATGCAGAGCACCGTTAAAGGTCAAGGACTAACTAGACATTGTAATTCATGGTAAAAGAGATCCAATCATAGTCACACCCAACATAGATTAATAGTGATGAATGCAAATGACAGCTGTGCTCTCCAGCTAGTGCTCTTTAATAAGAGGGTGATGAATCAACATAAAATTAAATGGATAGGCCCTTCGCAGAGGGAAGCAGGGATTTGTAGAGGTGCCAGAGCTTGGTTTTGAAATAGAGATAAATAGTATTTTGAGTGGTAGACTTTCATTGTCAACATAGCAACTAAGAGATGGCGATATCTTCCATGTCACACACATTATAGGCGGTTCCCAAATAGAATGGTAAAGTTTATACTCCTCCTCCACCAACAAGCATCAATCCACGGCTTGCTCAAAACAACGAGTGCCTCCAACATACATCAGGTCCCAGGGGGAGTTTTGTTTGCAATTAATTTTGATTTAGTTTGCATAAAGCATGGGACTGGGTGTAGCGACCCGACCCAAAATCGGTCAAGTCTCTGTGTCTGTACCATCCCAAGATCATGTTGGTACCCACAGTACATCAATGAAATAATCAAAGTTCAATCACACCTGAATTTATTACACGATTCTCATATAGAGTCTTTATTACAAGAGAATAAATTCGGCCGAAGGCCAACTCATGAGAAATAAACTAGTAAAGCTGCGGAAGCGTAGAAGAATAGTGAGTCCATCCGACTCCAAAGGGCAATCGCCAAGCGCGGATCGTAGCCTCAATCCTGATCGGAATACTCCTCTGCAACATAAGACGTTGCAGCCATGTAGGTCAGCATTTTGAATATGCTGGCAAGTCATGAAGAGAGAATAACAATAATAAAATTTCTAACACTATATGCATTTTGGCTGTGGGGCTCTAAGTTTCATCATTTTGCGAAAAGCCAGTTTTTTCCTACTACAGTGGACTTGCTCGCAAATACTACAAAATTGCTGTTAGTTATTGAGATGGTTCCGCCAACAAATGTCTCATTCCCAAATTATTAAGTCATAACCCCCTCAATTAACTTATTAATTTTAGTGTTGAGATTTCCGAATACTTCCAAGTTCCAGAGGCTCAAATTGTCCGTAACCGGGGACACGGCTAATCAATTAGATCTTTAACTCTGCAGAGGTTTGCGCACTTTACCCGCAAGAATCATTCCCTCCTTTTAAGTCTTCGCACTTCAGGGTGTTTGAAGACGGGATGAATGAAACAGGGTCTTCCGAAGAGTTCTTCTGGCCACTGCCGGTACCCATCCAATCCTACTGTTCTTCTACATCTCGTAGTACCGTCCAGCCAGCGTCACTACTAGGGTTGACCCGCCAGAGCCCATAATGGCTTGCGGCTGCACAGGTAAGCTTCCGGTCAATGGGGCATCCATCCGTCTCTTCGTGGCTGGGTGAAGCTTTCCGCAAGATGTCATGGCACTTCTCCATGCATCCCGGCCAACCACTGGGTTCTCCAGGGTGCCCGTCAACCGTCCTCCACCCAGTAGTGAATTTCGAAGTCCATCTTGATCTTGAAGTTCATGGGGTTGTCATCATCTTGACTCTCACATCTTTCTTATGAATTCACTCAACCAATCCCGTCTACGAGCATAGCAAAAGTAAACTACTTCGTCCCGGGTCTTGGTAACAAGGGGATTTGGTTCATCCTACCACATGATACTACTCAAGAACATAACTTCAAAAATTTCACCTACTGCATGCATGGTGGGGAGGTATATCTCTAATGCAATAAAAATCATAGGTATTGAAAAGAAACATGATCAATGACTTGCCTTGCTGACGATCCTCGTAAGCTAGGGACTCGTGGTAGCAAGCTTCGCACTCCGGAAATTCTACCGAGGCAAACAATAACCACAATAAGCATACAACAAAGGATCACTTACATAACAGCATAGTAATATGAAACACACCAAACAAACGAATCAAAACCCAAAAAGAAACTCGAAGAAATCCAACTCAAAGTTTTCCTACTTCAAGCAACAACTAGAAATAGTTTTATATAACAAAAAATTTCTCAACATAACCTAATCATGGGTTTATGTTAACTTAACAGAAAAGAATGCATTAAGCAACTAGGAGCAAAAAGAATTAATTTAAAAGCTATTATAAAACTCTTATTAGGCCTAAAGCAAATTTTAGTAAGAAAAATAAAATAAAATTTTTATTTATTATAAATAAAAGTCCATGCTCTAAAGTGACAGAAACCAACCTATAATAATCAATCACATGTGAAAAATAAATTTATTTGCTAACTAAAATAATAGGAAAACAGTAGCTAGTTAATTAATTAAGAATAGCATGATTCTGCTAGAAACTATTTTTTATTAATCCTAAAATGCCCAAATAAATTCCTACGGTTAGGCAATGTCAAAACAAAGTTGGGACAAAAGAATCACTAAAACTAATTTTCCTAACTCATTTTATAGCAGATTTACTATTCTGACTAAATCTAAAATAAAGCAATTCTAAATAATTTTAACATAGCTAATTATATTTTCTATAGAAACTATAAGAAATTTTCGAACCAACAAAAAAATAATCACAAAAAAATATTAAGTAGATTAAAAGATATGAATTTTTCAAATCTGAAACTATTCTGTTAAAACAGAAAACGAAAATAAAAGAAAAATGGCCTAATGGGCCTAACTAACGCCCTGTGCGTAATATAAATAAACGGGCCTAGGGTTTAAATGAATCGGGCCGGCTCTAAATAAAAAAAACCTAACTAAAATAAACCGGAACGAACCGGAATAAAACCGGTCTTATTTAACTAACTTACCCCTTCGGGGAAGATCTAATCTAAGCCGTATAAAATAGATCGGACGGCGGGGAAGAGGTCCGGTGACTTACCGGAGATCGACGGCGGCGGCGGCTCGGGCGGCGAGTGCGTCAGCGTCTCCGGTGGTCGGGGGCGTCGGCGGAGTGCTCCGGCGGGTATGGACGGGCGAGGGGGTGGGTCTGGTGGAGTCGATGGGGCTCGGGGGTGACCGGGGCGAGCTCGGGGCGGCAAATGGCGGCGGCGGCGTTCGGCTACTCCGGCGAGGGCGTGCGGAGGGAGAGAGAGGTCCGGTGAGGGGCGAGGGGGAAAACGGGGTCGGGGGAGGGAGTATTTATAGGGGGTCCTCGGCTTGGACGAGGGGAAACGCGGGCGAGGAGATCTCGGCGAATCCCGGATCCTTCGGGATCCGGCGAGCGGCGGCACGGGCGGTGGCGTGGGCGAGGGGTAGACGACGGGTGGGGGTCCACCGTCAGCGAGAGAGGGGAGCGGGGGCTCGGTCGGTCGACCGACGCGAGACCGGTTCGGCGAGGGACTCGATCGGTTGGCGCAGATGGACCGGCTCGGTATGCTGGGCTGGCCGGGGCTGCTTTGGTGTCTGCTGTCTGCTTCAATACTGGTGGCGATGGCTGGCTGGCCTTGATTAGGTGGGCTCTTTCAGTCTGGCTGGGCGATCGGCTGGCTGGTGCCTCGGGCATTTTTTCTTTTTCTAATTTTATTTTTTGAAAATAAAAACAGAGAGAAATATAAATAATTATATAAGACATATATATATCAAAATGATCAGGGAATATTCCTATCATTTGAACATTTTCCAGGCAAAATCCAAAGTTTATAAAAATCATTTTTCCAAAATTCAAATAAAACTAAAATTTGAATTCAAAACTTTTGGCAATGTTTTCCTCTGATATTTTTGGAGTGTCATGTTTACTCCTCTCATACTTTTTCTCAAGTATTTATCAGGCATAGTTTTTGAAATGATTCCCATTACCAAAAGTTGAATTCAAATTCCAAAACTTCAAAACTTCAATTGCCACTCAAATTCAAACAACATGCATAGATGCTTAGCTATAGTTGTAAAACATACCAAATAGGAAATTTGGGATGTTACAAACCTACCATTTTAAGATGAATCTCGCCCTCGAGATTCGGGTTGGCTAGCAAATAGGTGCGGGTGGTCTCAAGAAGGTCTTCTTCTCGCTCCCGGTGGCTTCTTCCTCGGAGTGATGACTCCACAGCACCTTGCAAAACTTGATGATCTTGCTGCGGGTGACTCTGCTCGCAGTCTCGAGAATTCGGACGGGTTTCTCCTTATAAGTCAGATCACTGTCGAGCTGTATGGCCTCTAGGGGCACTGTGTCTCTCAACGGAATATCGGCCATGTCGGCATGACACTTCTTCAGCTGAGAAACATGGAAGACATCATGAACTCCGGACAATCCTTCCGGCAATTCCAACTTGTAAGCAACTTCTCCACGACGTTCGAGGATTTTGTACGGGCCAATGAATCGGGGTGCTAACTTTCCTTTGACACCAAACCTCTTGATTCCACGAAGTGGGGACACACGAAGATATGCTCGGTCTCCCGCTTCGTAAGTTACTTCCTTGCGTTTACTGTCGGCATAACTATTCTGTCTTGACTGTGCTATCTTGAGTCTATCCCGAATCAGCTTGACTTTCTCTTCGGAATCTCTGATAAGATCGGAACCGAAAAGTGATCGATCTCCAACACCATCCCACAAAGAATGGTGTTCGCACCTCCTTCCGTATAGAGCTTGAAGGGGCCATCTTCGATGGACTTATAACTGTTGTTGTATGAAAACTCTGCGTATGGCAAATTATCATCCCAGCTAGACCCATAGTCTAGCACACAAGCTCTCAACATGTCCTCCGTAATCTGGTTGACTCTCTCGCCTCATCCATCTGCTGGGATGAAAAGCTGTCTTGAACTCCAGCCTCGTACTCCAAAGTTTCATGCAACTGATTCCAAAACTTTGAGGTAAATTGTGTTCCTCTATCTGACACGATACTCCTCGGAACTCCATGCAGACATACGATCCTGGTCATGTATATCTTGGCCAACTTAGCACTGGTATAGGTAGTCTTCACGGGAATGAAGTGAGCTACCTTGGTCAAACGATCAACCACTACCCAGATAGAATCATAACCTGAACGGATTCTGGGTAATCCCGTGATAAAATCCATTCGAAGTTTCTCCCATTTCCAATCGGGAATCGGCAAAGATTGAAGTAACCCTGCTGGCTTCTGATGTTCTGCCTTTACTCGTTGACAAACATCGCATACTGCTATGTACTCGGCAATATCCTTCTTCATACCTGTCCACCAGAAACTTTCCTTCAAATCCAGGTACATCTTGGTGTTGCCGGGGTGAATCGAGTACGGTGAATCATGAGCCTCCTGAAGAATTAGCTTCCTGAGTTCGGGATCATTGGGCACATAAATACGATCCTCGAACCATATAGCTATGTATTCATCCTTACGAAATCCTTTGGCTTTTCCTTCATTCATCTTTTGCTTTATCTCATCAATTTCCTTGTCCGACTTCTGAGCTTCACGAATCCTTTCGGCCAAAGTGGACTGAACTTCCAGAGTTGCAACATATCCTCTCGGAACTATCTCCAGCCGGAGATCTCTGAGGTCATCGACTAACTCCTGGGTAATCCTCCTGCTACAAGAGTATTCACATAACTCTTACGGCTCAAAGCATCTGCTACAACATTAGCCTTACCTGGGTGGTAATGCAATCTCATGTCATAGTCCTTGATTAACTCTAGCCATCTCCTCTGCCTGAGGTTCAACTCTTTCTGCGTGAAAATATACTTCAAGCTCTTGTGATCTATGTAAACATCACAACGGTTTCCGATAAGGAAATGTCTCCAGGTCTTGAGTGCATGCACTACGGCTGCTAACTCCAAATCATGTGTGGCATAATTCATCTCGTGAGGTCGTAGCTATCCGGAGGTATAAGCTACAACTTTTCCTTCCTGCATGAGTACTCCTCCGAGTCCCCGACGAGAAGCGTCACAATATACCGTAATCCTTGTGTATGTCCGCAAAATCAATCTTGGGCTGTGACCAAACGTTTCTTCAATTCCTGAAAACTGGCTTCACAATCCTCGGTCCAAATGTACTTGGCTTCCTTCTTCAACAGCTCAGTCATGGGCTTGGCAATCTTCGAGAAGTTCTCAATGAACCTCCGATAATATCCTGCGAGTCCGAGAAAACTGCGGATCTCCTTGACTGAGGTGGGCGACTGCCAATCGGTGACTGATTCGACCTTGGCGGGGTCAACTGCTATTCCTTCTCCTAAAATAACATGTCCGAGGAATCCAACTTCCTTCAGCCAAAATTCACATTTGCTGAACTTGGCATACAACTGATGTTCTCGAAGTTTCTCCCACCAAGAAGTTGCAGGTCCATCAAGTTGATGTGCGGAAAAGCGCACCTTCTCTGCATCATTGCATCCAACAGTGATTAACTCTCTTCCGACCTTGCGGAGCCAATCATCGCCACAATCGCTCAAGGCTGCTAGAGAACACCGGGCGGATTCAGCCTTAGGAATCGAGTCAAGTTGTCAACAGGGGGTGGTGGCGGTGGATTGTTGTTGTTGTTGTTCTGATTCTGGATGAGTATCTGCATGAGGGCATTCTGCTGCTGGAGTAGCTGGGTGAGCTCCGGCGAAAAGCCGGTGTCACGTCTCGGAGGCATCTGGTGTTTTGGAGTGGATGAGAAAATTAGAATAGAACAATGGTCTAATGAGAAATAACACTACCCATATGAATGCACAATCATAAACACACCAATCATTTATTCATTCCACTCAAACATGGTTCAATCATGATTACAAAAGCTCACGGCTAATCGAAAATAATGACCTAACTGATCCACGGAAAAAGTAAAATAACATGGTGGTCGACTAAATGTCTTCATCAAAAATCCTTGCGTCCTCTGGTGCGATGTCCTCCAGTGTGGCGTCCTTTGTTACGGCGCCTCCTCTTGCGGCTTTCTCCAGTGGAACTCCCTTCATAATCCTGATCATTGCTCACGAGGGGTCCGTCATCTCCACTCGGAAAAAGGTCTTCTCCCAAGTCCATGTTTTCCTCTAATGCGGCAACCTTCATCTTCAGGTCGTCGACTCTCTCCATGAAGTCCGCGATTTCTTCCTCATGGTTAAGGAAGTCTGCGTGTGCCTTCTCCTCCAGTTCCAGTTCACGGAACAATAGCCTCCTGTGTACCTTCGAAGTTACGGGTGAAGTGCGGATCTCCCGTTTCCTGAGGAGACACTCCAAGTCTTGGACATAAGAGAGAATGGAGTCGTCCTCTACGGTACGGATGATATCTCCATTCCTTGCTCTGCGAGAAACCATGGCGAGGTCTGATGGATCGAGCTCGGCCCTGTACTCTTCTCGGAGATGTCCAAGTGCACGATAGATCGCCATGTCCCTTCCGAGGATCCAGTTGAAGTCGGTAAACTCAAAGTCAATAGGCTCTGTATGTCCTCCGAAGGTTCTCCCTGGAATATGCACTTCAATTCTGTAGCGGGTATCCGTCGGAAGTGCGTTGGTAGGCTTCCCGGTGATCGAGGGCAGAGCAATCTTCAGCTTCTTCACCAGCTGGACCAGCTTCCTGCCGAAGGGCATCGTCTCATCTGGCTGGCAAAACTCCGGTAGCAAAACTGGGGTGAACTCGACGGCCATCTAGAATGTTGAAAATTGGAGAGAAGTCAGAAATGAACAGGGGAGAATTACGGAATGATAAGGATATAAAGTAAATAGTCTCTTCCTATGGCTTTCCGATCCTAGGGGTTACGTCCTACGGTCAGCGTGTGCTCTGATACCATCTCTGTAGCGACCCGACCCAAAATTGGTCTAGTCTCTGTGACTGTACCATCCCAAGATCATGCTGGTACCCACAGTACATCGATGAAATAATCAAAGTTCAATCACACCTGAATTTATTACACGATTCTCATATAGAGTCTTTATTACAAGAGAATAAATTCGGTCGAAGGCCAACTCATGAGAAATAAACTAGTAAAGCTGCGGAAGCGTAGAAGAATAGTGAGTCCATCCGACTCCAAAGGGCAATCGCCAAGCGCGGATCGTAGCCTCAATCCTGATCGGAATACTCCTCTGCAACATAAGACGTTGCAGCCGTGTAGGTCAGCATTTTGAATATGCTGGCAAGTCATGAAGAGAGAATAACAATAATAAAATTTCTAACACTATATGCATTTTGGCTGTGGGGCTCTAAGTTTCATCATTTTGCGAAAAGCCAGTTTTTTCCTACTACAGTGGACTTGCTCGCAAATACTACAAAATTTTTGTTAGTTATTGAGATGGTTCCGCCAACCAATATCTCATTCCCAAATTATTAAGTCATAACCCCCTCAATTAACTTATTAATTTTAGTGTTGAGATTTCCGAATACTTCCAAGTTCCAGAGGCTCAAATTGTCCGTAACCGGGGACACGGCTAATCGATTAGATCTTTAACTCTGCAGAGGTTTGCGCACTTTACCCGCAAGAATCATTCCCTCCTTTTAAGTCTTCGCACTTCAGGGTGTTTGAAGACGGGATGAATGAAACAGGGTCTTCCGAAGAGTTCTTCTGGCCACTGCCGGTACCCATCCAATCCTACCGTTCTTCTACATCTCGTAGTACCGTCCAGCCAGCGTCACTACTAGGGTTGACCCGCTAGAGCCCATAATGGCTTGCGGCTGCACAAGTAAGCTTCCGGTCAATGGGGCATCCATCCGTCTCTTCGTGGCTGGGTGAAGCTTTCCGCAAGATGTCATGGCACTTCTCCATGCATCCCGGCCAACCACTGGGTTCTCCAGGGTGCCCGTCAACCGTCCTCCACCCAGTAGTGAATTTCGAAGTCCATCTTGATCTTGAAGTTCATGGGGTTGTCATCATCTTGACTCTCACATCTTTCTTATGAATTCACTCAACCAATCCCGTCTACGCGCATAGCAAAAGTAAACTACTTCGTCCCAGGGTCTTGGTAACAAGGGGATTTGGTTCATCCTACCACATGATACTACTCAAGAACATAACTTCCAAAATTTCACCTACTGCATGCATGGTGGGGAGGTATATCTCTAATGCAATAAAAATCATAGGTATTGAAAAGAAACATGATCAATGACTTGCCTTGCTGACGATCCTCGTAAGCTAGGGACTAGTGGTAGCCAGCTTCGCACTCCGGAAATTCTACCGAGGCAAACAATAACCACAATAAGCATACAACAAAGGATCACTTACATACCAGCATAGTAATATGAAACACACCAAACAAACGAATCAAAACCCAAAAAGAAACTCGAAGAAATCCAACTCAAAGTTTTCCTACTTCAAGCAACAACTAGAAATAGTTTTATATAACAAAAAATTTCTCACCATAACCTAATCATGGGTTTATGTTAACTTAACAGAAAAGAATGCATTAAGCAACTAGGAGCAAAAAGAATTAATTTAAAAGCTATTATAAAACTCTTATTAGGCCTAAAGCAAATTTTAGTAAGAAAAATAAAATAAAATTTTTATTTATTATAAATAAAAGTCCATGCTCTAAAGTGACAGAAACCAACCTAGAATAATCAATCACATGTGAAAAATAAATTTATTTGCTAACTAAAATAATAGGAAAACAGTAGCTAGTTAATTAATTAAGAATAGCATGATTCTGCTAGAAACTATTTTTTATTAATCCTAAAATGCCCAAATAAATTCCTACGGTTGGGCTATGTCAAAACAAAGTTGGGACAAAAGAATCACTAAAAATAATTTTCCTAACTCATTTTATAGCAGATTTACTATTCTGACTAAATCTAAAATAAAGCAATTCTAAATAATTTTAACATAGCTAATTATATTTTCTACAGAAACTATAAGAAATTTGCAAACCAACAAAAGAATAATCACAAAAAAATATTAAGTATATTAAAAGATATGAATTTTTCAAATCTGAAACTATTCTGTTAAAACAGAAAATGAAAATAAAAGAAAAATGGCCTAATGGGCCTAACTAACGCCCTGTGCGTAATATAACTAAACGGGCCTAGGGTTTAAACGAATCGGGCCGGCTCTAAATAAAAAAAAACCTAACTAAAATAAACCGGAACGAACCGGAATAAAACCGGTCTTATTTAACTAACTTACCCCTTCGGGGAAGATCTAATCTAAGCCGTATAAAATAGATCGGACGGCGGGGGAGAGGTCCGGTGACTTACCGGAGATCGACGGCGGCGGAGGCTCGGGCGGCGAGTGCGTCAGCGTCTCCGGTGGTCGGGGGCGTCGGCGGAGTGCTCCGGCGGGTGCGGACGGGCGAGGGGGTGGGTCTGTTGGAGTCGATGGGGCTCGGGGGTGACCGGGGCGAGCTCGGGGCGGCAAATGGCGGCGGCGGCGTTCGGCTACTCCGGCGAGGGCGTGCGGAGGGAGAGAGAGGTCCGGTGAGGGGCGAGGGGGGAAAACGGGGTCGGGGAGGGAGTATTTATAGGGGGTCCTCGGCTTGGACGAGGGGAAACGCGGGCGAGGAGATCTCGGCGAATCCCGGATCCTTCGGGATCCGGCGAGCGGCGGCGGTGGCGTGGGCGAGGGGTAGACGACGGGTGGGGGTCCACCGTCAGCGAGAGAGGGGAGCGGGGGCTCGGTCGGTCGACCGACGCGAGACCGGTTCGGCGAGGGGCTCGGTCGGTTGGCGCAGATGGACCGGCTCTTGCGCTGTTGGGCAGGGCCGGCTGCTTGGCGCTCTGCTGTTGCCTCGGCTGCTGGGCTGGGCGATGCTTTGGCTGGCGCCGTTAGGTGGGCTGCCAGTGCTGGCTGGGCAGTCGGCTGGCTGGTGCTGGGCATTTTTTTTTTTTCTAATTTTTTTGAAAATTAAATACAGAGAGAAATATAAATAATTATATAAGACATATATATATCAAAATGATCAGGGAATATTCCTATCATTTGAACATTTTCGAGGCAAAATCCAAAGTTTATAAAAATCATTTTTTCCAAAATTCAAATAAAACTCAAATTTGAATTCAAAACTTTTGGCAATGTTTTCCTCTGATATTTTTGGAGTGTCATGTTTACTCCTCTCATACTTTTTCTCAAGTATTTATCAGGCATAGTTTTTGAAATGATTCCCATTACCAAAAGATGAATTCAAATTCCAAAACTTCAAAACTTCAAATGCCACTCAAATTCAAACAACATGCATAGATGCTTAGCTATAATTGTAAAACATACCAAATAGGAAATTTGGGATGTTACACTGGGCATCCCGGTGACCAGCCATTTTCTCGTGAGTGAGGAGCAGAGTCCACTCCTCTTGAGAATAACCCGCCTAACATGGAAGATAAGGGCAGCCTTGGTTGATACATGAGCTACTCGAGCATACAAAACAGAATGTTTATTTGAAGGTTTAGAGTTTGGCACATACAAATTTACTTGGAACGGCAGGTAGATACCGCATATAGGAAGGTATAGTGGACTCATCTGGAATAACTTTGGGGTTTAAGGGGTTGGATGCACAAGCAGTATTCCCGCTTAGTACAAGTGAGGGCTAGAAAAAGACTGGGAAGCAACCAACTAGAGAGCGACAACAGCCATGTACATGCATTAAAATTAATAAACATTGGATGCAAGCATGAGTAGGATATAATCCACCATGAACATAAATATCGTGAAGGCTATGTTGATTTTGTTTCAACTACATGCGTGAACATGTGCCAAGTCAAGTCACTTAAATCATTCAAAGGAGGATATCACCCCGCTATACCACATCATAATCATCTCAATAGCATGTTGGCACGCAAGGTAAACCATTATAACTCATAGCTAATCAAGCATTGCACAAGCAACTATGATCTCTAATTGTCATTGCAAACATGTTTATTCATAATAAGCTGAATTAAGAACGACCAACTCATCATATTTACAAAAACAAAAGAGGTCGAGTTCATACCAGCTTTTCTCATCTCAAT
The DNA here is from genome assembly GCA_021605205.1 of Aegilops longissima. Taxonomy (NCBI): domain Eukaryota; kingdom Viridiplantae; phylum Streptophyta; class Magnoliopsida; order Poales; family Poaceae; genus Aegilops; species Aegilops longissima. Next base: position 12,984,509 of record CM038677.1, read on the forward strand.
CGGTCCATCATATATCATCATAATTGCCTTTCACTTGCACGACCGGACGATGTGAATAATAATAAGAGTGTACGTGCATTGGACTAAGCTGGAATCTGCAAGCATTCAATAAACAGGAGAAGACAAGGCAATATGGGCTCTTGGTTAAATCAACAATAATGCATATAAGAGCCACTTCAACAATTTAATCATGGTCTTCTCCTACTGACCCCCAAAGAAAAGAAAAGAAAATTATTTACATGGGAAAGCTCCCAACAAGCAAAAGAAGAACGGGAAATATTTTTGGGTTTTCTTTTTAATTACTACTACTGCAGAAAAGTAAACTACTACTAATTTTTTTGGTTTTTCTTAAGGTTTAACAAGCACATAAGAAGAAAGCAGGAAAAAGAAAATAAACTAGCATGGATATTGCAGTGAAAGAGTATGAGCACCGACATCTAGTAATGAGTGTGTGTGAACATAAATGTAATGTCGGTGAGAAATACGTACTCCCCCAAGCTTAGGATTTTGGCCTAAGTTGGTTTATTTCCAGGGATAGCCTGGTAGATACCCATAGGTGTAGCTGGGGTCGTACTGCGACGAAGAATAGTTGGGATTGTATTGTGATGAAGAAGACTCTGACTGCCATTGGCTGACAGCCATCTATGGATCCCAAGAATAAACAGATTGTCGCGGAGGCTCCTCTTGTGGTTCCGGTTCCGGGGCTGGTGTCGGATTCTTGTACTCTTGGATGGCAGCCCACGTAACGAGATAGGGCCCTACAAAATTAAACAAAGAAGGAGCAGGCAAGGTAATAGTTTTAGGATAATGTTTATGGAAGAATAATTCATATTTGAGCCCTCCTTCCCTGTCCTTAACAAGAAAATCATGTGTTATCATACTTTTATAATCTAAATAAGCACTAGGCAGCAGTTTTTCTTCTTTCTCATGAAGCCTAATAGCTATGTTAAAATGTGCAGCGAGGTGTGAAGCATAAATGCCTCCAAAGATGGTACCCTTAGTACGGTTCATACTTAATCGTCTAGCAATAATTCCGCCCATACTAATAGTGTTATCGCGGTATAAACCATGGAACAAAATAAGAATATCAAGAACACTTAGGTTTCCACAGTTCCCGCGACCAATCAAGCAACGACTAGCAAATAAGGCAAAATAGCGTAAAACAGGAAAATGTATGCTAGTGATTCTTGCATTAGAAACCTTCCTGGTTTCTCCTACAGAGATAGTGTTAATAAACGCTTCCACCTCTTTACGGTGGGGTTCCTCTAAGATGCGCTCAGGGGGTATGTTGCAGACTGCGCAAAATTCAGACAATGGCATTTTCTTCACAACGTCATATAAACGAAACTCTACTAAAGGAGGTGATTCCTTAGGGAAAAAGTAGAAGTTTTGCACAAAAGTATTTGTGAGTAAGAGATACTGTGGACGTTGGTCGCGGACGAAGTCGGTGAGGCCAGCATTCTCAATCAGTGAATAGAAATCCTAATAAATACCGGCCTGTGTCAAGAAATTATCAGAAGGCCATTCACACGGCCGGACTTCCGCGGTACTAGGCAAATTATATTTGGGCCTCTGTGCTTCTTCATTTTTCTTCTCCTTCGAGCTTCGGCTCGATGAGCCCCTCAAAAGTCTCTTCATTATTTCTGAAAATCTGAAATTTTTAGTAACTTCAAATAAAAGTGAACCAACTTCAATAAAACTGATAGCAACAACTCCTACAAGTGCCTAGCGCCTAAATCAAGCATTAGAACTACTTGGAACCATATAAATTAGACATGCAAGCTCAAGAACATGGTCACCTGTGCAGCACAAATTTGCAAAGAATACAACACTAGAACAAAAACTAATCGGACCAATGGAGGACTCACATACCAAGGAACAATCTCCCCCAAGCAGTTTTGCGAGAGGTGCTTTGAGCAAGGCGATCAAAAATCACAACAAAGAGGGCTGGAACTCGTGCTTGAGTTGGTTTTTCGTGTTTGTGTGAGGAGGAAGAAGAAGATGGGTGCTGGAATAAGTGGAGGAGGGCCACCATGGGCCCACGAGGCAGGGGGCGCGCCCAGGGGGGTAGGGCGCGCCCTCCACCCTCGTGGCCAGGTGGCAGCTCCCCCCGCGGTGATTTTTGCACCATAAATCCTCAAATATTCCCGAAAAAAACATATTAAATTGGCATGTCATTCTAAGGACTTTTATTTTCGGGATAATTTTATATTGCACGGATAAACCAGGAAACAGATAGAAAAATACTATTTTAACTTTATTTCAACTAAAGAACAGAAAATATAGAGAGGGTACAGAAGGTTGTGCTTCTAGTTTCATCCATCTCATGCTCATCAAAAGGAATCCACTAACAAGGTTGATCAAGTCTGGTTAACAAACTCATTCCGATTAACATGGAACCGGAGAAATTTCGAATAACACTATGTTACCTCAACGGGGATATGCGTATCCCCTATAATGAGAATATCATATTTCTTCTTGACAGTAGGAAGAGGAAATTCAAAACCTCCAAATATAATCGATGGAATTTTTCCAATAGAGTTGATACTATGAACTTGAGGTTGTTTCCTCGGAAAGTGTACCGTATGCTCATTGCCATTAACATGAAAAGTGACATTGCCTTTGGTGCAATCAATAACAGCCCCTGCAGTATTAATAAAAGGACTTCCAAGAATAATAGACATACTATCATCCTCGGGGATATCAAGAATAACAAAGTCCGTTAAAATAGTAATGTTTGCAACCACAACAGGCACGTCCTCACAAATACCGACAGGTGTAGCAGTTGATTTATCAGCCATTTGTAAAGATAGTTCAGTAGGTGTCAACTTATTCAAGTGAAGTCTATGATATAAATAGAGGGGCATAACACTAACACCGGCTCCAAGATCGCATAAAGCAGTTTTAACATAGTTTCTTTTAATGGAGCATGGTATAGTAGGTACTCCTGGATCTCCTAGTTTCTTTGGTATTCCACCTTTAAAAGTATAATTAGCAAGCATGGTAGAAATTTCAGCTTCCGGTATCTTTCTTTTATTAGTGACAATATCTTACATGTATTTAGCATAAGGATTCATTTTGAGCATATCAGTCAATCGCATACGCAAAAAGATAGGTCTAATCATTTCAGCAAAGCGCTCAAAATCCTCATCATCCTTTTTCTTGGATGGTGTGGGAGGAAAAGGCATGGGTTTCTGAACCCATGGTTCTCTTTATTTACCATGTTTCCTAGCAACAAAGTCTCACTTATCATAACGTTGATTCTTTCATTGTGGGTTATCAAGATCAATAGCAGGTTCAATTTCTACATCATTATCATTACTGGGTTGAGCATCATTATGAACATCATCATTAACGTTTTCATTAGGTTCATGTTCATTACCAGATTGTGTTTCAGCATCAGACATAGAGATATCATTTGGATTATCAGGTGGTTCAACAATAGGTTCACTAGAAGTTTGCACAGTTCTATCATTTTTCTTTTTCTTCCTATTAGAGGAACTAGGTGCATCGATATTATTTCTCTGAGAATCTTTCTCAATTCTCCTAGGGTGGCCTTCAGGATACAAAGGTTCCTGAGTCATTCTACCAGTTCTAGTAGCCACTCTAACAGCATAATCATTTTTCTTACTATTCATTTCATGGAGCAATTCTTTTTGAGCTTTAAGTACTTGTTCTCCTTGAGTGGTAACCATAGAAGCATGTTTACTAACAAGTTTAAGTTCACCTCTAATATTAGCCATATAATCACCCAAGTGTTTAATCATATAAGCATTTTGTTTTAACTGTCTACCGAAATAAGCATTAAAGTCATCTTGCTTAAACATAAAGTTATCAAACTCATCCAAGCACTGACTAGCCATTTTAGTAGGAGGGACTTCAGCTCTATCATATCTATAGAGAGAATTTACCTTTACTACCTGTGTCGGGTCATCGGGGTCAGGAGGTTCTTCAATAGGTAATGGATCGAGATCATATGTTTCTTCAACAGGCGGTAAATTAAGACCGTGTATTTCTTCAATAGGAGGTAAATTCTTAACATCTTCAGCTTTAATACCTTTTTATTTCATAGATTTCTTTGCCTCTTGCATATCCTCGGGACTGAGAAATAGAACACCTCTCTTCTTCGGAGTTGGTTTAGGAATAGGATCATTAATTGGGGCAGGAGCTAGCTCAGGAGGTGCCCAATTATTTTCATTTGTCAACATATTATTCAACAGAATTTCATCTTCATCCGGTGTTCTTTCCCTGAAAAGAGAACCAGCACAACTATCCAGGTAATCTCTGGAAGCATCGGTTAGTCCATTATAAAAGATATCGAGTATTTCATGTTTCTTAAGAGGATGATCACGCAAAGCATTAAGTAACTTGAAAAGCCTCCCCCAAGCTTGTGGGAGACTCTCTTCTTTAATTTGCACAAAGTTGTATATTTCCTTTAAAGCAGCTTGTTTCTTATGAGCAGGGAAATATTTAGCGAGAAGTAATAAATCATATCCCGGGACTACGACACAACCAGGATCAAGAGAATTAAACCATATCTTAGCATCACCCTTTAATGAGAACGGAAATATTTTCAGTATATAGAAGTAGCGAGATCTCTCATCATTAGTGAACAGGGTGGCTATATCATTTAATTTAGTAAGATGTGCCACAATAGTTTCAGATTCATAACCATGGAAAGGATCAGATTCAACCAAAGTAATTATATCAGGATCAACAGAGAATTCATAATCCTTATCAGGAACACATATAGGTGAAGTAGCAAAAGCAGGGTCAGGCCTCATTTTATCTTTAAGAGATTCTTTGTTCCATTTAATTAATAGCCTTTGAAGTTCATGACAATCTCTGCAAGCTAGAATAGCGGCAGAAGATTCCCTATCAAAAAATAACCCTCAGGAATAATAGGCCTATCTTCATCATCACTTTCATCATTGTAATCAGATTCAATAATTTCTTTCTCTCTAGCCCTAGCAATTTGTTCATCAAGAAATTCACCTAGGGGCACAGTAGTATCAGGCATAGAAGTAGTTTCATCATAAGTATCATGCATAGCAGAAGTGGCATCATCAATAACATGCAACACATCAGAACGGATAGCAGAAGAAGGTTTAGGTGTCGCAAGCTTACTCATAACAGAAGGTGAATCAAGTGCAGAGCTAGATGGCAGTTCCTTACCTCCCCTCGTAGTTGAGGGATAAATTGTTGTCTTAGCGTCTTTCAAGTTCTTCATAGTGTCCAGCAGATATAAATCCGAAGTGACTCAAAGAATAGAGCTATGCTCCCCGGCAACGGCGCCAGAAATTAGTCTTGATAACCCACAAGTATAGGGGATCGCAACAGCTTTCGAGGGTAGAGTATTCAACCCAAATTTATTGATTCGACACAAGGGGAGCCAAATAATATTCTCAAGTATTAGCAGCTGAGTTGTCAATTCAACCACACCTTGAAACTTAGTATCTGCAGCAAAGTGTTTAGTAGCAAAGTAATATGATAGTGGTGGCAACAGTAACAAAAGAGTAAAGAAAGCAAAGTGATATTTTTCGTGTTTTGTAGTGATTGTGACAGCAGCAACGGAAAAGTAAATAAGCGTAAACCAGTATATGGAAAGCTCGTAGGTATCGGATCAGTAATGGATAATTATGCCGGATGTGGTTCATCATGTAACAGTTATAACATATGGTGACACAGAACTAGCTCCAATTCATCAATGTAATGTAGGTATGTATTCCGAATATAGTCATACGTGCTTATGGAAAAGAACTTGCATGACATCTTTTGTCCTACCCTCCCGTGGTAGCGGGGTCCTATTGGAAACTAAGGGATATTAAGGCCTCCTTTTAATAGGGAACCGGAACAAAGCATTAGCACATAGTGAATACATGAACTCCTCAAACTATGGTCATCACCAGGAGTGGTCCCGATTATTGTCACTTCGGGGTTGCCGGATCATAACACATAGTAGGTGACTATAGACTTGCAAGATAGGATCAAGAACACACATATATTCATGGAAACATAATAGGTTCAGATCTTAAATCATGGCACGCGGGCCCTAGTGACAAGCATTAAGCATAGCAAAGTCATAGCAACATCAATCTCAGAACATAATGGATACTAGGGATCAAACCCTAACAAAACTAACTCGATTACATGGTAAATCTCATCCAACCCATCACCGTCCAGCAAGCCTACGATGGAATTACTCACGCACGGCGGTGAGCATCATGAAATTGGTTATGGAGGATGGTTGATGATGACGACGGCGACGAATGCACCTCTCCGGAGCCCCGAACGGACTCCAGATCAGCCATCCCGAGAGGTTTTAGGGCTTGGCGGCGGCTCCGTATCGTAAAACGCGATGATTTCTTCTCTCCTATTTTTTTCTCCCTGAAAGCCAATATATAGAGTTGGAGTTGGCGTCGAAAGGTGTTCAGGGGGCCCACGAGGTAGGGGGCGCGCCCTAGGGGGGACTTGCCCCCACCCTCGTGGACAGGGTGTGGGCCCCCTGGTCTTGATCTTTGGCAAGGATTTTTATTATTTATTGTAAGGTATTCCGTGGAGTTTCAGGTCATTCCGAGAACTTTTGTTTTCTGCACATAAAACAACATCATGGCAATTCTGCTGAAAACAGCGTCAGTCCGGGTTAGTTCCATTCAAAGCATACAAGTTAGAGTCCAAAACAAGGGCAAAAGTGTTTGGAAAAGTAGATACGACGGAGACGTATCAATTTTCATAGGGATCCGGTTTAGCGGCCATCTTATTGACTAAGGTAGCCTGCTTATCCGAAATTTCAGCAGTGAACTTTTCAAGACGAGCAATTTGGGATCTTATACCATCAAATTCTTTAGACATATCATCGAGCTCTTTATTCATATAACTCATAAAACTTTTTTGTTCTTTAAGCTCGTTTCTGAAAAAATTATTATGCTCAAATTGCAAAACCATAAAACTCCTGACGTTACTTTCGATCTCTTCTAACCTTTTAAGGTGAAGATCACCAAACCTAGGTAGAGCCATCATGACAAACAAGCAATCCAACACACGAGCAAACAAAAGGGCAAGCGAGAAAAAGGCAAACGGAAAATAGAGGGCGAATAAAACGGCAAGGGTGAAGTGGGGGAGAGGAAAACGAGAGGCAAATGGCAAATAATGTAATGCGAGAGATAAGGGATTGTGATGGGTACTTGGTATGTTGACTTTTGCGTAGACTCCCCGGCAACGGCGCCAGAAATTCTTCTTGCTACCTATCGGTGTCAAAACCGGTGGATCTCGGGTAGGGGGTCCCGAACTGTGCGTCTAGGCGGATGGTAACAGGAGACAAGGGACATGATGTTTTTACCCAGGTTCGGGCCCACTCGATGGAGGTAAAACCCTACTCCTGCTTGATTGATATTGATGATATGGGTAGTACAAGAGTTGATCTACCACGAGATCAGAGAGGCTAAACCCTAGAAGCTAGCCTATGGTATGATTGTTGTTCTGTCCTACGGACTAAACCCTCCGGTTTATATAGACACCGGAGGGGGCTAGGGTTACACAGAGTCGATTACAAGAAAAGAGATCTACATATCCGTATTGCCAAGCTTGCCTTCCACGCCAAGGAGAGTCCCATCCGGACACGGGACAAAGTCTTCAATCTTGTATCTTCATAGTCCAACAGTCCGGCCAAAGGTTATAGTCCGGCTGTCCGGATACCCCTAATCCAGACTCCTCAAGAGCCCTCGAACCAGTCTTCAATGACGATGAGTCCGGCGTGCAGATTGTCTTCGGCATTGCAAGGCGGGTTCCTCTTCCGAATACTTCATAGAAGGTTTTGAACACGAGGATCATGTCCGGCTCTGCAAAACAAGTTCCACATACCACCGTAGAGAGAATAATATTTCCACAAATCTAATCCGCTGATGTATCCCGTAATGTGACATCACACCATAGCCAAGCCTTTATTCGAATCGTTTTTTACAGCCAACCTCGGTGTGTTTTGCGAGGCGGTTTCCTTGGCACGTCCTGTCGAAGCAGAGATCGTGTCCCCTTATCGCGGGATTCTCATCAATACGGACGTGGGTAACCCAACCGCGCCATCAATTACGGCGCTTGGGGGACGAGCGAGTTTTACCAGGCTGGTGGGGATGCATAGTTTCGTCCGCCCGTATAAAGGGCTAAGGATTCACCTTTCTCCACCCACGCCTTCTTCCTCCTTTGCTCATCCATTCTCGCACACTCGAGCTCCAGCGCCCAAGTCCACATCTTCCTCCTCAACCTTCTCCAATCATGTCCGGAGCGGGAGGCAAGTGGATGGACTCCTCCGTCACGGAGGGACACATCAAGAAGCTGAGGGGAGCCGGATACCTGTCTGAGGATATCGCACACCGGCTCCCAGATGCAGGGCAGCTCATCCCTACCCCCATGCCCCATGAGAGGGCAGTATTCCTTACCCACTTCCTCCGCGGACTGGGATTCCATCTCCACTCATTTGTCCGGGGGCTCATGTTCTACTACGGCCAGGATTTCCACGATCTGGCCCCGAACTTCATCCTCAACATATCGGCGTTTATCGTCGTGTGTGAGGCCTTCCTCCGCATCAAGCCCCACTTCGGCTTATGGCTGAAGACCTTCAATGTCAAACCGAAGGTGGTGCGCGGCCAGCAGGCAGAGTGCGGAGGCGCCATGGTGGGCAAAATGCCCAACGTCACATGGCTTGAGGACTCCTTCATGGAGACCATAAAGGGGTGGCAATCGGGGTGGTTCTACATCACCGAGCCGCGCGACCCCAAATGGGCGGCAGCCCCGAGTTCCAATCCGGAATCCCCACGCGGCTCACCTCCTGGAAAGAGAAGGGCCTGCCCTGGGGTACTCCGGGAGAGCTGACCGGACTCCAAACCTGTGTCCAAAACATGGTCAACAAGAAGCTCAAGCTCGTCAACATAGTCCAGGTCATGCTCATCCGCCGGATCCTCCTGTGTCAACAATGGGCGTTTAACTTGTGGGAGTTTGACCCGACCCAGCACCAAACCCTGAGCGTGCTCTTCGACACGATGCACGAGGATGCTTGGAAGGTGCTATTTAAGGGCAACGAAGTTCCCCCTCCCCTTACGGAGGACCGTGGATTCAGCGCGAAGCGCCAAGCCAGCGCGGTAAGCTATTTTATCTCTTATGGAGTATTCATTTTTCATAGTTTAGCTATGTACGGGGTCTGAGCTTCCATGTCTTTGACAGGAATGGGTGGAGACATTGGGGTAGATCGACTGCCCGGCCCCTTTGCCCAAAGACCCTGCGGACGCTCCCCTGACGGAGATGCTGACTCCGGCGCCTTACGAGCTGCCGGAGAAAAAGATCAAGAAGAAGGCCACGGGAACCCGAAAGAGTTCCCGGCGCCAGGTGTTATCAGACTCATCGTCCGATAACTCCGAGACGCACTCCTCCCATGGAAACGAGGAGGAGGCAGATAAAGGTTCTTCCCCTCCAGCCGGGGAAGATAAGAAGAGGATGGTCGCCCCAACTAGGGAGGTCGGAGGGTCCAAGAAGGGAAGGACTCTCCCTCCGGACAACTCCACCACCGCCGCCGAAAGCGAAGACGAGTGGCCATCCAGGGCCAAGCCCCTAGCGAGATCGTAAGTATTCGGACACCAGAGTAACTCGTGGTGCCGTTTAATTGCATAGCTTCTTCTAACGCCGGACATGGTTATGCAGTCCGTCCAGGGCCCGTATCGACGTATCCTCGTCGAGCGGTTCTTTGGACCCGTCGGCCATGAGCAGCGGAGGATCACTTCCGGCCGCCTCCTCCCCTCGCCCTACGGACAACGCCGAGGTGTTGTCTCAAAGGGCACCAAGCCGAGGGGAGGTAGTCCTGGAGGCGCCACAAGGCGACCTTCCGGACTCCAGGCGCAAAGGGAGCAATGCTCCCAAGGGCTCCTAGTTCGGCCCTAGGCCGAATACCGCACCGGAACCTTCAGTGGTTCCGGACTCCGGCAGGCGGCCCCCCACTAAGAGGGGCAAGCCTACCGTGTCGGTGACCTCCGTCCACCCGGAGGCAACGGATAATTTGCTGGAGGTGCTTAACGGCGCCTCCATCAACGAGGAGCACCGCACTATTATGAGTGCGGTGATCCAGAAGGTTCAGTCCGCCAAGAGCAGACTAACTGAAGCCTGTGCCAGCCTTCTAATAGGCTTTGAGGTATGTATTAAAATATATGAAAATATTAGCGCATAGACAGTAGCCCCTGATGCTCTGTTTGGCGTTCATAAAGAAAAGCCGAATAGAGGATCAAAATAACGTTCGCAAGAGTCTAATACCAGTATGTCGATATGCGTATGCAGGCTTCGCTTCGACCTCTCCAGACCGATCATGGAGGTCGATTCACGATGCGTAACCTCGAGCGTCTCGAGAAAGAGCTCGGCCTTGCCAAGAAGCAGCTCGAGGAGAACCAAGGTAAGTAATGCCTTGTCTATATGTGTATAAAAAATGATGTAGTTGCAAAAATGATAGGATCGTTATGAATGTGTCAGGGGCCACGATCGAGGTGGCGACCCTGCAGCAAGCGATGTCCGAGGCCGAAAATAAAGCGGCCATGGAGCGCACCGAGCGAGAGAAGCAAGAGGCGCGGGTGGGCGAGGTGCAGCAAGAGCTCCAAGCTCTCATGAAAAACCACGAGACTTTGGAGCTTGACTCGAAGACGCGAGAGTCCGAGCTTGCGACGACCCTTGAGGGTGCCAAGCATGCCAAGGCCGAAGCCCAAAAAGCCCTCCAAAAAATTGAGGCGATGAGGAAGATAGCGGCGGGTAAGGCATTCATTATGCAGCGCAAGCATGTGAAAGTAAATTACTTGTTACTTACCCGAATCCGGAGCTCTCCAGGAGCATTCGCAGATTTGCCCTGCGGCGTGTCGGATGCCGCAAAGCACTACCGGGCCGAGGAAGGGAGCTCGACGGAGAAGGTGTTCTGGTCTCAGTATACTGAGGTCGAACACCCGGTGCCCTTAAGCGACCAGCTTAAGCAATTGGTCGAGCTCCACAAGGCGGCTGAAGAGGCCATGAAGGGTCTGATAGTCCGGCTATGGCCTGGAGAGGCCATGCCAGGGAGCTATTTCGGGCTGGTGACGCGGCTTGCGGATGCCTGTCCTTGGCTTGAGGTCATCAAGCGCTCCGTTTGCATCGAGGGTGCCCGCAGGGCGATTGCCCGTGTTAAAGTACACTAGGGCAAGATTGACGCTGAGAAGCTGGTGAAGGATGGACCACCGCAGGGCAAGTAGCATCGCCGCCCGGAGATGTATTATGAGGGGGTCCTGAAGGGTGCCCGCCTTATGGCGGATGAGTGTTCTAAGGATGTAATTTTTGAGTAAACTTGCTCGTTTGATCCTGTATTTGTGAAAACTTGTTTCATATGCGCTATGCAACGCTTGTTTGAATTTAAAATATTACCTTCTGTGCGGCTGTTTACATCTGAGAGATGGCTAGTCGTCGGCTTCTGCCCCCATGCCACGAGTGCTGGGGTGTTCAGGATAAATCTGAGCACTCTTTTTCCCATTCTTGGGTCCTTCGAGGGAGGTGGTCAGCGCAGCGAACAAGGCAATCGGACTATAATGCTTTGTCACTTTCACGTAGCCATAGTAGTCTACAATTTTAAATTTCGGTGAAGCCCCTAGTATTCGGGAGACCGAGTTCGGGGCGCGATACACGCCTAAGCCGGACAAAGCCGACTCCTCTCCCTAAGCGGCATAAGTCTTTAAGGACTTGAGACCTCTCGAACAGCGACCAGCTATCGCCTTATCATGACAGTCAGTTTTAGCTTTCTCTACTGAGGTGCTTAGCCCAGCTGAACTAGGGCACAAATCGCAGTAGTTCTCCCAGTGCTACCTTAGCCGATATAGCGGAACGTAAGGTACCAAAACATGGGAGCCGGGCAAACCCAACAATTGACCAAAAACATGACTCGGAGCTGATGGATATAATGATATAAGTTCGGGGTGCCGCACTTTTCGAAAGTGTTCGGACTTCTCACGCCGTATTATGGGGTCCTTAAGCCCCTGGCATATTAGTCGTACCAAAGTGTACGGGTGCTGGATGTTATGAATGAACAAAAAGGGGAAGTGTTGGGGATATTACCACTGGGTGTAAACCGGCCAGGACAGGCCGGGTTAACTTCATCAGTAGTTGAATATGTTAAAGCCCAAGTAGGCAGACGAGGGCTTAAGGCCCATAGCCGGTTCAAGGCATGTAGCTGTAAACCGGCGTCAACATGTAACTTGTATTGTAAGTTAGGAATAGAAGAGACCGAGCTGGATACATCTATAAACCGCATCGATTTCAGGAACCGACGGGCGCCACCCATGTATACAAGGGACGACCCAAGTGTTCAAGGACAACAGACAACAACTCGAGACTTAGGCGGCTTATTTGCTCCTAGTCATCGAAATCCCATCAATTCCATCACAACTAGACGTAGGCTTTACCTTCATCAAGGGGCCAACTAGTATAAACTCTCTCGCGTCCTTGTGTCCGCTTTAACCCTTCAAGTCAACCCGTAGAGATGGCTCCACGACTAAGTCCTTTCATGAGGACATCTGCCGCTACTAAACCACGACGCTTGGCGCCACCGTGGGCTATCGCATCGATGGTTTCAAGTTCTTGGAGGGCAACTTCAAGGACTCAAGGGCTATGTCAGTGGGCGGATGACCAAGAGTCGTCGCGGCAAGCTCTACATCGACGATTCAGGGTGGGCCCCGAGGCCGGCTCGATTGAGTACGGGTACCGGGTCCCCTTTGGTGGCATACACGTCTTCATCGGCAAGATCGGTGAACCGGGCCCTGAGCCGGACATCTGCACCGACCTCGTCGAAACGGCTCAGCGTGCGCGATCTGCCCAGGTTAAACCGGCCGTGAAGCGCGCCTTCGTGGGAGTCATCCACGGAGGAGAATATGAGGATGGATCGGAATCTGGTAGCGAGACTGTTGTTTATTGCGGGGACGAATCTTCAACCGGAGAAACCGAATCGTTGTATCAGCTGCAAGACGGCCGGATCGGGGGCTGTTCCGATGGGTACAGTATTCCGGACCCCTCTGATCCGCCCAACCGGGTTGGAATATTCATGGCCGGTACACAGGCGACGATCCACTCTTCGACCGCAGCAGCAATGACTTCCGGGTCAGCAGCGGCGACGGCAGCTGGGGCAAGAGGCCCTGTGCACCCGCCGGCTCAAGTTTTATCTGATCTGTTTGATGCGTTAGCTGTACTTATGGCAGAGGCTAACCCGGCAGATCAGGATGTCCACAACACGGAAATTGCAAGGGTGAGAGAACAGATAACTCAAGCCAAGGCCGACCTAGCAGCCGAGAACAACAGGATGGTTGCAGAGCGGGCCGCTTTGGATGCGCAGGCCTATAAGCTTATGCTGGATCAGAACGTGTCGCGTGAAGTATTGAAGAGGAAGCACCGGTCTCGCTTGCCTCCGTTTTTCGACGCCAGAAATCTCTTTCACACCCCAGGAGCAGGAACTAGTAACCTGCCGGTGATAAACTGGGCAGAGGCACCTAGGCCCGGCGCGCCGGTTCAGCCTCGCCTAATGGAGCCGCCTCGACAGCACAATGTCGTGCCTCAGCCTGTTCAGAAACCTCCGGGTCATTATTCCAATCCAATGGACAATCTTGTTGCCGCCGCTTCACGACTGGAGGCCATCCCGATTGAAGGTGATTCTCCGAAGGCGGTGGAGACACGCCGGGTTAAGGAGCTTCTTCGGACAGCCTTAGTTCAACAGGAGGCATATTCATACAGCCGTGACCGAATTCATTCCACCCCCCATCCGAGCCGGAGTTACAGCAGACGAATGGATGAACCGGCCGTATCAAGCAATGCACGGAACGGTGGATCACCCCATGGCAATAATCCGGCATGTGATGCTCAGGAAGTAGTGGACCGGGCCCGAGCACGCAGGGAGGTCGAGTTAGCCACGCAACATGAGGCTCGTCAGCTTACGCCGGTTCGTCCAACCACCTCAGTCGAGCCAGGGGTTACTTCTAGTTCTTTGGGGGTGCCCTGCCTTGTCCCCGCTTTACGTAATGTGCGCCCGCCCAAAGATTTCAAGGGCCCGCGCAAGGTGCCAAATTAAACTGCCGATTTGTCTCCAGAAACGTGGGTAGAAAGCTATGAGATGGCCATGGAGATGCTTGATGTGGATGAGGCGGCGTGTGCAAAATATTTCACCATGATGCTTGAAGGGACGACCCGTACTTGGTTAAAAAGCTTACCGGCCAATTCTATCAGCTCATGGGCCCAGTTGTGAGCCCGGTTTGTCCAGAATTTCAAGGATACCTGTAAGCAGCCCATGTCGATAGTGGACTTAGCGGCCTGTGTCCAGGAGGAAGGAGAATCGACAACCCACTGGGTGCGCCGAGTCTCGAAAATTTTGCACTCATCAGACCGTATCAATGCTGATTCCGCGGTTATAACCTTGGAAGGCAACTGCCGGTTTAAGCCTCTGAAGTTGAAGTTGGGACGGATGAAGCGCCATTGTAACGATATGGGGACCCTCATGGGCGCATTAGTGAAGTATGCTGATTCTGATAGTACCAAGGATCCCGAGTCTGATGATGATAAGACAGGGAAGGGAAAGAAGAACAGCAACTCCAAAGGGCAGCAACACAACACAGCAGGTCATGGAAACGGAGGCAAGCGTAAAGCGGACAGCATCATGGACTTTGTGGCTAATACTAGCGCGCAGGATAAGGGCCAGCGACGAAAGGGTAAACCGTCGAATCGCGGTGGAGCTCCAAATCCTAACCCGGACCGCCTGACTTATCTGTTGAACCAGCCCTATCCAAAGCATGGGACGAAGGAGATGCCAGCCAACCAACTTTGGAAGGATTGTTACATTATGCAGGAGTTCAAGAATTCTAATGCTTTCCGATATGATCATGGATCAGGTGGTGGCTCAGGATCCGGATTCCATGGGCCAGGTCACGACGGAGGAAATTCTGCTTCAATGGTAATCAGGGTGGACACAGCAATCAAAATAATCAGAATAGCGAGGGTGGTTACAACTAGCAGCAGCAACAGTCGGGTTATCAGAGCAATCCAAAGCAGTTGAATAGTGGGCAATATCATGTCTTCACCACTAGCTTGGATAAGCGGGACCGGAAGCTTCACAAGCAAGCGGTGAACTCTATTGAACCAGTCGTGCCTCGTTATTTATGCTAGTCAGAACAACCAATCGTATGGAGCAGAGAGGATCACCCTCCCCGGGTTGACAATCCGGGTCAGCTAGCGTTGGTGGTAGCACCTCAGGTGGGAGGTTATAAATTCACCAAGGTGCTCATCGATGGAGGGAGCAGTATTAACATCCTGTACTATGAGACCTTCCGCCGTATGGGGCTAACAGATAAAAATCTTAAACCGTCCAATACGGTGTTCCATGGTGTGGTACCTGGTAAGTCAGCATATCATGTTGGCAAGATAGCTCTGGAAGTGGCCTTTGGAGACGATCATGATTCCAGGTCAGAGACATTGACTTTTGAGGTGGTGAAGATCCGGAGCCCATATCACGCCCTATTTGGGCGACCGGCTTATGCCAAATTCATGGCACGACCCTGTTATATTTATTTACAACTCAAGATGTCGGGTCACAAGGGGACAATCACTGTTCATGGGAGTCGCAAGATTGCTTTGGAGTGTGAAGAAGGTGATGCCGCCTATGCAGAGTCGGTTTGTGCCACGGAAGAGTTCAAATACTACAAGGATAATGTTGATCCGGCGGACATGACTCCATTGAAGAAGCCAACTACAGAGCATGATCCGGACCTAAAGTTCAAATCGGCAGCTGAGACTAAGCTTGTTGACTTTGTGCCAGGCGATTCGTCCAAGCAGTTCAGTATCAGTGCCAACTTGGATCTGAAATAGGAAAGCGCGCTCATCGAGTTCATCCGTGAGAACTGGGACATTTTTGCATGGAAGCCTTCTGACATGCCAGGTGTACCGAGGGAACTCGCTGAGCACACTCTTAATGTCGATCCTAAGTACAAACCGGTGAAACAGTTTCTCCGTCGGTTTAACGAAGAAAGGCGCAGTTATTGGAGAGGAGGTGGCCAGGCTCTTAGCGGCTGGCTTTATTGTTGAAGTTTTCCATCCTGAATGGCTGGCTAATCCGGTACTGGTCCTTAAGAAAAACTGCACCTGGCGCATGTGTGTGGACTACACAGACCTTAACAAGGCTTGTCCAGCAGATCCTTTTGCCCTCCCCGCATTGACCAGATTATTGATGCTACTACGGGTTGTGAGCGTTTGAGTTTTCTTGATGCATATTTTGGTTATCATCAGATCAAGATGGCAGTTAAGGACCACGAGAATACGGCGTTCATAACTCCCTTTGGAGCCTTCTGCTCTGTATCTATGCCCTTCAGGCTCAAGAGTGCCCAGGCAACTTACCAACGGTGTGTACAAAATTGCCTTCATAAGCAGATCGGCCGTAATGTACATGCCTATGTGGACGATATTGTGGTTAAGTTAGGGGAGAAGGAGACTTTGGTTGACGATTTGAAGGAAACCTTTAATAACCTACAGACATACAAGATGATGCTCAACCCGGCCAAGTGTGTTTTTGGTGTACCGGCAGGCAAGTTATTGGGTTTTCTTGTGTCCAACAGGGGAATTGAGGCTAATCCGGAGAAGATCACAGCTATCACCTCCCTGGCTAAACCGAAGTGTATCAACGATGTTCAGCGCTTGGCAGGCCGGATTGCCACGTTGAGCAGGTTTATCAGCCGCCTTGGTGAGAAGTGTTCGCACACGAACACGTCACCGTGTACCTCCAACGCCGAGGGTGATGCACCGCAGCTCACGTCGAAGGAGACCCATCCGGAAGCGCGGTACGCAAGCAATCCGGCAGGTGCTTTTCAGGACCCGAAACCCCAAGCGCCCGGGAGGGACCCTGTCTGGACGCGCGGCGGCTATGGGCTGCCCTAGGTCGATTTGCTCGCCCCTAGAGCCTCGAGGATCGCTGCCCTTCAACACGAAGAATGTAAAAACTAGGATAAAAAGTAGTATATTGATTTGTCGATTTGTGTTGTTATTCAATCGGCCGTCACCTCTTACATATATATGAGGCGGCTGGACTTTCCGTATATAAAAAGGACTCAAATCCCATCCAAAACATCAAAAGATAACCTAACTCGGACCACGAGGGCCGGAACTTCTGGTCAGCCCAGAACTTCCGGGCTAAAATTACATCAAGTAGCCCTCTTGCACAGCTCCTGCAGGTCGCATATGGCTTCGGATCGCAACGGTCCCAAAAGCAAAGTTGTGTATCCTGCAATGGAGAAAAATTCCTTAGTTGATCACTTTTTCATCCGAGGTCATCTTGATGTCGAAATCGGCCCCGCAAATCTGCAAATAATGTTAAAATTCCAGTTTTCGGGCCGCACCGCAAGGCAAAGTTTCTGTTTAGCCCAGAACCTCCCCGGAAGTTTTGCCCGGAACTTCCGGGGCACACTTTTGCAGCACACCGTTTTGGCTATAACTTTTGCATACGAACTCCGATTTAGACGTTTCTTATAACAAAATCGATCGTTTCACGAGACGAAGACAATTCTTGTAGAAACGTTTCCCATATGAGGCCATCTTGGGGGCATAATCAGCCGAATAGTGTTCTGAATACAAAATCTGAGTACTTCGAACACAACTTCGGCCTTAGAGATGAGACCGGATGACTATGGCCCAAATATCAAAGTTTTCCCTCTTGACGATACGGAAATTTCTCACTTTGAGAACTTCTCCATTTGAGACCATCTTAATTAAGTTCTTGGCCGTGCCAAAATCTGGTGTCAACACATGCCCCCTGTTTTTCGGCAAACTTGTGTGCCGAAAAATAACTTGCATGATGCTTTTCCTAAGGACGATGTCAACACTCCATCGGCCATTTTATGTGCTTAGGACGATAATTTCTATATCGGCCATGTTTAACTTCTTGTTTACATCATACCCTGGAACCGATTACCACCAATCGGCTTTAAAGAGATGGGAATGAACCCGTTCCTCGTAGCACTAAGGAAATCAAACTTCGAGAGGTCACGCCCTGTTAAGCAAGTAACATCCGGATGATTCCAATCCACCGATGCATCGGCCAAAGCAACACAAGCCGAATTATCCGCGTGAATGACTTCTACCTCATCATCGATCCATTGTATTAAGAATTGATGCATATGGTAGATGTCACACATTGGTTAGCATGAAGCCAATCGCGGCCTAATATAACATTATAGTTACCTTGCACCTCGGCGATGAAGAATGCGGTGGCCAAAGTTTTGCTTCCCACGGTGAGTTCCATGCACATCACACCTTTGGCCTCTGTCTTTTCTTTACCCTCAAATCCATTAAGTACCATATTGGTCTTCATCAAAGCATCATCATCTAACCCCAACTTCTTGAAGACCGAGTAGGGCATAAGATTTACCACAGCACCACCATCAATGAGCATCCTAGCAACCGGTGATCCGTTAATATGACCTTTGAGGTACAATGGCTTCAAGTGTTTCACCGGTTATTTTGGCTTCTCGAAGATAGCGTTCTTTGGACCAAAATCCAGTTGAGCCACCTCCCCTTCTTCACCTATAGCACGAAACTCGGCAGGTAAGTAATACACCATATAATATCCATACCTTCCCGAACCAGCGTAGAGTCGTAATCCACCATCTCATCTTCATCCCCCAATGTGTATATTGGGCTTAAAGTTTCCTCAATCGAAGGGGATTTTTCAGGTGGTGTGGACGATGTAATAGGGGTCGCATCATCCTCTTTTGGTGGTGAAGGTGTTGCTGCAGCTAATGTAGAAGCATCTGTGTTTTGTTTTTGTTTAGGCCTCCACACTTGTTTTGTGAGTGCCATGGACCGAATTTCACTTAACAATTCGTCCCTTTGCCTCTCCTCTTTGTGCTCTACCTCCTCGTGGTTCCTCATGCGTTGTAATCTCCTTTTCATGGTCTTGGTTAAACCGGGAGGACACCACTTAGGTTGAGTATATTTGGGATCCCTTGGTTTGGCCTTGCTTGTGCTCGCCTCATGATCACTAACCATGGAACCCTGCTGAACAATAACAATATCACCATCAGAAGTAGCCAGATTACCAACAACCGGCTTTTCGATCTCCTTTTTCTTGTCGCATTCTGAAATTTTCGCATTAGATGACTTAACACGCCACACTTTTTTATTGGCCTTACTTGGAGAAATTTTTGTTGGCCGATTAGCACCATAGCTCAAACGGCCTTGTGTCGGATAATAAAGCCTCTCGCGAGCAGGCCTTCTAGGTGCTGCCCACCCCATATGGAAAGCATAAGGAGCCATTGGGGGCTGCCCCCATCCTCCACCGAAGCCTCTCATGTAATATGGTGCATAGAAGGGTTGTGACATCCATGGTGTCGGTGCCCATGACCTATATGGCCTTGCATATCGTCGAAACTCTTGCTCCGGAGGCAATCTTGAACGCTTTGAATGTGATGGCCGATTAGAGCTAGAACCGGCCTCTTGACTTGCATATTTGGATAGCAACATATCAAAAGTTGGCTTGGTTCTCTTGTTCTTAGTTTCATTCTTTTTCCACTTGCCAACTTCTGAATTCTTGGGCTTGATCAATTTAACATGAGCATCCTCTTGTACTTGTGGTTGCCCCCCGAGTGTGGCATTTTTTATAGTGATCTTCAACACTTCCTTGCCATCGGGTTGCTTCTCAAGCACAATCTTTCTTCCCAAGACCTTGTCGCCCTCTTTGCTATTCCTGGGTTCACCAATAACAACATTAATTTTATTAGCAGATTCGGCTATGCTAGGCCGAATCAACATTTTCTTTCCCTCCAAGTCCATGGTGTTTATCGGGAAGGGTTGTTTATCAACTTGCATCTCAGCAAAATTCAATCTGTTGGAGAACGTAGTAATTTCAAAAAATTTCCTACGAACACGCAAGACCATGGTGATGGCATAGCAACGAGAGGGAGAGTGTCCGTCCACGCACTCGTGAGACCGAAAGCGAAGCGTTATAACAACGCTGTTGATGTAGTCGACGCCTTCACGATCCGACCGATCCAAGCACCGAACGACGGCACCTCCGAAGTTCTGCACACGCTCAGCTCGATGACGATCCCCGGACTCGATCCAGCAAAGTGTCGGGATGAGTTCCACAAGATGACGGCGCAGGACGATGTTGATGCTCCACCGACGCAGGGCTTCGCCTAAGCTCCGCGACGATATGACTTCTCCGCGCGAGGCTTCGCCTAAGCTCTACGACGATATGACCAAGTGGAATATGGTGGAAGGGAGCACCGCACACGGCTAAGGAACGATCCGTAGATCAACTTGTGTGTTCTAGGGTGCCCCTGCCCCATATAAAGGAGCCAAGGGGAGGGGCTGGCGGCCAAGAGGGGCGCGGCCAGGAGTCCTCTCCTCCGGGAGTAGGATTCCCCAATCCTAGTTGGATTAGGATTCCTGAGGGGAAAGAGAGAGGGGGGCGGCCCACCTTTCCTAGTCCTATTAGGACTAGGGGAAGGGGGCGACGCCACCTAGGGCTGGCCCTTTCTCCTTTCCACCAAGGCCCACTATGGCCCATGTAGTTCCCGGGGTTCCGTAACCTCCCTGCATCTCGAGAAATTCGATTTCACTCGAACACTTCCGATGTCCAAATGTAGGCTTCCAATATATCAATCTTTATGTCTCGACCATTTCGAGACTCCTCGTCATGTCCATGATCACATCTCGACTCGAACAACCTTCGTGCATCAATACTTATAAACTCATAATGAACTGTCATCGAAACGTTAAGCGTGCAAGGACCCTACGGGTTCGAGAACTATGTAGACATGACCTAGAACCATTCTCGGTCAATAACCAATAGCGGAACCTGGATGCCCATATTGGTTCCTACATATTCTACGAAGATCTTTATCGGTCAAACCGCATAACGACATACGTTGTTCCTTTGTCATCGGTATGTTACTTACCCGAGATTCGATCGTCGGTATCCAATACCTAGTTCAATCTCGCTACAGTAAGTCTCTTTACTCGTTCCGAATACATCATCTCACAACTAACTCATTAGTTGTAATGCTTGCAAGGCTTAAGTGATGTGTATCACCGAGAAGGCCTAGAGATACCTCTCCGACAATCGGAGGACAAAACCTAATCTCAAATACGCCAACCCAACAAGTACCTTTGGAGACACCTGTAGTACTCCTTTATAATCACCCGCTACGCCAGACGCTTGGTAGTACCAAAGTGTTCCTCCGTAAACGGAGTTGCATAATCTCATAGTTACAGGAACATGTATGGGTCATGAAGAAAGCATTAGCAACATACTAAACGATCAAGTGCTAAGCTAACGGAATGGGTCATGTCAATCACATCATTCTCCTAATGATGTGATCCCATTAATCAAATGACAACACATGTCTATGGTTAGGAAACATAACCATCTTCGATTAATGAGCTAGTCTTGTAGAGGCATACTAGTGACTATCTGCTTGTCTATGTATTCACACATGTATTATGTTTCCGTTAATACAATTCTAGCATGAATAATAAACATTTATCATGGTATAAGGAAATAAATAATAACTTTATTATTGCCTCTAGGGCATATTTCCTTCAGCCTCCCACTTGCACTAGAGTCAATAATCTAGATTACATAGTAATGATTCTAACACCCATGGAGTCTTGGTGCTGATCATGTTTTGCTCGTGGAAGAGGCTTAGTCAACGGGTCTGCAACATTCAGATCCGTATGTATTTTGCAAATCTCTATGTCTCCCACTTGGACTTGGTCCCAATGGAATTGAAGCGCCTCTTGATATGCTTGGTCCTCTTGTGAAATCTGGATTCCTTTGCCAAGGCAATTGCACCAAGATTGTCACGTAAGATCTTCATCGGTCCCGATGCACTAGGTATGACACCTAGATCGGAAATGAACTCTTTCATCCAGACTCCTTCATTTGCTGCTTCAAGCAGCTATGTACTCCGCTTCACATGTAGATCCCGCCACGACGCTTTGTTTAGAACTGCACCAACCGACAGCTCCACCGCTTAATAAAACACGATCCGGTTTGCGATTTAGAATCGTTCGGATCAGTGTCAAAGCTTGCATCGACGTAACCATTTACGACTAGCTCTTTGTCACCTCCATATACGAGAAACATATCCTTAGTCCTTTTCGTATTTCAGATGTTCTTGACCGCTGTCCAAAGATCCACTCTGGATTACTTTGGTACCTTCCTGCCAAGCTTACAGCTAAGCATACGTCAGTCTGGTACACAGCATTGCATACATGATAGAGCCTATGGCTGAAGCATAGGAACATCTTTCATTTTCTCTCTATCTTCTCGTGTGGTCGGGCATTGAGTCGACTCAATCTTACACCTTGTAATACAGTAAAAACCTTTCTTTGCCTGATCCATTTTGAATTTTTTCAAAACTTTATCAAGGTATGTGCTTTGTGAAAGTCCAATTAAGCGCCTTGATCTATCTCTATAGATCTTGATGCCCAATATGTAAGCAGCTTCACCGAGGTCTTTCATTGAAAAACTTTTATTCAAGTATCCTTTATGCTATCCAGAAATTCTATATCATTTCCAATCAATAATATGTCGTCCACATATAATATTAGAAATGCTACAGAGCTCCCACTCACTTTCTTGTAAATACAAAGCTTCTCCAAAAGTCTCAGATAAACCCATATGCTTTGATCACACTATCAAAGCGCTTATTCCAACTCCGAGAGGCTTGCACTGCACCATAAATTGATCGCTGGAGCTTGCACACTTTGTTAGTACCCTTTGGATCGACAAAACCTTCTGGTTGCATCATATACAACTCTTCTTCTAGAAATCCATTCAAGAATGCAGTTTTACATCCATTTGCCAAATTTCATAATCATAAAATGCGCAATTGCTAACATGATTCGGACAGACTTAAGCATCGCTACGGTGAGAAAGTCTCATCGTAGTCAACCCTTGAACTTGTCGAAAACCTTTCGCAACAAGTCGAGCTTTGTAGACAGCTATATTACCATCGGCGCCAGTCTTCTTCTTAAAGATCCATTTATTTTCAATGGCTTGCCGATCATCGGCAAGTCAACCAAAGTCCATACTTTGTTCTCATACATGGATCCCATCTCAGATTTCATGGCTTCCAGCCATTTTATGGAATCTGGGCTCACCATCGCTTCTTCATAGTTTGTAGGTTCGCCATGGTCAAGTAACATGACTTCGAAATAAGATTACCGTACCACTCTGTGCGTATTTTACTCTGGTTGACCTCACGAAGTTCAGAGTAACTTGATCTGAAACTTCATGATCATCATCATTAGTTTCCTCACTAATTGGTGTAGTTGTCACAGAACCATTTCTTGTGATGAACTACTTTCCAATAAGGGAGCAGATACAGATTATCTCATCAAGTTCTACTTTCCTCCCACTCACTTCTTCCGAGAGAAACTCCTTCTCTAGAAAGGATCCGAATTTAGCAACGAAAATCTTGCCTTCAGATCTGTGATAGAAGGTGTACCCAACAGTCTCCTTTGGGTATCCTATGAAGACACATTTTTCCGATTTGGGTTCGAGCTTATCTGGTTGAAGTTTCTTTACATAAGCATCGCAGCCCCAAACTTTAAGAAACGACAACTTTGGTTTCTTGCCAAACCACAGTTCATAAGGTGTCGCCTCAACGGATTTTGACGGTGTCCTATTTAACGTGAATGCGCCGTCTCTAAAGCATAACCCCAAAACGATAGCGGTAAATCGGAAATAGACATCATAGATCGCACCATATCTAGTAAAGTACGATTCGACGCTCGACACACCATTTCTCCGTGGTGTTCCGGTGGCGTGAGTTGCTAAACTATTCCACATTGTTTCAAATGTAAACCAAACTCGTAACTCAAATATTCTCCTCCACGATCAGATCGTAGAAACTTTATTTTCTTGTTACGATGATTTTCCACTTCACTCTGAAATTCTTTGAACTTTTCAAATGTTTCAGATTTGTGTTTCATTAAGTAGATATACCCATATCTGCTCAAATCATCTGTGAAGGTGAGAAAATAACGATACCCGCCAAGTGCCTCAACATTCATTGGACCACAAACATCGGTATGTATGATTTCCAACAAATCAGTTGCTCGCTCCATAGTTCCGAGAACGGCGTTTTGGTCATCTTGCCCATGAGGCACGGTTCGCAAGTACCAAGTGATTTATAATCAAGTGATTCAAAGCCCATCAAGATGGAGTTTCTTCATGCGTTTACACCGATATGACCTAAACGGCAGTGCCACAAATAAGTTGCACTATCATTATCAACTCTGCATCTTTTGGCTTCAACATTATGAATATGTGTATCACTACGTCGAGATTCAACAAGAATAGACCATTCTTCAAGGGTGCATGACCATAAAAGATATTACTCATATAAATAGAACAACCATTATTCTCTGATTTAAATGAATAACCGCCTCGCATCAAACAAGATCCAGATATAATGTTCATGCTCAACGCTGGCACCAAATAACAATTATTTAGGTCTAAAACTAATCCCGAAGGTAGATGTAGAGGTAGCGTGCCGACAGCGATCACATTGACTTTGGAACCATTTCCCACGCCAAGATCGTCACCTCATCCTTTGCCGCTGCTCGTCTATTCCGTAGTCCCTGCTTCGAGTTGCAAATATTAGCAATGTAACCAGTATCAAATACCCAGTGCTACTACGAGCTCTAGTAAGGTACACATCAATAACATGTATATCACATATACCTTTGTTCACCTTGCCATCCTTCTTATCCGCCAAATACTTGGGGCAGTTCCGCTTCGGTCCACCGCTTGCGGTAAAAACACTCGGTTTCAGGCTTAGGTCCAGACTTGGGTTTCTTCTCTTGATCAGCAACTTTCTTGCTGTTCTTTTGAAGTTTCCTTCTTCTTCCCTTTGCCCTTTTCTTGAAACTAGTGGTCTTGTTGACCATCAACACTTGATGCTCTTTCTTGATTTCTACCTCCGCTGCTTTTAGCATCGCGAAGAGCTCAGAATTGTCTTAGTCATCCCTTGCATATTATAGTTCATCACGAAGCTCTTGTAGCTTGGTGGCGATGATTGGAGAATTCTGTCAATGACACTATCATCCGGAAGATTAACTCCCAGCTGAATTAAGTGATTGTTATACCCGGACATTTTGAGTATGTGCTCACCGACGTAACTATTCTCCTCCATCTTGCAGCTATAGAACTTATTGGAGACTTCATATCTCTCAATCCGGGCATTTGCTTGAAATATTAACTTCAACTCCTGGAACATCTCATATGCTCCATGACGCTCAAAACGTCGTTGAAGACCCGGTTCTAAGCCGTAAAGCATGGCACACTGAACTATTGAGTAGTCATCAGCTTTGCTT
Organism: Aegilops longissima; assembly: GCA_021605205.1. Lineage (NCBI taxonomy): Eukaryota > Viridiplantae > Streptophyta > Magnoliopsida > Poales > Poaceae > Aegilops > Aegilops longissima. The sequence goes on from CM038677.1 coordinate 13,009,904, forward strand.
TGCCGTGACGCTCACAACTTCGGCTCAGCTCCTGCAGCAGGCCTCGCACCCAGCGGTGCTTCCAGACGTAATTTTTCTGTGCAGCAATGAGGATAATCCTCAAATTACGGACCCAGTCCGTGTAATTGCTACCATCATCTTTCAACTTTGCTTTCTCAAGGAACGCATTAAAATTCAACGGAACAACAGACGAGCCATCTATCTACAATAAACATAGACAAGCAAAATACTATCGTACTAAGCTCATGATAAATTTAAGTTTAATTAATCATATTAAAACTCCCACTTAGACAGACACCTCTCTAGTTATCTAAGTGATTACGTGATCCAAATCAACTAAACCATGTCCGATCATCACGTGAGATGGAGTAGTTTCAATGGTGAACATCACTATGTTGATCATATCTACTATATGATTCACGCTCGACCTTCGGTCTCCGTGTTCCGAGGCCATATCTGTTATATGCAAGGCTCGTCAAGTTTAACCTGAGTATTCGCGCGTGCAACTGTTTTGCACCGTTGTAGATGGACGAGAACTTATCACACCCGATCATCACGTGGTGTCCGGGTACTACTAACTTTGGCAACGGTGCATACTCAGGAGAACACTTCTTGATAATTTTAGTGAGAGATCATCTTATAATGCTACCGTCAATCAAAGCAAGATAAGATGCATAAAGGATAAACATCACATGCAATCAATATAAGTGATATGATATGGTCATCATCATCTTGTGCTTGTGATCTCCATCGCCAAGCACCGCCATGATCACCATCGCCACCGCGCGACACCTTGATCTCCATCGTAGCATCGTTGTCGCCTCGCCAACTATTGCTTCTACGACTATCGCTACTGCTTAGTGATAAAGTAAAGCAATTACATGGCGCTTGCATTTCATACAATAAAGCGACAACCATATGGCTCCTGCCAGATGTCGATAACTCGTTACAAAACATGATCATCTCATACAATAAAATATAGCATCACGCCTTGACCACATCACATCACATCATGCCCTGCAAAAACAAGTTAGACGCCCTCTACTTTGTTGTTGCAAGTTTTACGTGGCTGCTACGGGCTGAGCAAGAACCGTTCTTACCTACGCATCAAAACCACAACGATAGTTTGTCAAGTTGGTGCTGTTTTAACCTTCGCAAGGACCGGGCGAGCCACACTCGGTTCAACTAAAGTGAGAGAGACAGACACCGCCGTCACCTTTAAGCAACGAGTGCTCGGAGCGGTGAAACCAGTCTCGCGTAAGCGTATGCGTAATGTCGGTCCGGCCGCTTCATCTCACAATACCGCTGAACCAAAGTATGACATGCTGGTAAGCAGTATGACTTATATCGCCCACAACTCACTTGTGTTCTACTCGTGCATATGACATCAACGCATAAAACCAGGCTCGGATGCCATCGTTGGAGAACGAGTAATTTCAAAAATTTCCTACGAACACGCAAGACCATGGTGATGGCATAGCAACGAGAGGAGAGTGTCCGCCCACGCACCCTCGTGAGACCGAAAGCGAAGCGTTATAACAACGCTGTTGATGTAGTCGACGCCTTCACGATCCGACCGATCCAAGCACCGAACGTCGGCACCTCCGAGTTCTGCACACGCTCAGCTCGATGACGATCCCGGACTCGATCCAGCAAAGTGTCGGGATGAGTTCCACAAGACGACGGCGTGGTGGCGATGTTGATGCTCCACCGACGCAGGGCTTCGCCTAAGCTCCGCGACGATATGACTTCTCCGGCGCAGGCTTCGCCTAAGCTCTACGACGATATGACCGAAGTGGAATATGGTGGAAGGGGCACCGCACACGGCTAAGGAACGATCCGTAGATCAACTTGTGTGTTCTAGGGTGCCCCTGCCCCAGATATAAAGGAGCCAAGGGGAGGGGCTGGCCGGCCAAGAGGGGCGCGCCAGGAGTCCTACTCCTCCGGGAGTAGGATTCCCCCAATCCTAGTTGGATTAGGATTCCTGAGGGGAAAGAGAGAGGGGGCGGCCCACCTTCCTAGTCCTATTAGGACTAGGGAAGGGGCGCGCGCCACCTAGGGCTGGCCCTTTCTCCTTTCCACCAAGGCCCACTATGGCCCATGTAGTTCCCGGGGTTCCGCTAACCTCCCTGTACTCGATAAATTCGATTTCACTCGGAACACTTCCGATGTCCAAATGTAGGCTTCAATATATCAATCTTTATGTCTCGACCATTTCGAGACTCCTCGTCATGTCCGTGATCACATCCGGGACTCAACAACCTTCGTGCATCAATACTTATAAACTCATAATGAACTCTGTCATCAAACGTTAAGCGTGCGGACCCTACGGGTTCGAGAACTATGTAGACATGACCTAGAACCATTCTCGGTCAATAACCAATAGCGGAACCTGGATGCCCATATTGGTTCCTACATATTCTACGAAGATCTTTATCGGTCAAACCGCATAACGACATACGTTGTTCCCTTTGTCATCGGTATGTTACTTACCCGAGATTCGATCGTCGGTATCCAATACCTAGTTCAATCTCGTTACCGGTAAGTCTCTTTACTCGTTCCGTAATACATCATCTCACAACTAACTCATTAGTTGTAATGCTTGCAAGGCTTAAGTGATGTGTATCACCGAGAAGGCCTAGAGATACCTCTCCGACAATCGGAGTGACAAAACCTAATCTCGAAATACGCCAACCCAACAAGTACCTTTGGAGACACCTGTAGTACTCCTTTATAATCACCCAGTTACGTTGTGACGTTTGGTAGTACCCAAAGTGTTCCTCCGGTAAACGGGAGTTGCATAATCTCATAGTTACAGGAACATGTATGGGTCATGAAGAAAGCATTAGCAACATACTAAACGATCAAGTGCTAAGCTAACGGAATGGGTCATGTCAATCACATCATTCTCCTAATGATGTGATCCCATTAATCAAATGACAACACATGTCTATGGTTAGGAAACATAACCATCTTCGATTAATGAGCTAGTCTTGTAGAGGCATACTAGTGACTATCTGTTTGTCTATGTATTCACACATGTATTATGTTTCCGGTTAATACAATTCTAGCATGAATAATAAACATTTATCATGGTATAAGGAAATAAATAATAACTTTATTATTGCCTCTAGGGCATATTTCCTTCACAATCATCCTCATTAATAGCCGATTGTATCTGTCGTCGGAAAACATTGCAATCGTTAGTAGCATGAGAAAATGAATTATGGTACTTGCAATAAGCACGCCGTTTCAGCTCCTCAAACGGCGGTATGGTGTGTGATATTCTAATCATCTTATCCTGCAAGGGAGCATCAAATATCTTATCACACTTAGATATACAAATGTAAACCTCATCTCCTCATCACGATTCTTGCGAATCGTCTTAAGAGCATTGCATGTATAGGGTTTGGCCTTTGAGGACCAAACAAACTCAGTAGTATAAACATCAACCTCATCGTCTGAATTATCATCATTGTGTTCAACCATATGCATTCTAGGACGATCAGTTGTAGACCTATGAATATCTTTACTTCGACTTTCTTGAGCCAAAGCTTTTTGTAAGACTTGATTAATGTTCAAAAACTCATAACTTTCTAGCCTCTCTTTAATGTGAGTTTTCAAACCATTAAGAACAAGATCTGCCAAGTCTCTCTCAGTTATCACTAAGCTATAACATCGGTCTTTTATGTCTCTAAATCTCTTGGCATAATCGGTGACCGATTCATCATGTTTTTGCCTAACCGATGTAAGATGTGACAACTTTAGCTCATTATTGCCGCTATAAAAATGATCATGAAACTTTTGCTCTAATTGCGACCATAAGAGAATTGAGCCATGTGGTAAAGAAGCAAACCATGAAAATGCGGTACCAGTTAAAGACAAGGGAAATAAACGCACTTTCAACTCTTCTAGAACCTGCTTCACCCAACTGTGCTAGATACTGACTCACATGCTCCCAAGTTGTTTTCGTACCCTCGCCACTAAATTTAACAAAATCAGGAACCTTATAACCTTGTGGGTAAGAAATTGCATCGAAGTGTTCAGGATAAGGCTTTTGATACACACGACTCTTTACTTTCGGCTCGTTTCCGAAATTTTCTAGAAACATCTTATGCAAATCCTCCCTTAATTTAGCTAAAATTGGATCCGAGGTAGATGAAGATGTTTGTGGCAATGACATAGGAGCAACCTGAGTACTAGCTATTGGTGCAACTTGTGGGATGGGCGCCGAACCATAATTCGGCGGAAGACCAGACATGCTTGCACCTATGGGTGATGTGACAAAGTGATTCGGTGTTGACGCCGAATTGGGCACGCTCATAATAGGATTAGGGTATGTAGGTGCAGCCACAAGTTGGTTGGTTTGAGTAGGGTAAAAATTCAACGGCATATTATATTGTTGTTGCATAGGTGGTGCCGATGAAATAGGTAAAGTTGGACTAGGGTTTTCAGATATACCAACAGTACCACTAGATGATGGAGGCATATTTTTCTGAGAATTAGCACTAGCCACAAAAGAATTGTATGCCATCACATTACCCTTACTAGACTTTAAATCACAGCCACTTGCTCTGGAGAAAAAACTTTACTCACAGTGATTACGTCTTGTTCGTCGATGAGGGGAGGAAAATTGACGTTTCCAACCGGAGTGATGTTGCCTTGACGGTCCTTCTTGAAACTTGAAAGAAACGCTTCCAAATCCTCCTCCTCGCGCTTCTTCTTGAGCGTCTCAAAAGCCTCTTCACGCTGCTTCTTGTGCGCTTCGTAGGCTTGGCGATGTTCATCCGATAGTTCATCAAGACCAGGCTTAATGATGTTATCAGCGTCAACTTCTGAGGGCTAGGGGAGATTAGACATAGTTGATGATGATTCTTGATCTTTCGTCCCCAGCGGAGTCGCCAAAAAGTGTGTTCGCACATGAACACGTCACCGTGTACCTCCAACGCCGAGGGTGATGCACCGCAGCTCACATCGAAGGAGACCCGTCCGGAAGCGCGGTACGCAAGCAATCCGGCAGGTGCTTTTCAGGACCCAAAACCCCAAGCGCCCGGGAGGGACCCCGTCTGGACGCGCGGCGGCTATGGGCTGCCCTAGGTCGATTCGCTCGCCCCTAGAGCCTCGAGGATCGCTGCCCTTCAACACGAATAACGAACGAAGAACGAGAGAGAAAGACCAAGGAAGAGATGTAAAAACTAGGATAAAAAGTAGTATATTGATTTGTCGATTGTGTGTTGTTATTCAATCGGCCGTCACCTCTTACATATATATGAGGCGGCTGGACTTTCCGTACAAGAAAAGGACTCAAATCCCGTCCAAAACATCAAAATATAACCTAACTCGGACCACGAGGGCCGGAACTTCTGGTCAGCCCGGAACTTCCGGGCTAAAATTACATCAAGTAGCCCTCTTGCACAGCTCCTGCAGGTCGCATATGGTTTCGGATCGCGACGGTCCCAAAAGTAAAGTTGTAGATCTTGCAATGGAGAAAAATTCCTTAGTTGATCACTTTTTCATCCGAGGTCATCTTGATGTCGAAATCGGCCCCGCAAATATGCAAATAATGTTAAAATTCCAGTTTTCGGGCCGCACCGCGTGCAAAGTTTGTGTTTAGCCCAGAACATCGCCGGAAGTTTTGCCCGGAACTTCCGGGGCACACTCTTGCAGCACACCGTTTTGGCTATAACTTTTGCATACGAACTCCGATTTAGACGTTTCTTATATCAAAATCGATCGTTTCGACGAGACGAAGACAACTCGTGTAGAAACTTTTCCCATATAAGGCCATCTTGGGGGCATAATCAGCCGAATAGTGTTCTGAATACAAAATCTGAGTACTTCGAACACAACTTCGGCCTTAGAGATGAGACCGGATGACTATGGCCCAAATATCAAAGTTTTCCCTTTTGACGATACGGAACTTTCTCACTTTGAGCACTTCTCCATTTGAGACCATCTTAATTAAGTTCTTGGCCGTGCCAAAATCTGGTGTCAACAAGAAGGCGATCCCTTTATATCAGATGTTGAAGAAGATGGATCAATTCGTCTGGAGTTCGGCTGCTAATCAAGCGTTTGAGGATTTAAAGTGGCAGCTAGCCAATCCGCCTGTTCTTGCTGCTCCGATTGACAAGGAACCATTGCTACTATATGTGGCAGCTAATGCTCGTGCAGTCAGCGTAGCTATTGTGGTGGAGCACAAAGAGGCAGGCAAGGAATATCTGGTTCAGCGTCCGTTTTACTATATCAGCGAGGTGCTTATCGAGTCCAAGCAAAGGTACCCGCATTGGCAGAAGCTGGTGTATGGAGTCTTCATGGCAAGCCGGAAGCTTAAGCAATACTTCCAGGGACATCCCATCACAGTGGTCAGCTCTGCTCCTTTGGGAGATATAATTCAGAACAGGGAGGCGAATGGCCGGATTGCCAAGTGGGCTATAGAGCTTGGGCTGCACGGGTTGAAATACGTGCCTCGGACGGCGGTCAAATCTCAAGCACTTGTAGATTTCATCAATGATTGGACGGAACTACAAGCACCTGAAGAAAAGCCGGATCACACCTATTGGACCATTCATTTTGATGGGTCCAGGCAATTGGAGGGCTCGGGGGCTGGAGTCGTGTTAACTTCCCCACGAGGTGATAAATTCTATTACGTTCTCCGCTTAATGTTCCCTTATACTAACAATGCAGCTGAGTACGAAACTTTACTCCATGGTCTCCGGATTGCTAAGGAGATGAATCTCAGCCGAGTTAAGTGCTTCGGTGACTCGGACCTGGTGGCCCAGCAAGTATCTGGCACTTGGGATTCCAAGGATCCGCTCATGGTAGCATATCGTCATGAGGTGGATATTGTTGCAGGTCATTTTAAAGGATATCAGGTGGATCATGTGGACAGGCGGAAGAACGAAGCGGCAGACGCTTTAAGCCGGTTGGGCTCTCAACGTAAACCGGTCCCGCCTAATGTCTTCTTGGATGTTTTGCATAACCCGTCTGTCAAGCTCCCTGGTGAAGAGGATCTGGCTATTCCTGATCCGGAGGCTCAATTGGTGGCGGCTCTTCATGTTATTCCAGATTGGACGGTTCCTTATCTTGCATACATGAACCGGGGCGAGTTACCAGCGGACGAGACTCTGGCCAGGCAGATAATCCGGCGATCCAAGTCCATGACTATTGTCAATGGCGAGTTGCATCATTGCGTGTCAGGGGCGTTTCAACGCTATGTGTCTCCTGAGGAAGGCTGTGAAATCTTGCGTGAAATCCACGAAGGGGATTGTGGTCACCATGCTGGCTCAAAATATCTAGTGGCTAAAGCATTCGTCACGACTTCTATTGGTTGACTGCTCATGCTGATGCGGAGGACCTGGTTAGGCGATGTGATGGCTGTCAGAAGTTCTCAAGACGTGCTCATGTGCCGGTTCAAGAATTGAGGATGATTCCAATTACTTGGCCGTTTGCGACTTGGGGGTTGGATATGGTTGGGCCTTTCAAAAGGTCCAAGGACAAGAAGACCCACCTTTTGGTGGCGGTTGACAAGTTTACAAAGTGGGTGGAGGCAGAGCCCATCAGCAAGTGTGATGCAGCCACGGCGGTTCAATTCATCAAAAAAGTGATTTTCCGGTTTGGCTTTCCACACAGCATCATCACTGATAATGGTACCAACCTGTCCAAGGGTGCTATTAAGGAGTTCTATGAACATGAGCACATCCGGCTGGACGTTTCATCAGTGGCTCACCCGCAGTACAATGGCCAAGCAGAGAGGGCTAACCAAGAGATCTTACGAGGCATCAAACCCCGGCTTATGGTTCCTTTGCAGCGGACATAGGGTTGTTGGGTTGAGGAGTTACCATCTGTGTTATGGAGCATCAATACTACGCCCAACAGATCGACAGGATACACGCCGTTCTTCATGGTCTACGGAGGGGAGGCGGTTCTCCCCAGTGATATCCGTCATGATTCACCTCGTGTAGCAGCTTACGTTGAAGCGGACAACGAGGTAGCACGGCAAGATGCTTTGGACCTGTTAGACGAGGAGCGCGACATTGCAGCTGCCCGTTCGGCGATTTACCAGCAAGATCTTCGTCGCTATCACAGTCGCCGAGTTAGAACCAGAACCTTTCAAGAAGGAGATTTGGTGCTCCAGCTCATCCAAGACCAGACTGATATGCACAAGCTATCCCCACCTTGGGAGGGACCTTTCATGGTCAGCAAGAATCTGCACAACGGGTCATACTATCTGATCGATATTCGAGAGCATAAAGACTCACGTACATCAGAGGAAGAGACCAACAGGCCATGGAACATAGCTCATCTTCGGCCTTATTATACTTGAGCCATAGGCTCTACTTATGTACATATTATGAAAATGTATATACTATGATCAATACAATAAACCAGAGCCCTAGTTAAAGCGGGGTCTCTGTTATTATACTCGAACCCGAACCATCGCTACACCTCTTGATCGCATAAATGCCACTGCATCATTTGGGTACCTGGCTGACTCGAACCATAGCTACGCCTATCAGGGGCTTGGTCGTGTCCGACCATGGTAATGCCACTTGATCGGCTCAAACAGCCTCTTTTTGCAAATGATTCAATCTTTGTCTTTGCTTGAAAATTCATTTCTCTTTTTGCATATTTCTTTTGTTGAGTTTTTTAACCAACAATTATTAAACCGGTTCGCCTGTCAGTTGACGAAACACGGTTCACTCTTAATCCGGAGACTCTTTGCCTGGTTTGATTTTCTGTTAACATCCTATTATGGAGTAACACCGGTGTTCATCGTAACCCGGAACGGTTTACCTGGTAAACCGATCTTATATACACAGGAGCTGTTTTCTCCTACAGCAGAGGGGGTTTATTAAAACCTCCATTTTAAGATTGGCACGGCCAACTTCGTGCCCTATGATGGCAGGTATCATATATTTCGATATTTTGATTATATGTTTAAATCTAAGATATTATCTTTGATTTCATATCCATAGATATTATGACCCGCCTAGTGATACAATCACAGCGGCGTTTTAAGCTTTTTTGCTGCAGACATCAGTTTAAGATTGATGGTTCAAAGGGAAGCATAAAGTTGCAAGAAGTATGCACGAAGGCATATCAAACCCAAGTGTGGCAGCTAGTCTATTACAAGGCAACACGGTGCCCAGATAAGATAATTGTTTTCTGCATAACATAAAGGAGCAGTAATTTAAACCAGCTTCTGGTTCACGCTTGGTCACCAGCCTGGCCTGATGGTTGCGGGTCATCTTGCGCCGCTTCAACCTCTGCTTCCCTACCCAGCGGCTGGAAATCAATAGTTGTCCAGTCGATTCCCATTAATGCTTGAAATACAGCTTCATCATGGATCAGCAACGACGGTTCAATGTCAAGAGCGTAAGTATGCTTACGGATTGGAGGGACAAGGTTCTCCGCTTCAGGAATTGGTGCAGCCAATCGTTTGTTTTGACCATCATATTAAGCTTGGTAGTGAGACAAATCTGCATCTTCAACCAATTGACAAGCCAGAGGGCGTACTTCCCGGTTTATAGCTCGGAGATCCTCTTCGCTGAATTCTGTCCCGTCTTCCTTCACACTCGGGAAGCCCTAAGCCGCTTCAACAGGATCAAAATCCGGCACCCATGCTTTTGCCCGGATTAAGGAGTTTATAGCTCTGGTTCTAGCAGCAGATTTCTTTAACTCTTCAATCCGGGCAGGAAGCATTGACAACCTTTTGATAGTGTCTTGGATCAAGGTCGGCGCCAGGTTGTTGTGAGAAGCAGTGCTGATAATCCGTTGCGCACCAGTATACAGTTGTTCTATCAAGGTATAGGCGGGTTTCAATTTCTTCCGCACATCTGATCCCAAGTGGCCAATACGTGTCCCTGTATCATTCAAAGGGTTAGTAAAGCGGCAATTACATGAGAAGGCCTCGTTACTTCAGAAATCAAGAAGGCTTACCAAAGACGGCAGCGGTCATGGCATGCACTTGCCGCTTTACGCTGGTCAGTTCATCCACCACCGGTTTAAGTGCAGCCTCATCTTTCTCTGCCCGTTGAATTAAAGCGGCCTTTTCAGTGGCCCAATCTGTCCGCTCCTTGTTGAAACCCTCCTTAAGCTTTTCCATGACGCTTAAAGCGCTGGTTAATTCATTTTTTGCATTGGAGGTTTCAGCTTGCTGGGACTTCAGGTTTTCTTGAAGAACGGCGATTTGACTTTCTTTCTTGCTCAGATCAGCCTACATACAGATAATCATTTGATAAAGATTACGATGCAGAGTTGAAGTACCAACCACATAACAAGTTTATGCCCTTGGTACTTGGGGAATAATGCATATTTGCTTTTCATACTACAAATTCTATATAAGTCCCAAGCTCAATACAAGTATTTAACTTGGCACTTGGGGGCTAATGCCTATTTGCTCTATCCTCTAGTGATACTGGAATTTTTACTGTATAAAGTCCCGGTTTAACTACATTAAGTTGAAGCGGCCCTTGGGGGCTACATTCCCAAAGTACAGCTGCATTAAAGTTCATGGTGGAAAGTCCCGGTTAAAGTTGATATCTTAAAACCTCACTTGGGGCTATTGGAGTTGACAGATTGAAATATACAAGCAGGGAGTTATATAGAATTTACCTCATATTTGTCCTTCATCATGTTTACCAAACCGGCTTCATGATCACGGCTGGTATATAGTCGATTCAGATAGCCGGAATGAAGATCTTAGGGGTTCGAGCGGCATAAGTGGCCAAATCGGTGTTCCATTTGCCTTTACCAAATGCAACAAATTCATCTTTTGCAGTGTGTTTAGACAAAGCGACAGGATTGCCTGGCTCGGAATGACCAAAGCCAGTAATAACAACATCATCATCTTTGGCTTCACCGGGCCGCACTGGGGTCGCCGGGTTATCAGTATGCTTTGATGGGATCGCTGTTTTATCAATTTGAACAGGACTCGTGGGCTGATTAACAGGGCCTGTGGCATCAACATGTGCCTCTTCAGCGGTAACATCATGGTCTTGCGATGGTGGGTCGTTCAGCACATCATCATGGATATGTTCTTCAGGATCTGGTATTTTGGCCGGTTCAGGAGCGTCGTCTTCTTCTGCCTCTTTATCCAAACGATCTTTCTTGCTTGGCCTAGGCTTGGCCCTGAAAGGAACAAGACGGATCAGCCCAGGGAATATTGAAAGTGATATATCAAACAACATTATCAGGAAGATAGCTCACCCAAGCACTATTTTGAGTGGTGGGAGCTGGGTGGCTGACGATTCGCCGGAAGAAGAATGAGAAGTGCCCTGATAATCAAAGTCAGATGGGTGACGGACATAACCCGCTTTAGGATAAGCATTAACGAAACAGTTAGAGACCTCTAAATGGCGTTTCCGAACCGTATTGTTCGGTAAACCGGCGGAGGTAACTACCTGGCCGTTGTGCCGGGTTGTACGGCGAGCTTCATGCTGTTGTGTCTTCATAAGAAAGTTTGGGTCCAAATAAGCAAGAGGATGAGAAAATTTAACTTTCCGGTTTGCTCGACGGATTTTTAGTGAAGGTAAAGGGTCTGAATCGGAAGAAAGAGCGATTACCTCTACAACGTCAGCGTGACTGACTTCAGTGTCATCCTGGTAATAATCATTATCAATAAGGCGTGTGAAAAATAAACCAAGTGAATCAAGCTCTACCTCAAGGTCCGGATTACCCACATCATCGTTAGCTGGTGGATCGGAGGAGGCAGTGGTTCTCTTTCTATGGGCCGGTTTCTTCACGACTCTGGTCTTGGGCTGGGTTGTTTTCTCCGGTTTCTCTTGTGGAGGCTTCTTGCTCCAAAATGGATCATCACCCTGTTTGAAAGATGTTAAAGTCAACAAAGGATACTTAAGCATAGTCAGATTTCATGAAAACATAAGATATGAGTCTTACGGCTGGCGGTTTGTTAATGGCAGAAAAGGGAGGCAGGCCGGTTTGAGCGCAAGCAGCTTCCGGTTCATTTAACATCCTCTTAACAGCCTCAGTAACTTCGTCGTCTGTCAGCTGGATCTCAATATGCCGTAGAGGGTCTTTCTCATTTTCTATGTATTTGCACATCAAACCGGATCGTAGGCTTAAAGGTAGTATACTCCAAGATATCCAGCAGCGAGCAAGATCAATTCTTGTCAACCCGTTAGCCATGAAGGCCCTGAGCTTGGATAATTGAGGAGCATATTTGCTTCTCTCCTTAGCAGTCAGTCTTTGAGGGAAGGGATGTGTGTTACTTAGCCGCTCTGGACGATAACCCGGCAAGGCATTTTCTCCATCAGGAGAGGTATCTTTGCAATAAAACCACGTTGAATTCCACTCTTTGGGATGGCTGTGCAGTTTGGCGTGAGGGTAAGTGACCTCTTTCCTCTTTTGAATCGCCATACCACCTAACTCAGTATTGGGACCATCAGTAAATTCAGCGCGGCGGTTCAGATGGAAGCAATCTCTGAATAATTCAACTGTGGGCTCCTCTTGAAAGAACACCTCACAGAGCACTTGAAAGTGACAGATGTTGGTTACGGAGTTGGGGCCAATGTCTTGGGGACGCAGTTGAAAGTTGGCCAAGACATCCCGATAAAATTTTGAACCGGGCGGGCTGAAGCCCCGGGCTAGATGGTCAGCAAAAACAATAACCTCTCCTTCTTTGGGTTCTGGAGGACATTCCGGGCCAGGGACCCTCCAGTGAATGACATCTTTTTTGCCTAAAGCGCCAGTGTTGACTAGGTTTTCCAGTTGAGTCTCGGTCACTCGAGAAGGGACCCAGTTGCACTCATACACCTGCTTAGCCATGGTGCAATCTGCAAAGCGGTAATACCGGTTCAAGAATATGTTGGAAGGATATACATTGATGCATTCATTGTTAAACCGGAAGCAGTTATTCATAAACTCGAATTCTACAAAGCGGCAATATTTAGCTAGGAAATCCTGGCGGTTCAATAAGGGGACTAATGGTATATGCCGAGTTATCAATTTTTCTACAAGGTTAAACCGCCTGGTCTAAAATATTGAAGAGTGAAGATTGCGGATGAGTAAGTGTGTGAAAACAGGTTTCACGGTTTTGGATCTAGAACATGTTCAGAAAAAGGGATAAATATTCAAGGTCCAAAGGGGAGCAGATATTAAATCAATGAGCAAGAATACAGAGAGATCTATGGTCTTGAGATGCGCAAAGTGAAATCGGATGGTAAAAACTACTGCTACGCAGAACAAAGATTCACAGACTCGTCTGAAGATTCTCATATGAACATGAAGCAAGCGATGAACACTGAAGAACATGGAAACCCTAGAACAGATCTATGGTGGAAAGGTACAAGGCTTACCAGAGCTGAGGAAGAAACGGAAGATCGCCGCAATGCTCTGGTGCACTCAGGGTGATGCAGTGGCCAAGGTTGGTGCAGAAGGCGACGGCAGCGGTGGAGCTCCGAAGCTGGGCGACGCGAGGAAGACGAAGCAGATGGGCACGAAGGGGAAAAAGAAATGACCCTTCGGGCTTATTTATAAGGCGAGGGACATGTGCCAGGCGCAAAAATCAAGGGGCCGTGAGTTTGGAAACGGAGTTGTCGCCTTGATTGTCGCAGATCTATTAAACAAAAAAAAGGTATCGTGGATAGCTTTTATGATAGGTGACGTCACGCCGGTTTATGACGATCCGAGAAGATGACATCATGGCGGTTCACCAGATTACACAAAGATGCTGAAGATGAAGTTTTTTGCTAAGGATTGACATGAACCTGTTTAAATCAATCTGGGGCCTAATGTTGGGGATATTACCATTGGGTGTAAACCGGCCAGGACAGGCCGGGTTAACTTCATCAGTAGTTGAATATGTTAAAGCCCAAGTAGGCAGACGAGGGCTTAAGGCCCATAGCCGGTTCAAGGCGTGTAGCTATAAACCGGCGTCAGCATGTAACTTGTATTGTAAGTTAGGAATAGAAGAGACCGAGCCGGATACATCTATAAAATGGCATCGGGACTCTGTGAACCGACGGGCGCCACCCATGTATATAAGGGGACGACCCGGCGGCGGTTCAAGGACAACAGACAACAACTCGAGACTTAGGCGAAGCTTATTTGCTCCCTAGTCATCGAAATCCCATCAATTCCATCACAACTAGACGTAGGCTTTTACCTTCATCGAAGGGGCCGAACTAGTATAAACTCTCTCGCGTCCTTGTGTGCGCTTTAACCCCTTCAAGTCAACCCGTAGTGATGGCTCCACGACTAAGTCCTTTCATGAGGACATCTGCCGTGACTAAACCACGACAGGAAGGAATAGGTAATGCATGCAGTAATAGACTAGTGCTATGCATTGTTTATTCAAAAGGTTTGCATTAAAGCAGAATTATACAAGTAATGCGATAAGCAAAAAAATGGGACTATTTGACATGTCCCCTCCAAGGGCAAGCTGCGGAGCGGTATTTAAAGCAGGTATTTCGCTCGTATAGAGACCACCTGGGAGTTCCATGGTGTGGCGTAGCTTTCTGCCTCCCTGGTTGTTGTATCGTGTGTTCGGCGATTATACTGCCGAACAGAGCTTCCAGAGCGTAAAGTCCTAAAAGAGAGTAAAGAAAAAGAAAAATGACAAAGTAGGAAGCCCCTAGTGCGGTTGAGCCGCGTTGTGGGGCGTGCTGTAGTCGTGCCCCTCCCCCTATGCCCATGGTATTTTCAATGCGTAGTTATGTACGCGTGGCACGGATTTCACCGTTTGGCTGGGGCTGGGGTAGGGGCCGCATTTCTACGCTTGCTCGGAACATGCCAGGCGTTCTTGTTGCAGATTACTTCGGACTCGCTTGACGGCGTCTGGACGTTTGATCGCCGGACTGGAGAATTGCCTTGAAAGGCTGCTTTGTGCTTCTGCTGCGAGGGCCGTAGTGTGCTCCTCCGTTCGGAGGGAGCGCTCTGTGTTTCCATTGACCGTGATGACCCCCCGAGGTCCTAGCATCTTGAGCTTTAGGTATGCATAGTGCGGCACCGCATTGAATTTTGCGAATGCGGTTCGCCCGAGCAGTGCATGATAGCCACTGCGGAACGGGACTATATCGAAGATTAACTCCTCGCTTCGGAAATTGTCCGGGGATCTGAAGACCACTTCTAGTGTGACTGAGCCTGTGCAGTGGGCCTCTACACCTAGTATGATGCCTTTAAAGGTCGTTTTTGTGGGTTTAATCCTTGAGGGATCTATACCCATTTTGCGCACTGTGTCCTGGTAAAGCAGGTTCAGGCTGCTGCCGCCGTCCATAAGGACTCGAGTGAGGTGAAATCCTTCGATGATTGGGTCTAAGAACAATGCGGCGAATCCGCCATGACGGATACTAGTGGGGTGGTCCCTGCGATCGAAAGTGATCGGGCAGGAGGACCATGGGTTGAACTTTGGGGCGACTGGCTCCAACGCATATACGTCCCTTAGCGCACGCTTCCGTTCTCTCTTGGGGATGTGGGTTGCGTATATCATGTTCACCGTCCGCACTTGTGGGGGGAATCTCTTCTGTCCTCCGGTGTTCGGCGGCCGGGGCTCCTCGTCGTCGTCGCTGTGTAGCCCCTTGTCCTTGTGCTCGGCATTTATCTTGCCGGCCTGCTTGAACACCCAACAATCCCTATTGGTGTGGTTGGCTGGCTTGTCGGGGGTGCCATGTATTTGGCACAAGCGATCGAGTATACGGTCCAAACTGGACGGGCCCGGAGTGCTTCTTTTGAATGGCTTTTTCCGCTGACCGGGCTTAGAGCCTCTGAATCCGGCATTGACTGCCGTATCCTCGGTGTTGTCACTGTTGATGCGGCGCTTGTGTTTGTTGCGACGTGACCTGCCATTGCTGTCCTTGGTATCCGAAGTACCAGGTTTTTTTGATATGTTATTGCTGCGAGCCAGCCAGCTGTCCTCTCCCGCGCAAAAGCGGGTCATAAGTGTCGTGAGGGCTGCCATAGATTTCGGCTTTTCCTGGCCAAGGTGCCGGGCAAGCCACTCGTCGCGGATGTTGTGCTTGAAAGCTGCTAGGGCCTCTGCATCCGGACAGTCGATGATTTGATTTTTCTTGGTTAGGAACCGTGTCCAGAATTGCCTGGCCGATTCCTCTGGCTGCTGAATTATATGGCTCAAGTCATCTGCATCTGGTGGTCGCACATAAGTGCCCTGGAAGTTGTCAAGGAATGCGGCTTCCAGATCTTCCCAACAGCCAATGGATTCTGCTGGCAAGCTATTGAGGCAATGATGAGCTGGTCCTTTAAGCTTGAGTGGGAGGTATTTGATGGCGTGTAGATCGTCGCCACGGGCCATGTGGATATGAAGAGATAGTCCTCAATCCATACCGCGGGATCTGTCGTACCATCGTATGATTCGATATTCACGGGTTTGAAACCCTCTGGGATTTGATGATCCATTACTTCATCTCTGAAGCATAGCGGGTGTGCGGCGCCTCTGTACTGGGCTATGTCACGACGCAGCTCGAATGAGTCTTGTCTGCTGTGTTCGGCCCGGCCGGATTTACTTCTACTTTATCCGGCGTGACGGTTATCGTCCCTCGTAGTGGGGCGCCCTCGCGATCCGTAGATCGATCTTGCTTGCTTTGCTTTGTCTTCCAATACGTCTCGCGGGTCTAGCGTATTTCCCCTTGCCTTGGCATTTTTATTTGAGTGGCGTCGGGGTGCGGGCTGAGCTTTTGGCTGAAATGCCTCTCTGTCGCAGCCACGAGGTGGCCGATCAACCGCATCATACACTGGAGATGTAGGCTTTAATGCTTCCTCCTCTAAACGAGGTAGCAACCTGCGCTTTGGGTAACTCTTGTAGGGGCGTTTGAGTTCATATTCCTCGGCCGCAAGGATTTTAGTCCATCTGTCTGCTAGCAAATCTTGATCAGCTCTAAGCTGCTGTTGCTTTTTCTTAAGGTTGTTTTTCGTGGCCATAAGCCAGCGCTTCAAGCGCTCTTGCCCGACGGGATCCTTAGGTACGACAAATTCGTCGTCGTCGAGGCTTGCCTCGTCTTCGGAGGGAGGCATGTAATTTTCATCCTCTACCTCTCTGTCTGCCGTTTTCTCATGAGGGCTGGCTTCTCCATCCTCCTGCGCTGAATCTTGCTGGAGGGGGTTGTCGTTGTCTTCGGCACTGTCCGGAGTGTTATTATCTCCTGTGCCGGTATCACCGCTTTTGCTTTGGCGAGACTTAGAGCGGCCCCGCTGACATCGGCGCTTGGGTTTCTTCTTGGAGGGGTCATCCTCTGTTGTTCCATCGCCATTGCCTTCTTTGGGTGTATCCACCATGTATATATCATATGATGAGGTGGCTGTCCAGTGCCCTGTGGGCAGTGGTTCCTGTTCGTCTCCTGCATCGTCGTCCATACCGTCGATGTCTTCGGAGTCGAAGTCTAGCATGTCGGTTAAATCATCGACAGTGGCAACTAAGTGGGTGGTGGGTGGGCGGCGAATTTCTTCGTCATCTGCATCCCAATCCTGCCGGTCACAGTCCGGCCAGGACTCCCCTGACAAAGAGAGAGACCTCAGAGAGTTCAGTATGTCGCCGAAGGGCGAGTGTTGAAAGATATCTGCGGAGGTGAACGCCATGATCGACGCCCAGTCGGATTCGATTGGCAAGGGCGCAGGCAGTACGGAGCCCGTGGCCGGAGAAGAATCCGACAACTTGGGGTCACGGCTTTCGTGAAGGGTAAGGTTGGTATTCGGCTCGATCGCCGCTGAGACTGCGGCATCCGGTGCGGGCTCTAGCCACCCGTCCACGGATGGCGCGGCTGGCTCCGAATTGAAGGTCGGAGCGGTTGCAGGTGCGATCTCCTGAACACTGTCCGACGGTAGAGCTAAATCATGCTCATCGTGACGGTGCGGCACACTCGGCGGGGGCTCGAATCCGTTGAAGATCAAGTCTCTGCGGATGTCGGCCGTGTAGTTCAAGCTTCCAAACCTGACCTGGTGGCCAGGGGCGTAGCTTTCGATTTGCTCCAGATGGCCAAGCGAATTGGCCCGCAGTGCGAAGCCGCTGAATACGAAGATCTGTCCGGGGAGAAAAGTCTCACCCTGGACTGCATCGCTATCGATGATTGAAGTAGCCATCAAGCCTAACGATGACGACACAGAGGAACTCTCAATGAAAGCACCAATGTCGATGTCAAAACTGGCGGATCTCGGGTAAGTGGTCTCGAACTGTGCGTCTAGGCGGATGGTAACAGGAGACAAGGGACACGATGTTTTTACCCAGGTTCGGGCCCTCTCGATGGAGGTAAACCCTACTCCTTCTTGATTGATATTGATGATATGGGTAGTACAAGAGTTGATCTACCACGATATCAGAGAGGCTAAACCCTAGAAGCTAGCCTATGGTATGATTGTTGTTCTGTCCTACGGACTAAACCCTCCGGTTTATATAGACACCGAAGGGGGCTAGGGTTACACAGAGTCGGTTACAAGGAAAGAGATCTACATATCTGTATTGCCAAGCTTGCCTTCCACGCCAAGGAGAGTCCCATCCGGACACGGGACGAAGTCTTCAATCTTGTATCTTCATAGTCCAACAGTTCGGCCAAAGGTTATAGTCCGGCTGTCCGGATACCCCCTAATCGATGACTCCCTCACTACCTCTTGAGCACTCTGTTGGATTTCCCCGAAGAGGAAAGGATGATGCAGCAAAGTAGCGTAAGTATTTCCCTCAGTTTTTGAGAACCAAGGAATCAATCTAGTAGGAGGCTACGAGCGAGTCCCTCGTACCTACACAAAGAAAATAACTCCCCGCAACCAATGCGAATAGGGGTTGTCAATCCCTTCACGGTCACTTACGAGAGTGAGATCTGATAGAGATGATAGATAATATTTTTGGTATTTTTGGTATAAAGATGCAAAGTAAAATAAAAGGGCAAAGTAAAAAAGCAAAGAAATAATAAAGTGATGGAAGATTAATATGATAAAGATAGACCCGGGGGCCATAGATTTCACTAGTGGCTTCTCTCAAGAGCATAAGTATTTCTACGGTGGGTGAACAAATTACTGTTGAGCAATTGACAGAATTGAGCATAGTTATGAGAATATCTAGGTATGATCATGTATATAGGCATCACGTCCGAGACAAGTAGACCGACTCCTGCCTGCATCTACTACTATTACTCCACTCATCGACCGCTATCCAAGATGCATCTAGAGTATTAAGTTCAAGAAAACAGAGTAACGCCTTAAGCAAGATGACATGATGTAGAGGATAAATTCATGCAATATGATAAAACCCCATCTTTTATCCTCTATGGCAACAATACAATACGTGCCTTGTTGCCCCTCATCACACCGGGAAAGGACACCGCAAGATTGAACCCAAAGCTAAGCACTTCTCCCATTGCAAGAAAAACCAATCTAGTAGGCCAAACCAAACTGATAATTCGAAGAGACTTGCAAAGATAACCAATCATACATAAAAGAATTCGGAGAAGATTCAAATATTGTTCATAGATAATCTTGATCATAAAACCACAATTCATCGGTCTCAACAAACACACCGCAAAAAGAAGGTTACATCAAATAGATCTCCACGAGAGAGGGGGAGAACATTGTATTGAGATCCAAAAAGAGAGAAGAAGTCATCTAGCTACTAACTATGGACCCGAAGGTCTGAGGTAAACTACTCACAATTCATCGAAGGGGCTATGATGATGTAGAAGCCCTCCGTGGTGGATGCCCTCTCCGGCGGAGCTCCGGAACAGGCCCCAAGATGGGATCTCGTGGGTACAGAAGGTTGCGGCGGTGGAATTAGGTTTTTGGCTCCCTATCTGATCATTTGGGGGTACGTAGGTATATATATGAGGAAGGAGTACATCAGTGGAACTTCGTGGGCCCCACGAGGGTGGGGGCGCGCCTGGGGGGTAGGGCGCGCCCCCCTACCTTGTGCCCACCTCGGAACTTTCTTGACGTAGGGTCTAAGTCTCCTGGATCTTGTTCGGTGAGAAAATCACGTTCCCGAAGGTTTCATTCCGTTTGGACTCCGTTTGATATTCCGTTTCTTCGAAACTCTGAAATAGGCAAAAAAAACAGCAATTCTGGGCTGGGCCTCCGGTTAATAGGTTAGTCCCAAAAGTAATATAAAAATAAAAAATAAAGCTCAATAATATTCAAAACAGTAGATAATATAGCATGAAGCAATCAAAAATTATAGATACGTTGGAGACGTATCAATGGGTCACCACCACACTTTATGTAAACAACTATAATGTCTGGTACAAGCAAAAATTAAGGAATGGTGGATAACCAAATATGCCTCCCTATGGAAATCATAACTTTGCATCATCGGTTCCACACACAATCATGTGTTCGACCACATTATCATTCATTAGAGGGGAGCTCCTATACGGTAAGTTCAGCGCCGTGGAAGCAAACTGGCGCCTACACGCAACGCTAGTGGGCCGGCCCACGGACGAAAGAAAGCAGAAAAAGTCTCACGACAAAAACCGCTAAAAATACGATGGACCGAGAACTTGAACCCGCGCCTGTAAACTCCAACATTATTCAGCTAGCCACTACACCACCGGAACTATAGTGTTTTATGTCAAACGCGAATCGATAAGAACCATAAAAGCCGCGCTATTTATTACGTATTTTTAAACTATTCATTTTTTTTGGAACAGTTGATTTGTTAATAAAAAAGTTCATCAATTAGAAGAAAGTTTATCAAATTTGAACGTAGTTCATTGATTTCGAAAAAGTTCATCAATTTTGGAAAAAGTTCATAGAATTTGGAAAAAAGTTCATCGAATTTGGAAAAAAGTTCATCAAATTAGAAAAAAGGTTCATCAATTTTGAAAAAAATTCATCAAATTTAAATAAAGTCCATCATATTTGGAAAAAAATCATTGAGTTTGTAAAAAACTGTTCATCAACTTTCTTAAGAAACAATCTAATTAAAAAAGTTCATCAATTTAGAAAAAAAAAGGTTCACGAAATTTGAGGAAAATTCACGCATTAAATGAAAGGAAAAAAATGAACAGAAAAGGATAAAAGAACAAAAGGTTCATCAAATATTGAAAAAGTTCATCGATTTCGAAAAAAGTTCATGGATTTTGAAAAAATTTCATTGATTTGGAAAAAAAGTACATTGATTTTGAAAAAAAGTTCATCAAATTTGGAAAAAGTTCATCCAAATTGAAAAATAGTTCACCGAATTTGAAAAAATATTCATTGAATTTGAATAAAAGTTCATGCAATTAAAAAAAGTTCATCAGATTTGAAAATAAGTTCAGCGATTGTGAAAAAAGTTCATCCAAACTCAGTTCACCGAATTTGAAAAATAATCATTGAATTTGAAAAAAAAGTTCAAGCAATGAAAAAAATTGCATCAGATTTGCAAAAAAATCATCGAATCTGAAAAAAATTCATCGAACTTGTAAACACGGAAAAAGTTCATTGATGGTGAAAAAAAGTTCACCAATTTGAAAAAAGTTTCATCATTATGAAAAAAAGTTCACAATTTGAAAATAGATTCATCAAATTTGAAAAAAGTTCATCGAATTTGAAAATAAATCATCCTATTTTAAAAAGTCATCAATTTAGAGAAAAAGGCTCCCGAATTTAAAAAACATGCATTAAAAATAAGGATAAGAAAGAAAAAGAACCGAACTGAGTATATAGACGAAAGCGAAGTTACTTTCCAAATGTGGGATGATAGCGTGGTTTTTAGGGGTTAGCCTGCGTAACAGGAAGGTCACAGGTTCGAGCCCCGGCTTCAACACCTTTTTTTACGTTCCTGGAAACAGCAAGAACAAAAAGATAGAAATGGAAATGGGCCAACAGAAAATAGCAACAGCAAGAACAAAAAGATAGAAATGGAAATGGGCCAACAGAAAATAGCAACAGCTCCAATGGTGGGTCCGCCACTGCTCACGAGCCTACATGCCTTCTCTGTGACCAGGAGCCCGAGACGATGCAACACCTCCTCGCGGGCTGCTCCTTCTCCCGCCAAGTTTGGCACGAGATCCTCTCCTGGTGCCGCTCAACCGCCGCGCCCCTGGGACAAGACGAGGAGTTCCCCACTTGGCTCCACTCCGCCATTGCCGCTCGCGCTGTCTCCGACGTGGGATCCCCTCCATCTCCATCCTCACGGCTTGGTGGCTCTAGAAGCACCGGAATGGATGCGTCTTTGACGGTCATCACCCTTCAGTCAGTTGTGCCGTCAACGACATCCGTGAAGAGGTAAGACTATGGGCACGCGCGGGCGCCGTAGGGCTTGCGCTCATCATGCCAGAGACGTAGCCTAGGGTCTTAGTGGCTGTCGCACCCACTTCCCCTGTGCGCCACGGCTGCTGTTGCACGCCATCCCCCCGTTTCATACCTGCACAAATGCTACCTCCTACCTATCAATGCAATGATATGCAAGCCTTTTGTGTATTCGCAAAGAAGAAAAATTATACACAATGCTAGGTTACACACCACAGAAGTCAGAGAAGAAATATATGGTACGTATGTGGACATGTGGCACAAAAAGGAAAGGAAAATAGAGTTGTTTTATGGTACCCTCAAATGAATATAAGTCCTCTCTGATCTGATGGATAGGATTGTTTGCACTCCAGTATACGGAGTAGATGTCTAGGAGTACTATCATTAAAAGTTGGGAGTACCACCACTTCGAGGGTAACTTAGTAATCTAGGTTCCCTAAAAAAAACTTAGTAATCTAGGATTAGATTATTAATTATGCACTAATTAAGGGATATGATCAACATGCGGCCTGCCATTAAGCTGGGGACACAGCCAAGAATCACGGGATGCACAGAGCACGACTTCTTCATATCCCAAAAACGAAATCAACACATCAGATCTCAAAAGTGATAAAACGCGATCCGGTGAAATACAAGTATACAAATATTAGTAATTGTGTGATTGTTGGAATTGGAAATATGAACTGATTGCTTGACAACGATAGGAACAGAGCAGGCAGTGCGTATATTCCAGCGGAGGGCCGAGTCGCCGGGAGCACTTGCCGGCGGCTAAGTTGCCAAAATTTCATGCATGTGTGTGATAGGGCCTGGTTACGGGGAAGGATTCCGCCGGGAGGATACCGCAACCGTCATTGTGCACGATCAGAGGCGGCAGCGTGCGCTTGACCGGATGAGATTTTTTTTTTAGCTGATTGGATTAGGAAATTAGATCAAGTAAAAATTAACACTACCTAAATTAAGGAGACAAAAAGTCTAAAGCGCCCTTTGAAATCAACGGTGAGATTTTGTTGGTATTCCACCCTCTAGGTAAGAATTACCCTATGCCTAAGTAAACAAAAATATGTAAATAATTCATGGGCAACCCTATGCATCAGCCGGATGATAAGTTGATTAGACCGGCCGCCTTAGCAACCATTGGATGTTGCCCGAAACAATCGATCAATCTGCCGGCCCAGCCAGTCGAGGACCTTGCAACAACTATCTTGTTACGCTCAAGGGCTTTGCAACAAGGACCTTGGTGCAAAGTCCGCCGAGTCTAAGCCCCAGCCAACTGCAACCTTTGTAACTGGGTCCTTGTTGTGTTCATAGGCTTTGCAACATGAACATTGTTGCAAAGAAAGGTCCCAGCTAGGCACAACCTTTCCAACATTGTTCTGGTTGTTACTGCAAAAAAAAAGTCCTGGTTACGCTCAAGGGCTTTGCAATACAAGCCTTGTTGCAAAGGTTCGCCGAGACAAAGCTCCGCCAATATAGGCGGGGGAAGAGTGGAAGTAGGAGATGGATTGAGCTTGAAACACCTGAGTGCCTCCTTTGTACCACCGACAACACGAACCTTGTTGCAAAGGTTTGCCAGATTCAGTAAGGAGAAGGGTGAGAGTGGGAGACGGAGTGGGCTTGCAACACGTGAGCGCCGCCTTTGTACCACCGGTGGCCGGTCCACGCGTGTGGCTCTAGAAACGTGGTCCAATCCTTGCGACATTAGACGTCCCAGCTCGCATCGTCGTGTTGTCGCCCCTAGCTCCGGCTTGCAAGCCACACCCTCCCCGCGAACACGACACCATTGTTGCCTCGCAGCACCGCGTGCCCTCACGCCAGCACCATTCCTAGCTTTGCGGCAGCAGCCATCACCGCCCACGACACTCAACATGTGCTTTGGTCGTTTTGGGACACAACCCGCAGTCCATCCTCTCTGTTTGTCGCTGATACTGTTGTCGCTCGCTGGCTCTCGCCGCCGCCGCGCTATGCTCCGACTCGCCGCTGCCGCTCTGCTTCGGTATCCGCCGCCGCGGGCTGTGCTCCGTCTCGCCACCGAAAAGGCTCTGCTTTCGATCCAAGAAGCCGTCGCCGGATACGGCGTCGGTGAGGAACGGAGGCCGGACGCGCCGGATACTGTTGTCCCGTTCCTCTATCTGAATCTTCGGACAAGGCTTTCACAGCGTCTTCGTGCTGCCTGTGCACAGTACTGACATGACCCATAAGTTTAGCTCACCCTATCTGCATTACTGTTCTGTACTCTGCATCTATGAAGAAATGCAGAGTTCATGTGGGCAGATCGCCCTCCGTTTTACTTCTTCTTCTTCTTCTTCTTCTTTTGGTGTGAAAAGCCAGTGTACTCATTTCCTTCTGTCGATCGATCCATGCCCGGCGCCCACAGGATTACAGATTTATTGTGCGTATGGAGCAACTCAAGTTTTCTGTTCATTGAGTGTGGAAGATACAAGTGGAAACAACAACCACAAGATGTTGCTTTATTGTGCTTTGTAGTTCCAGATTTATTCACTGAAGCCTCTGCACACAGGTCTTATCAACATCAATCCTCTCATCTCACCACTGATTATTGCACAGCTTAATTGTAGTTCTGATCCATTAATTCACCCAATGCATTCCTTCCTTCCTTCATTTGTAAATTATACACATGCACTTGTAAATTGCCTAGGCTGTGTATATGTGGTCTAACTGAATTTATATGTATGTGTGCTCTAACTGAATTTATATGTATATGTTCTCTAACCGAATTTTAATCATTCCACTTTAGGTATATATATATGTGCTCGGTTTGAACCTGAGAAAACTACTGTATGACATTTTGAGTAAGCAAAACAGCGCATTTCCTTTGCAGGAGAAAAAAAGATTAATTAATCTTCAGTGAGAGTATTTACTTCAAGTGCTTCATGTTAACACAAATATTCAGTTTCCACTATATTTACTTCATGTTGACACAATCAAACTTGACTTAGTGTAAATCTTGATCAGCGAATAGCAGAAAAAATTACATCATGTTAACTACGGCACAATATTCAGTTTCCACTATATCACTGAGTTTTGCTCTAACTGAATTTAGCTGTCCACAGCAGTCAAGTCATCACACACACACACACACACACACACACACACACACACACAACTAACTGAATTTTAACAGTATATCCTCAGGTGTGCAAAGTCACCAAGAGTTGTGAATTTAAGTTGGAGACAACATTTAAGTTATAAATCCTAGTACTCCTTGTGCAAAGTTACCTTGTTAGTTCTGAATCAGTGACAAATCCTAGTACTCCTTGTTCTCAGACTGTATATGTTGATCAGTGGTGTTAGAGTACGTAATGGGCCTAATGGGCCCATTAGTCTTAGGGTTAATTAGAGATAAGGGTTGCTTGCTTAGGGGTCAAGTAAGCCTTGCTTGGGAGTCAAGTAAACCTCTCTATATAAAGAGAGGAGATGTATCAATCTAATCAAGCAAGAATTAAGAAGGAAATCCCTTCCTTCTTGCCCGCCGTGGCAAAAGGCCCCGGCCGGCCCTCTCGTGCCCTCCTTCTAGCAGCGTCATAACAATTTGGTATCAGCTAGCTTTGGTTCGATCATGTCTTCACCTCCGCCAAACCCGTCTCTTTCGCTGCCGGTCACCTTGTCGCCTCCGGCGACCACCACGGTCGTCGCCCCGCTCCTGCCAGCGCCGGGGTCCTCCGTCGCACCCACCCCCGCCATCCTCACCTGGGAGGAGGTGTCCGGGGTGCTGTGGGACCTAACCCAGGCGGTCCAGGAGATCCACCTGTTCTTGGTCGGGTCCTACGGGCCACACCCGGCTGCGACGCCCATCGCCGCCCCCGCGCCGTCGTGGCTGCTGTGGCAGCCACCGCACCAGGCGGCCTTCGCCGCTTCGCCGGGCCATTGCAGCAGCCCGCTGCAGCTGCCATCTATCGCCACCACCGCCCAGCCACGGCTGCGATGGCAGCCGCCGCAGCTGCCATCTATCGCCACCATCGCCCAGCCACGCTGCGCGGCAGCCGCCGCTCTGGCGGCCTCCGCCGCGTCCGGCGCGGCATCGCAGCAGCCACCGCCGGTCAGCTCCGCCGTCCAGTATGGAATGCCCTACGACGGGAGTGCGACGACCTCGTTCCCATCGCCGCCGCCATCCTGTATGCCCACATCCAGCAGATCAAGTCCCCGCCGTCGCCGCCACCGCTTCGCCTTGATCGCTACCCGCCACGCGTCGGCGGCGGTGAAGTCAGAGCTTGCCGCACGCGCCTCCTAGAGCGTCGGCGCGTGCGGGAGATGCGTGGTCTGCAGCTGCCGCTCCTCCAAGTTGCCCTTCGCTGCGCAAAGGACCTCGATCTCGTCCGCTACGTCGGGGATCTTGGGCATGCGGTTTCCCCACCGGCGGCATGCTGCTGTTTTCTCCAGCGGCAGCGACCTCAAAGTCTGCGACATCGGCGGTTGGGAGGGCGATCCTCCTCGTCATTCTCCATCGCAAGCCCTCCACTCTTCCTCGTGCATGCGTGACCAACAGCCATCCAGCGGGAGAAGGCAGGTGTCACCGACAGAGCGCGACAGCGTAGCACCACCGCCTTCCGCAGCCGGCCGCCGCGAGGGCGCCTCTCTCGTCGCTCTTGCAACCACTTCCGGTGGCCATACACATGCACTCCTTTGGTCCGGTGGTGTCCATGGGATCCAGGTGGCTGTGCACGTGCACGTCCAACGTGCGGATGGTGTCCACTTTTTGTTGAGGGGTCCAAAATAAAGCGTCCCAGTCCATTTTAGGTTGAGAGTCATAAAACAAGCCGAGATGCAAAAGGCTTGTTTTTAGGTGTTAGGTTTGCGTTGCGTCGAGTCATGGTTATAAGTTGGTTAGGCTGCAGCTCGAGGACAAGCTACATGTCCAGGTGGGGTGCAGTGTTAGAGTACGTAATGGGCTAATGGGCCCATTAGTCTTAGGGTTAATTAGAGATAAGGGTTGCTTGCTTAGGGGTCAAGTAAACCTTGCTTGGGAGTCAAGTAAACCTCTCTATATAAAGAGAGGAGATGTATCAATCTAATCAAGCAAGAATTAAGAAGGAAATCCCTTCCCTCTTGCCCGGCCGTGGGTAAAAAGGCCCCCGGCCGGCCCTCTCGTGTCCTCTTTCTAGCAGCGTCATAACCAATATTTTAAATAGCGTGCTAAAAAATATAGCGAGGCCCTTCTCTAAATGCTACACAAGTTATAGCGCGCTAATAGCGTGCTATATTTCAAAATAGCGTTTGCAAGAAAAGTCAAAATATCTAGAAATAAAGTATTTAGGCAACTAAATTTTTCATAGGAGCAAGCAATATATGCATCTGATAAAAGGAGTGAGAAAGCTAGTGGGAGAATCTGATAAAAGGAGTGAGAAAGCTAGTGGTCGTGGGTTGGTTTTGGCCTGCTGGGCCTGTTGAGCTGTGCATATTTCAGTTTTGCATGGTCTGCATGTTATAACGTTACAACGTTACAACGTTATAGCGTGTGTAGCGCGCTAATTATGCGATTAGTGCCGTAGCGTCTGATTTTGTCAAAACGTAATGTCTCCCTTCCAAATATGCTATAACCGCGTTATAACGGCGAAATAGCGTGCTATTTAAAATATTGGTCATAACAAGTGGTTATTTGTACAGCACAGGAAAGAGATGTTCTCAGACTGAATTTGACCGAGCACTTTTGTATCAACAGTATACTGATGCTTGTAAGGAAAAAACTTGCTGCACAAATTTGGTTCTGAGTTTGTACCGCCAGTTAACTGAATTTGACTGAATTTTTGTACCAACAGCTGCACAAACTTGTCTGCAGTTTTGGTGCTGCACAAACTTGGGGCTGCACTTTCGAACCAAATTTGACTGCGCACTTACTGTACACTGTTAACTGAATTTGACAATATACAACGTGTGAGCACAGCTAAAATATCGTGTGAATTTAGGAGCTGTTGTCTGTTAACTGAATTTGACTGAGCACTTTCCAAACTCTGGAGCTGTTCTCTGTAACTGAATTTGATTTGACTGAGTACTTTCCAAAAGCCGGTTCTGAGTTTCTGCACAAATCTACGCACAACACGCTGCTACAATGAAATTGATTGAACTGAACCTATCTTGATTGAACAGCAAAAACAAATACCAGCTCGTAGAAGCAGAGATGGGGGCGGGGATCGGGGGGCGTCGGCGTCGCCCACCAGCAGCAGCGGTGGAAGCAAAGGCGTCGCTCACCACCACCACCACCACCACCAGCCGGCGGCCGAAGTGGGCTTGCGCGGCGACCGGATCGGCGGCTGTGGGCGGCGGAAAGTGGACCAGCGCGCCGGCGGTGGGCGCCAGAATCGGTGGCGCAGGTACCGCTCGTGAGCGGCTCCTCGTGGGTGGCCGCCTGGGCGGGCTCGTCGGCGACGCAGGACCTGCTCAGGCCACGGGCGGCTGGCTGTGGCGACGCGCGGGAGACGGTCGGAGGAGAAAGGAGACGTGGGCTTTGTTGTCGGAGCTTTGAAAGTACAAGGGCTTTTTTGCATAAACACCATTCTACATGAGTTTTTTGTGTAAACTCATAATCCAACGATATCCATTATGAGTAACACACAAATCCTTAATAAAAATAAACTCCAAAAACATATATACATTGAAGTGCTTGTGTTTCATGTTTTCAACATGCTTAAGCCTCTACTAGGAAAATGGCTATAGCTAATATGGATTAATGGCGCACCAGATACAGATGCGCCAATATTGACATATTACCAATGTCGACCTAATGTGTGGTGCGCCATTACTAGTTTAAAAAAAAGTGTTAGCAGTGACGCACCAGGGGATAATGCGTCATTACTAGTTGAAATAGTAATAGCGCACCTGCACAAAGTGCGACATTACTATGTGTATGATTGGGTCAAACCTTGGTCAAACTTAGTAATGGCGCACTTTGCATAGGTGCGCCATTACTATGTCAAACTTAGTAATGGCGCACCTGCACAAAGTGCGTCATTACTAACTTTGACCAAGTCATACACATAGTAACGGCGCACTTTGTGAAAGTGCGCCATTACTAACTTTCTTTGCACCCCCTGACGCCTTTTCAGTTTTAAAAAAAATAAAGAAAATGATGGAAATGTCAAAAAAAATAAAAGAAAATAAGTTTCCCATGTGATATGTGGTCTAGTTGCTGGGAAAATTTACAAATATGAATTTCGACTTTATTTGTAAAATCTCTCTGGAATTTAGTAAAATGGGCATAACTTTTGCATATGAACTCGGATTAAAAAGTTTTTTATATGAAAATTCATCTACTCGAAAAGTTACATCCGAATTCAAGAGGAAAGATTTTAAGAATCCCCAAAAACCTAACAGAACGAAAGATACGGGACTTTTAAGATCTAGAGGGGGGAATGGAAAAAGTTTCAAACTTAGTAATGGCGCATCATTTGCTAGGTGCGCTACTAGTAACAGAAAAAAAAAATTGGTTTTGAATTTTTTTTGGATATTTTTTCAAAATATGATACGTAATATGACCGGAAAGTTTGAAATATTTTTTTCAAAATTTCATCACACTCATGAACATGAACAAAGTCATAAACATCAACAAGGTTTAATAGGATTGATATTATAGATATATCAACAAGTGTCTGTTGAGTGAGCTGGTGTTGGGGTTGGATAGAACTGCGAATTTTTCTGTTGTTATGCGGGAGCAGGACGAAGCTGCGGTAGCGTTTGCGTGAGAAAGATGCGAGCATAAATCCAATGAATATGGGGCCTAGATTGGACGGCCGGCGAGCCGACTGATTTCCCCTGAGATCATCCGGCTTACACCTAGCAGCGGCCAAAAAAATCAATTTTCTTTTGCGAAAGTGGTGCTAATTTTTCTTGGTGGCCACGTGCTGCTACCCAAGTAGATGCACAATGTAACTACTGCAGACTACCTGTTTGGTGATGGTCACCACGATGCGCACACACAAAAAAAAAAAGAAAATCAATACTAGTACTCCCTCCATAAAAGCCTTTAGATTACCACACAGAGGAGTATTGCATAGCATCGTCGGGTGCCGATGACCCATGAGTGCACACCATAACTCATAATCCCTTTAAGAAATAAAATAATCTACGATGTTGATTAATGGAGAAATAAATAATCTATAATTTATGTATCTCTACTTTTAATGAAGGAGTTGGTAGCCTGGTACGGTTTATTTTTCTCCGGTTTTTATTCGTCACCTCCCACCACCCCCACCAACCTGGTTTTTATCTTTTCCATTAAAAACCCAAATCTTATTGAAGGAGATATCTTGTTTCGTGCTTACTTTGGCAGGTTCTGATTTATTCCAATCACGTATCTCTTGACCGCTAAAAAAACGTAAACCTTCTATCTCCACTCTTCCCCTCTCTATATATCTCCATCTCGCCATTCCTCCACTCACCCTTCCTCCCACTCTCTCTTGCTCCTTGTAGGACATGGATGCCAAGCATGTCGCATGGGTAGGGTTGAGGGGATACAAGAGGAATAGGGGACTCCCTCATAAAGCTCCCCAAAATGTTGTTTAACTAAGCATCACTCTCTAGTTTGATGTAAATGGTCTTTGAGCCATCCTATGAACCTAGAATATCACACATCATTGACCTCATCAACGACTCATGAGTCTCAAGTAAAAGATTGAAGTCATTTCTTCTGAAGAATAACTACAAAAGAATGGTGTGCATGAGCTTACTTCAAAACAACATCTTGTGTGTCATCTCCACTGAGAATAGTTGCCACTAAGAAATTAGGTAAGCAACATTCAAGTACATACCTAAAAGTATCAAAAAACCTAGCAGAAGTCCTGCAACCTTCAACCATGATAAAGGAACACCATTCACTAACACTGCATTTCATAGTATAAATTATCGGTAATAGTTAGGTCATGCCATAAGCGATCTGTTGTCAACTGCGCGGTTATGCTGTCAATTGCCAATGGACAAACCTGCACCTGTGAGAGCCACTTGCATGGTAGTTAGACTTACTTCAGAAAAAGGTAACGGTTTCAAGAATCGAGTGAATGCATCGTCCAAGGCTGAGAACATTTTCTTTACTCTGGCATCTGAAATAAAATGTGAGATAAGAAAATTTGATCAGACGACATAAGAACTGTAAAAACACGACATCTTTCCTTTTTGCACATATCTAAGTGGTTCGTTATGTTTCTAACAGAATTTCAGATTCAATCAAAGCAGGTACATGACATATAACTAGTTTTGATCTAATTATCAAATTCAATTGTATTTTCTAAAATATGAAGTGGCAGGGGACGACTTGCAAAAGTGTGAGCTGTTGAGGCAGCTGTTTCATATATGAATATAACACTTGATAGAAGAGCATATAATTTAGTCATGAATATTTTGTAAAGTAAAACTAATGTCTATAGATTCAACGGACTACTCGGAATCTGATATTGACAATCAGACACGTACCACCCACATGCCTGGTCGGCCCTGCAGCCTCGAGCACCATCATAAACATGTGTGTGGTAGCCGTTGTCCTTGCTCTGATGGGTACCCATCGCTGCTGCGCAAAGGCGACATACACGATCGTGTTACTGTACAATGTCACGGCCTTGCTTGTCGTAATTTTCCCCATGCCATCGCCGGCCTCCATTCCGCCTCTGCATCCCTGTCCATTGGGATATCCCCTCGTAACCTACAAAAATTGGTAATTTGGATCTTAATATAACTGTAGAAATTCAATACATTCAAATAACCGGCACACAACTCAAAGACACAGTTTACACTCTAATAATAACCGGGCTGGGCACCCATATGTAAATAACTAAAAGGCACTGAGATTGTTTCATCATCTCCAGAAACTAAAGTCGAAATCTTGCTTAACGGTAGGCCATCTTTAAGGTGGTAAAACACCAAGTTGTTACAAAGCAAATCTAAATTTGAATACTGAGGGTGCAGAGAGGGCCGAGGTCATGGTTTCGAACCTACAAATGTTTGAGATCTGTAGGCCTCTTCTTATGCATCATCGGTTCTCAAAGCAAAAGGGTATGTTATGGCCAATGTTGGGCTCTACAATTTTTTGCTTGTGCAAAAAAAGAGATGTTCTACCACTGCGAGTTCCAAGAAAGATGTCATTATAATATATGTAAAGCTCAAAATTGTTCCATTAACTAACTTACAATGTCATGGAGTCCTTGCCATCAACATCAGTATCCAGCAGCATGTTTCCCTCTTCGAAACAATGCTCACCTACCTAGTTACCAAGTTTCCCTCTTTCATGATGGCCATTGCCTCCACATCACCACCTACCACATCATAGTATTAGATTTCAATTCCATTTATCAGGAAATGAAGAGGCAACATAAAAGCATCTGACGCTTATCAAGCTCCGCCACCAGCCAGTGTTGTGAGGGAATGAGGCTTTATGTGTTAATATGGAGAGGACTGCTATACGCGTTGAGAATTCTCTCAAAATCAAACCCAGTGAATATGTAAGCCATTGTATGCACACTTGAGGCACTCATACCCGGAGATAACTTTTTCATCATCGTCTTACAAAGGAAAACAAGCCCACATGCCAATTGTTGATGGTGCTAGTGGTACTAAATATAACTTTAGAATAGGTCTGTACCTGATACTTCTGATTAATATATTTACTTATTTTCAGGAAAAATATATATGAAATGGATATTGTTGGATCTTCAGAAAAATAACTTTAGAAATACTATTATCTTTTCCCCCTTTGATTTTTCTTCAATAGACCACTGAAAAACGGGCATTCTATTTTCTTGTCTAAGCCTTTTGCATTTTGGCATTGTTGAACGAATAAAGCCCAAAAAAATGCTAACTATGTTCTTTCTAGTTGGCAATACGACTGTAGACAACACCAAGAGTACCACCAGCTTGTAAACACAGCGAGCAAAAAAGTTCCTTCCAAAGCTAACTCTGCATCGAAACTTCCTTGGATCCACCACGTCCTTGGCAGACAGAAGCTGAGGAAACAACTAAGCCGGAATTAGAACAATATTATTGGATCACTGGCAAGGCATAGAATTACTGGGAATGGCACAAAAGGAAATATGTACAAAAAATACATAAACAAAAATTTGTTGATGCAGAAACACAAATGTAATCTGCACATGTCTACCACTGATCCCAACCTAATATTCTATTCACAACACTACACTTTTCTTCTTCCGAATTTCTCAAACAAATAAAAGAAGTCTCCATGAGACTACATGAGTGCTCTCTTCACAGATAATCTGTATAGGCAGTTGGCATGTCTAGAATCTGCATGCAAGTCTGATATGATACTTCCAGCCTCAGACACAATATATATCCCGGAAAAGTAATTAGGCTACATATTCTTATCACTCATAAAAGGCGTGCACATTATAGGTGATTAAACTTTGTCACATTTTGATGAAAAAGAAAAATCAGGAACTCAACAGCGCAATCTGTGCAGTTGTCGTATGGTGCTTGTTCTCTCATGACGCTCATGGATGGACACTTGACATTAGTGCATAAATTAAAGAGTGCACGACCATCCAAAAGTTGTGAAAATATCTTAACTTAATACCTGGCAACACAAAAATGGTCTCATCTTCTCCACAGTGACATTATTTTCGCTCCACCCCGTGCTCAGTGCTCTTCCTACCCCATCCAACCCCTCCATGCTCGGCCCACCACAAAGCCATCCTTCTCTGCCCCAGCACGGCGCCACCATTGCCCTTGCTTCTCCACTCACGCTGGGACACCACGAGTGAATTGCAGAAAACCACCACATTTCAGCTTAGGTTTGCAGAAAACACTCTTCTACGTTTTTGCTGCAGAAAACACTGATTTTTTTTCTAATCTTTTGCAAAATACACTGATGGGCTCCTTAGGTCATTTTAATCATGATTATGACATATGGGTCCCACATTTGATGACATGGCGTAACGTTTTGTGGTAGACGATGTTAGGCTGGTCTTTTTTTCAAAAAAACCTCCCTCCCAAAGATAAATCCAGATCGTGGGGAGCGCTCGCCGTCCGAGCTGCGGCGCCCGCAGCCAGATTCCTCTGTCTCCGTCGGGGGCACTGGTGGCGCAGCGGCAATGGAAGCCGCCGTCGACAGCTAGGGGGTAGTCGAGGGGCGGCTCTACAGTCGACGACCTCTGGCTGCGGATGCGGGAAAGGGGAGATGGGCCCGGGGCGTCGGGGACTCGCGTGGCAGCAGCGACGGCGAGCCCGGCGGCCTCCCCGACCTCGGCCCTGGCGCAAGCAGCAGCCGCGGTCGCGCCTCCTCTTCAACATTATTTGTTTCCTAAAAAGCTGTTATTTGTTTCCTAAAAAAATTACATTAATGGAAGGAAAATTGCATTAATATAAGGATCGGTTGATTTGGATAAATCAGGAAAGTTAGATCCGTGATCTTTTGTATGTTAGGAAAATGTCGATTTGCAATAAAAGAGTGGAGACAAAAATAAACCGATAGATAAGAAAACCAGCGTGGTAAGGATGGTTGGTGGTGGGACGAAAAAAATCTTGATCATAGAAAATAAAACTGCATTACAGTTGCTCCCCCATGAGGATTATGTGAAGTTTCCTGTACGCGAGAACCTGAGGACCTTGTACATGGACGAGTGTGATATTTCGCACGACTTCATGGGGCTAGAGCCTTACCTGCGGAACTCGCGGAACCTGCAGAAGCTCACTTTGCGCCGTTGCAAGGTATTACTGCTTCTCTTTTCATCAATTATTACCATAACTCATTTGTCCATAATATTAATTTTTCTATGACGTTCAACAGGTCTTGAATTATGAACCTACAAATGAGGTGATGGAACGCATTCCCTTGTATTCTGAGAACCCGGTGGATTTCAAGTGCGAGCACCTTAGACTTAGTGAAATCATATACAAAGATGGTGATGCTTCTGTCCACCTACTGGTCAAGGTTTTGGTGGGCATGTGGAAATATCTGCCAAACAACAAGATCGAATTCACTAAAGTCGAGTAGCAGAATTGCACGTCAATACATTATGTTGTCGGTGGGTTTGCGGATTTCTGCCCATGTTGCATGTCAGACCATTTGAATCAACGGCTTTACCTTTTACTAGTAGCTTGCCCATGTTGCATTAATATAAGGATCGGTTGATTTTTAATTCTTTTATGTATGATCGGTTATCTTTGCAAGTCTCTCGAATTATCAATTTGGTTTGGCCTACTAGATTGATCTTTCTTGCAATGGGAGAAGTGCTTAGCTTTGGGTTCAATCTTGCGGTGTCCTTTCCCAGTGACAGTAGGGGCAGCAAGGCACATATTGTATTGTTGCCATCGAGGATAACAAGATGGGGTTTATATCATATTGCATGAGTTTATCCCTCTACATCATGTCATCTTACTTAAAGCGTTACTCTGTTGTTTTGAACTTAATACTCTAGATGCATGCTGGATAGCGGTCGATGTGTGGAGTACTAGTAGTAGATGCAGGCAGGAGTCGGTCTACTTGTCTCAGACGTGATGCCTATCTACATGATCATACCTAGATATTCTCATAACTATGCTCAATTCTATCAATTGCTCAACAGTAATTTGTTCACCCACCGTAATACTTATGCTCATGAGAGAAGCCACTAGTGAAACCTATGGCCCTCGGGGCTATTTCCCATCATATTAATCTCCCATCAACAGGTTATTTCTAGCGCCGTCTTTATTTTGCTTTCCTTACTTTGCATCTTTATCATAAAAATATCAAAAATATTATCTTATCATATCTATCAGATTTCACTCTCGTAAGTGACCGTGAAGGGATTGACAACCCCTTTATTGCGTTGGTTGCGAGGATTTATTTGTTTGTGTAGGTACGAGGGACTCGTGCGTGGCCTCCTACTGGATTGATACCTTGGTTCTCAAAAACTAAGGGAAATACTTACGCTACTTTGCTGTATCATCCTTTCCTCTTCAAGGGAAAACCAACGCAGTGCTCAAGAGGTAGCAAGAAGAATTTCTGGCGTCGTTGCCGGGGAGTCTACGCAAAAGTCAACATACCAAGTACCCATCACAAATCCTCATCTCCTGCATTACATTATTGGCCATTTGCCTCTCGTTTTCCTCACCCTTGCCGTTTTATTCGCCCTCTCTTTTCCGTTCGCCTCTTTTTCGCTTGCTTCTTGTTTGCTCGTGTGTTGGATTGCTTGCTTGTCATGATGGCTCAAGATAATACCAAATTGTGTGACTCTACCAATAGCAACAACAATGATTTCCTTAGCACTCCGATTGCTCCTCTTATCGATACTGAATCTTGTGAAATTAACGCTGCTTTATTGAATCTTGTCATGAAAGATCAATTCGCCGGCCTTCGTAGTGAAGATGCCGCTACCCATCTAAATAGCTTCATTGATTTGTGTGATATGCAAAAGAAGAAAGATGTTGACAATGATATTGTTAAATTGAAGCTATTTCCTTTTTCGCTTAGAGATCATACTAAAGCTTGGTTTTCGTCCTTGCCTAAAAATAGTATTGATTCTTGGAATAAGTGCAAAGATGCTTTTATCTCTAAGTATTTTCCTCCCGCTAAGATCATCTCTCTTAGAAACGACATTATGAATTTTAAGCAACTTGATCATGAACATGTTGCACAAGCTTGGGAGAGGATGAAATTAATGATACGTAATTGCCCTACACATGGTTTGAATTTATGGATGATTATACAAAAAAAATTATGCCGGATTGAATTTTGCTTCTAGAAATCTTTTAGTTTCGGCCGCGGGAGGCACTTTTATGGAAATCACTTTAGGAGAAGCTACTAAACTCCTAGATAATATTATGGTTAATTATTCTCAATGGCACACTGAAAGATCTACTAATAAGAAAGTGCATGCGATAGAAGAAATTAATGTTTTGAGTGGAAAGATGGATGAGCTTATGAAATTATTTGCTAATAAAAGTGTTTCTTCTGATCCTAATGATATGCCTTTGTCTACTTTGATTGAGAATAATAATGAATCTATGGATGTGAATTTGTTGGTAGGAATAATTTTGGTAACAACGCGTATAGAGGAAACTTTAATCCAAGGCCATATCCTAGTAATTCCTTTAATAATTATGGTAATTCCTACAACAATTCTTATGGAAATTTTAATAAGATGCCCTCTTAATTTGAGACTAGTGTTAAGGAGTTTATGAATTCACAAAAGAATTTCAATGCTTTGCTTGAAGAAAAATTGCTTAAAGTTGATGAATTGGCTAGGAACGTTGATAGAATTTCTCTTGATGTCGATCCTTTGAAACTTAGATCTATTCCACCTAAACATGATATCAATGAGTCTCTCAAAGCCATGAGAATTTCCATTGATGAGTGCAAAGAAAGAACCGCTAGGAAGCGTGCTAAGAAAGATTGCTTTGTGAAAGCGTGTTCTTCTAGTTTCTATGAAAATAAAGATGAAGATCTAAAAGTTATTGATGTTTCCCCTATTAAATCTTTGTTTTGCAATACGAATCTTGATAATGATGGGACTGTATATAATCCAGCTCTACCTAGAAGGCGTTCCAAAAATTCGGAGTTTTTAGATCTTAATGCAAAAAGTGGGATTGAAGAGATCAAAACTCTAGATATTAATGAACCCACTATTTTGGATTTCAAGGAATTTAATTATGATAATTGCTCTTTGATAGATTGTATTTCCTTGTTGCAATCTGTGCTAAATTCTCCACATGCTTATAGTCAACATAAAGCTTTTACCTAACATATTGTTGATGCTTTGATGCAATCTTATGAAGAAAAACTTGAGTTGGAAGTTTCTATCCCTAGAAAACTTTATAATGAGTGGGAACCTACTATTAAAATTAAAATTAAAGATCATGAATGCTATGCTTTGTGTGATTTGGGTGCTAGTGTTTCCACGATCCCAAAAACTTTGTGCGATTTGCTAGGATTGCTTGAATTTGATGATTGTTCTTTAAACTTACACCTTGCGGATTCCACCATTAAGAAACCTATGGGAAGAATTAATGATGTTATTATTGTTGCAAATAGGAACTATGTGCCCGTAGATTTTATTGTTCTTGATATAGATTGCAATCCTTCATGTCATATTATTCTTGGTAGACCTTTCCTTAGAACGATTAGTGATATTATTGATATGAAGGAAGGGAATATTAGATTCCAATTTCTGTTAAGGAAAGGATGGAACACTTCCCTAGAAAGAAAATAAAATTACCTTATGAATCTATTATGAGAGCCACTTATGGATTGCCTACCAAAGATGGCAATACCTAGATCTATCCTTGCTATTATGCTTAGCTAGGTGCGTTAAACGATAGCGCTTGTTGGGAGGCAACCCAATTTTATTTTTAGTTTTTTTGCTTTTTGATTTTGTTTAGGAATAAATATTTGATCTAGCCTCTGATTAGATTTTTTTATGTTTTAATTAGTTTTTGTGCCAAGTTTAACCTATATGATCTTCTTGGATGATAGTTATTTGATCTTGCTGAAAATTCCAGAAACTTTCTGTTCACTAAAATAATTGTTAAAACTCACCAGAACGTGATAAAATATTTATTCCAATTACTGCTGATCAATAAACAAATTATCTAGGTCTTCCTATTTTTTCTGAATTTTTGGAGTTCCATAAGTTTGCGTTAGTTACAGATTACTACAGACTATTTTGTTTTTGACAGATTCTGTTTTTCGTGTGTTGTTTGCTTATTTCGATGAACCTATGGCTAATAAAATAGTTTATAAACCATAGAGAAGTTTGAATACAGTAGGTTTAATATAAATAAAGAATGAGTTCATTACAGTACCTTGAAGTGGTGTTTTGTTTTCTTTCGCTAACGGAGCTCACGAGATTTTCTGCTGAGTTTTGTGTTGTGAAGTTTTCAAGTTTTGGGTGAAAGATTTGATGGATTATGGAACAAGGAGTGGCAAGAGCCTAAGCTTGGGGATTCCCATGGCACCCCAAGATAATCTAAGGACACCTAAAAGCCAAAGCTTGGGGATGCCCCGGAAGGCATCCCCTCTTTCGTCTACTTCCATCGGTAACTTTACTTGGAGCTATATTTTTATTCACCACATGTATGTGTTTTTCTTGGAGCGCCTTGGATTATTTGAGTCTTTATTTGTTAGTTTACCAAAATCATCTTTTCTGTACACACCTTTTGATGAGAGACACACATGATTCGGAATTTATTAGAATACTCTATGCGCTTCACTTATATCTTTTGAGCTATATAATTTTTGCTCTAGTGCTTCACTTATATCTTTTAGAGCACGGCGGTGGTTTTGTTTTATAGAAACTATTATTCTCTCATGCTTAACTTATATTATTTTGAGAGTCTTAAACAGCATGGTAATTTGCTTAAATTGGGAAATTAATCCTAATATGCTAAGTATTCAAGACTAGTAAAAAACTTTCTTATGAGTGTGTTGAATGCTAAGAGAAGTTTGATGCTTGATGATTGTTTTGAGATATGGAGGTAGTGATATTAAAGTTGTGCTAGTTGAGTAGTTGTGAATTTGAGAAATACTTGTGTTGAAGTTTGTAAGTCCCGTAGCATGCACGTATGGTAAACGTTATGTAACAAATTTGAAGCATGATGTGTTCTTTGATTGTCCTCCTTATGAGTCGCGGTCGGGGACGAGCGATCGTCTTTTCCTACCAATCTATCCCCCTAGGAGCATGCGCGTAGTGCTTGGTTTTTGATGACTTGTAGATTTTTGCAATAAGTATGTGAGTTCTTTATGACTAATGTTGAGTCCATGGATTATACGCACTCTTACCCTTCCATCATTGCTAGCCTCTTCAGTACCGTGCATTGCCCTTTCTCACATTGAGAGTTGGTGCAAACTTCGCCGGTGCATCCAAACCCCGTGATATGATATGCTCTTTCACACATAAACCTCCTTATATCCTCCTCAAAACAGCCACCATACCTACCTATTATGGCATTTCCATAGCCATTCCGAGATATATTGCCATGCAACTTTCCACCGTTTCATTTATCATGACACGTTCATCATTGTCATATTGCTTTGCATGATCATGTAGTTGACATTTTATTTGTGGCAAAGCCACCGTTCATAATTCTTCATACATGTCACTCTTGATTCATTGCTATCCCGGTATACCGCCGGAGGCATTCATATAGAGTCATACTTTGTTCTAGTATCGAGTTATAATCATTGAGTTGTAAATAAATAGAAGTGTGATGATCATCATTCATAGAGCATTGCCCCAATAAAAAAATGGAGAGAAAGGCCAAATAAAAAAGAGAAGGCCCAAAAAAAAGAGAAAATAAAAAGGGGCAATGTTACTATCCTTTTTACACACTTGTGCTTCAAAGTAGAACCATGATCTTCATGATAGAGAGTCTCTTGTTTTGTCACTTTCATATACTAGTGGGATTTTTCATTATAGAACTTGGCTTGTATATTCCAACAATGGGCTTCCTCAAATGCCCTAGGTCTTCGTGAGCAAGCAAGTTGGATGCACACCCACTTAGTTTCTTTTGTTGAGCTTTCATGCATTTATAGCTCTAGTGCATCCGTTGCATGGCAATCCCTACTCCTTGCATTAACATCAATCGATGGGCATCTCCATAGCTCATTGATTAGCCGCGTTGATGTGAGACTTTCTCCTTTTTGTCTTCTCCACATAACCCCCATCATTATATTCTATTCCACCCATAGTGCTATATCCATGGCCCACGCTCATGTATTGCATGAAGGTTGAAAAAGTTTGAGATTACTAAAGTATGAAACAATTGCTTGGCTTGTCATCGGGGTTGTGCATGATGAGAGCATTCTTGTGTGACGAAAATGGAGCATGAATAAACTATATGATTTTGTAGGGATGAACTTTCTTTGGCCATGTTATTTTGAGAGGACATAATTGCTTAGTTAGTATGCTTGAAGTATTATTACTTTTATGTCAATATTAAACCTTTATCTTGAATCTTTCGGATCTGAATATTCATACCACAATTAAGAGAATTACATTGAAATTATGCCAAATAGCATTCCACATCAAAATTTCTGTTTTTATCATTTGCCTACTCGAGGACGAGCAAGAATTAAGCTTGGGGATGCTTGATACGTCTCCAACGTATCTATAATTTTTTATTGCTCCATGTTATATTATATTCTGTTTTGGACATTATTGGGCTTTATTATGCACTTTTATATTATTTTTGGGACTAACCTATTAACCGGAGGCCCAGCCCAGAATTGTTGTTTTTTGCCTATTTCAGAGTTTCGCAGAAAAAAATATCAAACAGAGTCCAAACGGAATGAAACCTTCGGGAACGTGATTTTCGGAATGAACGTGATCCAGAGGACTTGGACCCTATGTCAAGACATCAACCAGGAAGACACGAGGTAGGGGGGCGCGCCTACCCCCCTGGGCGCGCCCTCCACCCTCGTGGGCCCCATGTTGCTCCACTGACGTACTTCTTCCTCTTATATATACCTACGTACACCCAAACTATCATATACGGAGCCAAAAACCTAATTCCACCGCCGCAACCTTCTGTACCCGTGAGATCCCATCTTGGGGCCTTTTCCGGAGCTCGGCCGGAGGGGGCATCGATCACGGAGGGCTTCTACATCAACACCATAGGCTCTCCGATGATGTGTGAGTAGTTTACCTCAGACCTTCGGGTCCATAGTTATTAGCTAGATGGCTTCTTCTCTCTTTT
Source organism: Aegilops longissima (assembly GCA_021605205.1). NCBI lineage: Eukaryota > Viridiplantae > Streptophyta > Magnoliopsida > Poales > Poaceae > Aegilops > Aegilops longissima. The sequence continues at coordinate 13,051,712 of CM038677.1, forward strand.
TGGATCTCAATACAATGTTCTCCCCTCTCTTGTGGAGATTTATTCGATGTAATCTTGTTTTATGTGTGTTTGTTGAGACCGATGAATTGTGGGTTTATGATCAAGTTTATCTATGAACAATATTTGAATCTTCTCTGAATTCTTTTATGTATGATCGGTTATCTTTGCAAGTCTCTTTGAATTATCAGTTTGGTTTGGCCTACTAGATTGATCTTTCTTGCAATGGGAGAAGTGCTTAGCTTTGGGTTCAATCTTGCGGTGTCCTTTCCCAAAGGACATGACGGGCAGTAAGGAACGATTGTATTGTTGCCATCGAGGATAACAAGATGGGGTTTATATCATATTGCATGAGTTTATCCCTCTACATCATGTCATCTTACTTAAAGCGTTACTCTGTTGTTTTGAACTTAATACTCTAGATGCATGCTGGATAGCGGTCGATGTGTGGAGTAATAGTAGTAGATGCAGGCAGGAGTCGGTCTACTTGTCTTGGACGTGATGCCTATATACATGATTATACCTAGATATTCTCATAACTATGCTCAATTCTATCAATTGCTCAAAAGTAATTTGTTCACCCACCGCAATACTTATGCTCATGAGAGAAGCCACTAGTGAAACCTATGGCCCCCGGGTCTACTTTCCATCATATTAATCTCTCGTCAACAAGTTATTTCTAGCGCCATCTTTATTTTGCTTTCTTTACATTGCATCTTTGTCATAAAAATACCAAAAATATTATATTATCATATCTATCAGATCTCACTCTCGTAAGTGACCGTGAAGGGATTGACAACCCCTTTATTGCGTTGGTTGCGAGGATTTATTTGTTTGTGTAGGTACGAGGGACTCGTGCGTGGCCTCCTACTGGATTGATACCTTGGTTCTCAAAAACCGAGGGAAATACTTACGCTACTTTGCTACTTCACCCTTTCCTCTTCAAGGGAAAACCAACGCAGTGCTCAAGAGGTAGCAGTTAGCCATGTCCCCGGTTATGGACATCTTGAGTATCTGGTTCTTTGATTATCATGTTGATCTCATAACTCTTAATATAATTTGATTGGGTTTAATGATGATGCTTAATTGGGATTGAGTTGGAGGAACCTTCTGATGTCTACTACACAACCTTCTTCTTGTAGACGTTGTTGGGCCTCCAAGTGCAGAGGTTTATAGGACAGTAGCAAATTTCCCTCAAGTGGATGACCTAAGGTTTATCAATCCGTAGGAGGCGTAGGATGAAGATGGTCTCTCTCAAGCAACCCTGCAACCAAATAACAAAGAGTCTTTTGTGTCCCCAACACACCCAATACAATGGTAAATTGTATAGGTGCACTAGTTCGGCGAAGAGATGGTGATACAAGTGCAATATGGATGGTAGATATATGTTTTTGTAAACTGAAAATATAAAAACAGCAAGGTAACAAGCGTTAAAAGTGAGCATAAACGGTATTGCAATGATAGGAAACAAGGCCTAGGGTTCATACTTTCACTAGTGCAAGTCCTCTCAACAATAATAACATAATTGGATCATATAACTATCCCTCAACATGCAACAAAGAGTCACTCCAAAGACACTAATAGCGGAGAACAAACGAAGAGATTATGGTAGGGTATGAAACCACCTCAAAGTTATTCTTTCCAATCAATCCGTTGGGCTATTCCTATAAGTGTCACAAACAGCCCTAGAGTTCGTACTAGAATAACACCTTAAGACACAAATCAACCAAAACCCTAATGTCACCTAGATACTCCAATGTCACCTCAAGTACCCGTGGGCATGATTATACGATATGCATCACACAATCTCAGATTCATCTATTCAAACCAACACAAAGTACTTCAAAGAGTGCCCCAAAGTTTCTACCGGAGAATCACGACGAAAACGTGTGCCAACCCCTATGCATAGGTTCATGGGCGGAACCCGCAAGTTGATCACCAAAACATACATCAAGTGAATCACGTGATATCCCATTGTCACCACAGATATGTTGGAAATATGCCCTAGAGGCAATAATAAATTAGTTATTATTATTATATTTCCTTGTTCATGATAATCGTTTATTATCCATGCTATAGTTGTATTGATAGGAAACTCAGATACATGTGTGGATACATAGACAACACCATGTCCCTAGTAAGCCTCTAGTTGACTAGCTCGTTGATCAATAGATGGTTACGGTTTCCTGACCATGGACATTGGATGTCGTTGATAACGGGATCACATCATTAGGAGAATGATGTGATGGACAAGACCCAATCCTAAGCCTAGCACAAAGATCGTGTAGTTCATATGCTAAAGCTTTTCTAATGTCAAGTATCATTTCCTTACACCATGAGATTGTGCAACTCCCGGATACCGTAGGAATGCTTTGGGTGTACCAAACGTCACAACGTAACTGGGTGGCTATAAAGGTGCACTACGGGTATCTCCGAAAGTGTCTGTTGGGTTGGCACGAATCAAGACTGGGATTTGTCACTCCGTGTGATGGAGAGGTATCTCTGGGCCCACTCGGTAGGACATCATCATAATGTGCACAATGTGACCAAGGGGTTGATCACGGGATGATGTGTTACGGAACGAATAAAGAGACTTGCCGGTAACGAGATTGAACAAGGTATCGGGATACCGACGATCGAATCTCGGGCAAGTACAATACCGATAGACAAAGGGAATTGCATACGGGATTGACTGAGTCCTTGACATCGTGGCTCATCCGATGAGATCATCGTGGAACATGTGGGAGCCAACATGGGTATCCAGATCCCGCTGTTGGTTATTGGCCGGAGAGTTGTCTCGGTCATGTCTGCATGGTTCCCGAACCCGTAGGGTCTACACACTTAAGGTTCGATGACGGTAGGGTTATAGGGAAGATATGTACGCGGTTACCGAATGTTGTTCGGAGTCCCGGATGAGATCCATGACATCACGAGGAGTTCCGGAATGGTCCGGAGGTAAATATTGATATATTGGACGAAGGGTTTTGGAGTCCGGAAGTGTTCCGGAGGTACCGGGTGATGACCAGCATGACCGAAAGGTGTTTCGGGAGCCCCAACAAGTGTTGGGGGGCTTCATGAGCCAAGGGAAGGGGGCAAACCAGCCCACTAAGGGGCTGTGTGCCCCCCTCACCTATTACCACGTGACCAGGGGATTTGGGGCGCCCCATCTAGGGTTCCCACCTCCTGGCTTGGGGGCCAAGTCACCCAAGGGGGAGATCCCATCTGCCCTGGCCGCCGCCCCCCTAGGGTAAACCCTAGGGCGCCTCCCCTCCCCTTTGCCCCTATATATAGTGGAGGTTTTGGGGCTGCCTGACACACGAGTCTCTCTCTCCCAAGGCGCAGCCCTACCTCTCTCCCTCCTCGTCTCTCGTAGTGCTTGGCGAAGCCCTGCTGGAGTACCGCGCTCCACCACCACCACCACACCGTCGTGCTGCTGCTGGACGGAGTCTTCCCAACCTCTCCCTCTCTCCTTGCTGGATCAAGGCATGTGATACATCACCGGGCTGCATGTGTGTTGAACGCGGAGGCGCCGTGGTTCGGCGCTTAGATCGGAATCAACCGCGATCTGAATCGCTACGAGTACGACTCCTTCATCCGCGTTCTTGCAACGCTTCCGCTTAGCGATCTACAAGGGTATGTAGATGCACTCCCTTTCCTCGTTGCTAGATTACTCCATAGATTGATCTTGGTGATGCGTAGAAAATTTTGAATTTCTGCTACGTTCCCCAACAGTGGCATCATGAGCTAGGTCTATGCGTAGTTTCTATGCACGATTAGAACACAAGTTATTGTGGACGTTGATTTTGTTCAATATGCTTACCGTTACTAGTCCAATCTTGTTTCGACGGTATTGTGGGATGAAGCGGCCCGGACCGACCTTACACGTACACTTACGTGAGACAGGTTCCACCGACTGACATGCACTTGTTGCATAAGGTGGCTAGCGGGTGCCAGACTCTCCCACTTTAGTCGGATCGGATTCAATGAAAAGGGTCCTTATGAAGGGTAAATAGCAATTGACATATCATGTTGTGGTTTTTGCGTAGGTAAGAAACATTCTTGCTAGAAACCCATAGCAGCCACGTAAAACATGCAAACAACAATTAGAGGACATCTAACTTGTTTTTGCAGGGTATGCTATGTGATGTGATATGGCCAAAAGAATGTGATGAATGATATGTGATGTATGAGATTGATCATGTTCTTGTAATAGGAATCACGACTTGCATGTCGATGAGTATGACAACCGGCAGGAGCCATAGGAGTTGTCTTAATTTATTGTATGACCTGCGTGTCAATGAACAATGCCATGTAATTACTTTACTTTATTGCTAAACCGTTAGCCATAGTAGTAGAAGTAATAGTTGGCGAGACAACTTCATGGAGACACGATGATGGAGATCATGATGATGGAGATCATGGTGTCATGCCGGTGACGATGATGATCATGGAGCCCCAAAGATGGAGATCAAAAGGAGCAAAATGACATTGGCCATATCATGTCACTTTTTTGATTGCATGTGATGTTTATCATGTTTATGCATCTTATTTGCTTAGAACGACGGTAGTAAATAAGATGATCCCTCATTAAGATTTCAAGAAAGTGTTCCCTCTATCTGTGCACCGTTGTGAAAGTTCGTTGTTTCGAAGCACCACGTGATGATCAGGTGTGATAGATTCTAACATTCACATACAACGGGTGTAAGCCAGATTTACACACGCAAAACACTTAGGTTGACTTGACGAGCCTAGCATGTACAAACATGGCCTCGGAACACAAGAGACCGAAAGGTCGAACATGAGTCATATAGTAGATATGATCAACATGAGATGTTCACCGTTGATGACTAGTCCGTCTCACGTGATGATCGGACACGGCCTAGTCGATTCGGATCATGTATCACTTAGATGACTAGAGGGATGTCTATCTGAGTGGGAGTTCATAAGATGAACTTAATTATCCTGAACATAGTCAAAAAGGTTTTTGCAAATTATGTCGTAGCTCGCGCTTTAGTTCCACTGTTTTAGATATGTTCCTAGAGAAAATTCAGTTGAAAGTTGATAGTAGCAATTATGCGGACTAGGTCCGTAAACTGAGGATTGTCCTCGTTGCTTCGTAGAAGGCTTATGTCCTTAATGCACCGCTCGGTGTGCTGAACCTCGAACGTCGTCTGTGGATGTTGTGAACATCTGACATACACGTTTTGATAACTACGTGATAGTTCAGTAATGTTAAACGGTTTAGAATTGTTGAGGCACCGAAGAAGACTTCGAAACGTCGCGAAACATATGAGATGTTTCGAGGGCTGAAATTGGGATTTCAAGCTCATGCCCACGTCAAGAGGTATAGGACCTCCGACGAGTTTCTTAGCCTACAAACTAAGGGAGAAAAGCTCAATCATTGAGCTTGTGCTCAGATTGACTGAGTACCACAATCACTTGAATCGAGTGGGAGTTAATCTTCCAGATGAGATAGTGATGTCTCTCCAAAGTCATTGCCACCAAGCTACTAGAGCTTCATGATGAACTATAACATATCAGGGATGGATATGATGATCCTTGAAATATTCGCGATGTTTGACACCGCGAAAGTAGAAATCAAGAAGGAGCATCAATCGTTGATGGTTAGTGAAACCACTAGTTTCAAGAAGGGCAAGGGCAAGAAGGGATACTTCATGAAACGGCAAATCAGTTGCTGCTATAGTGAAGAAACCCAAAGTTTGAACCCACCCGAGACTAAGTGCTTCTATAATGAGGGGAACAATCATTGAAGCAGAACTACCCTAGATACTTGGTAGATGAGAAGGCTGGCAAGGTCGATAGAAGTATATTGGATATACATGTGTACTTTACTAGTACTCCCAGTAGCACCAGTGTATTAGATACCGGTTCGGTTGCTAAGTGTTAGTAACTCGAAATAAAAGCTACGGAATAAACGGAGACTAGCTAAAGGTGAGATGACGATATGTGTTGGAAGTGTTTCCAAGCTTGATGTGATCAAGCATCGCATACTCCCTCTACCATCGAGATTGGTGTTAGACCTAAATAATTGTTATTTGCATTGAGCATAGACATGATTGGATTATGTCTATCGCAATACGGTCATTCATTTAAGGAGAATAATAGTTACTCTGTTTATTTGAATAATACCTTCAATGGTCTTACATGGTTTATTGAATCTCGATCGTAGTGATACACTTGTTCATGCCAAAAGATATAAGATAGTGATGATAGTACCACATACTTGTGGCACTGCCATTTGAGTCATATTGGTATAAAACGCATGAAGAAGCTCCATGTTGATGGATCTTTGGACTCACTCGTTTTGAAAAGTTTGAGACATGCGAACCATGTCTATTGGTGTATATGCATGAAGAAACTCCATGCAAATGGACCGTTTGGACTCACTTGATTTTGAATCACTTGAGACATGCAAATCATACCACATGGGCAAGATGACTGAAAGCCTCGTTTTCAGTAAAATGGAACAAGAAACCAACTTGTTGGAAGTAATACATTTTGATGTGTGCAGTCCAATGAGTGCTGAGGCACGCAGTGGATATCGTTATGTTCTTACTTCACGGATGATTTGAGTAGATACTGAGTATATTTACTTGATGAAACACAAGTCTGAATTATTGAATGGTTCAAGTAATTTCAGAGTGAAGTTGAAGATCATCGTGACAAGAGGATAAAATGTCTATGATATGATCGTAGATATGAGTATCTGAGTTACGAGCTTTGGCACGCAATTAAGACATTGTGGAAATTGTTTCACAATTAATACCGCCTGGAACACCATAATGTGATGGTGTGTCCGAACTGTTGGGGAACGTAGTAATTTCAAAAATTTTCCTACGATCACGCAAGACCATGGTGATGGCATAGCAACGAGAGGGAGAGTGTCCGCCCACGCACTCGTGAGACCGAAAGCGGAAGCGCGTTATAACAACGCTGTTGATGTAGTCGACGCCTCCACGATCCGACCGATCCAAGCACCGAACGACGGCACCTCCGAGTTCTGCACACGCTCAGCTCGATGACGATCCCGGACTCGATCCAGCAAAGTGTCGGGATGAGTTCCGTCAAGACGACGGCGTGGTGACGATGTTGATGCTCCACCGACGCAGAGCTTCGCCTAAGCTCCGCGACGATATGACTTCTCCGGCGCAGGCTTCGCTAAGCTCCGCGACGATATGACCAAGTGGAATATGGTGGAAGGGGCACCGCACACGGCTAAGGAAAGATCCGTAGATCAACTTGTGTGTCTTGGGGTGTCCCCTGCCCCAGATATAAAGGAGCCAAGGGGAGGTGGCGGCCCTAGGGGAGGCGCACTAAGGAGGAGTCCTACTCCCACCAGAGTAGGACTCCCCCTCTCTCCTAGTTGGACTAGGATTGGAGGAGGGGAAGAGGAGGGCGCCTTCCTTGTCCTATTCGGACTAGAGGGGAGGGGGCGCAGCCCACCTTGGCCTGCCCTTCCTCTTCTCCCATGGCCCATTAAGGCCCATGGACTTCCCGGGGTTCCGTAACCTCCGGTACTCGTAAAAATCCGATTTCACCCGGAACACTTCCGATGTCCAAATGTAGGCTTCCAATATATCAATCTTTATGTCTCGACCATTTCGAGACTCCTCGTCATGTCCGTGATCACATCCGGACTCAACAACCTTCGTGCATCAATACTTATAAACTCATTATGAACTCATCATCGAACGTTAAGCGTGCGGACCCTACGGGTTCGAGAACTATGTAGACATGACCTAGAACCATTCTCGGTCAATAACCAATAGCGGAACCTGGATGCCCATATTGGTTCCTACATATTCTACGAAGATCTTTATCGGTCAAACCGCATAACGACATAATGTTGTTCCTTTGTCATCGGTATGTTACTTACCCGAGATTCGATCGTCGGTATCCAATACCTAGTTCAATCTCGCTATCGTAAGTCTCTTTACTCGCTCCGTAATACATCATCTCACAACTAACTCATTAGTTGTAATGCTTGCAAGGCTTAGGTGATGTGTATTACCGAGAAGGCCTAGAGATACCTCTCCGACGATCGGAGTGACAAAACCTAATCTCAAATACGCCAACCCAACAAGTACCTTTGGAGACACCTGTAGTACTCCTTTATAATCACCCGATTCGTTGTGACGCTTGGTAGTACCCAAAGTGTTCCTCCGGTAAACGGGAGTTGCATAATCTCATAGTTACAGGAACATGTATGGGTCATGAAGAAAGCATTAATCATACTAAACGATCAAGTGTTAAGCTAACGGAATGGGTCATGTCAATCAGATCATTCAACTAATGATGTGACCTTGTTAATCAAATAACAACCCCTTGTTCATGGTTAGGAAACATAACCATCTTTGATTAACAAGCTAGTCAAGTAGAGGCATACTAGTGACATACTGTTTGTCTATATATTCACACATGTATTATGTTTCCGGTTAATACAATTCTAGCATGAATAACAAACATTTATCATGATATAAGGAAATAAATAATAACTTTATTATTGCCTCTAGGGCATATTTCCTTCAGTCTCCCACTTGCTCTAGAGTCAATAATCTAGATTACAAAGTAATGATCCTTACACCCATGGAGTCTTGGTGCTGATCATGTTTTGCTCGTGGAAGAGGCTTAGTCAACGGGTCTGCAACATTCAGATCCGTATGTATTTTGCAAATCTCTATGTCTCCCACTTGGACTTGGTCCCGAATGGAATTGAAGCGTCTCTTGATGTGCTTGGTCCTCTTGTGAAATCTGGATTCCTTTGCCAAGGCAATTGCACCAAGATTGTCACGAAGATCTTCATCGGTCCCGATGCACTAGGTATGACACCTAGATCGGAAATGAACTCTTTCATCCAGACTCCTTCATTCGCTGCTTCCAAGCAGCTATGTACTCCGCTTCACATGTAGATCCCGCCACGACGCTTTGTTTAGAACTGCACCAACCGACAGCTCCACCGCTTAATAAAAACACGATCCGGTTTGCGATTTAGAATCGTCCGGATCAGTGTCAAAGCTTGCATCGACGTAACCATTTACGACTAGCTCTTTGTCACCTCCATATACGAGAAACATATCCTTAGTCCTTTTCGTATTTCAGGATGTTCTTGACCGCTGTCCAGTGATCCACTCTGGATTACTTTGGTACCTTCCTGCCAAGCTTACAGCTAAGCATACGTCAGTCTGGTACACAGCATTGCATACATGATAGAGCCTATGGCTGAAGCATAGGAACATCTTTCATTTTCTCTATCTTCTGCTGTGGTCGGGCATTGAGTCCGACTCAATCTTATACCTTGTAACACGGTAAAAACCTTTCTTTGCCTGATCCATTTTGAACTTTTTCAAAACTTTATCAAGGTATGTGCTTTGTGAAAGTCCAATCAAGCGCCTTGATCTATCTCTATAGATCTTGATGCCCAATATGTAAGCAGCTTCACCGAGGTCTTTCATTGAAAAACTTTTATTCAAGTATCCTTTATGCTATCCAGAAATTTTATATCATTTCCAATCAATAATATGTCGTCCACATATAATATCGAAATGCTACAGAGCTCCCACTCACTTTCTTGTAAATACAGGCTTCTCCAAAAGTCTGACAAACCCATATGCTTTGATCACACTATCAAAGCGCTTATTCCAACTCCGAGAGGCTTGCACCTGCACCATAAATTGATCGTTGAGCTTGCACACTTTGTTAGCACCCTTTGGATCGACAAAACCTTCTGGTTGCATCATATACAACTCTTCTTCTAGAAATCCATTCAAGAATGCGGTTTTACATCCATTTGCCAAATTTCATAATCATAAAATGCGCAATTGCTAACATGATTCGGACAGACTTAAGCATCGCCACGGGTGAGAAAGTCTCATCGTAGTCAACCCCTTGAACTTGTCGAAAACCTTTTGCAACAAGTCGAGCTTTGTAGACAGTTACATTACCATCGGCGCCGTCTTCTTCTTAAAGATCCATTTATTTTCAATGGCTTGCCGATCATCGGGCAAGTCAACCAAAGTCCATACTTTGTTCTCATACATGGATCCCATCTCAGATTTCATGGCTTCCAGCCATTTTGCGAATCTGGGCTCACCATCGCTTCTTCATAGTTTGTAGGTTCGCCATGGTCAAGTAACATGACTTCGAAATAAGATTACCGTACCACTCTGTGCGATTTTACTCTGTTGACCTCACGAGGTTCAAGAGCAACTTGATCTCAAGCTTCATGATCATCATCATTAGTTTCCTCACTAATTGGTGTAGTTGTCACAGAACCATTTCTTGTGATGAACTACTTTCCAATAAGGGAGCAGATACAGTTATCTCATCAAGTTCTACTTTCCTCCCACTCACTTCTTTCGAGAGAAACTCCTTCTCTAGAAAGGACCCGAATTTAGCAACGAAAATCTTGCCTTCAGATCTGTGATAGAAGGTGTACCCAACAGTCTCCTTTGGGTATCCTATGAAGACACATTTTTCCGATTTGGGTTCGAGCTTATCTGGTTGAAGTTTCTTTACATAAGCATCGCAGCCCCAAACTTTAAGAAACGACAACTTTGGTTTCTTGCCAAACCACAGTTCATAAGGCGTCGTCTCAACGGATTTTGACGGTGTCCTATTCAACGTGAATGCGGCCGCCTCTAAAGCATAACCCCAAAACGATAGCGGTAAATCGAAATAGACATCATAGATCGCACCATATCTAGTAAAGTACGACACGACGCTCGACACACCATTTCTCTATGGTGTTCCGGTGGCGTGAGTTGAAAACTATTCCACATTTTTTCAAATGTAAACCAAACTCAGAACTCAAATATTCTCCTCCACGATCAGATCGTAGAAACTTTATTTTCTTGTTACGATGATTTTCCACTTCACTCTGAAATTCTTTGAACTTTTCAAACGTTTCAGATTTGTGTTTCATTAAGTAGATATACCCATATCTGCTTAAATCATCTGTGAAGGTGAGAAAATAACGATACCCGCCGTGCCTCAACATTCATTGGACCACAAACATCAAGATGTATGATTTCCAACAAATCAGTTGCTCGCCCATAGTTCCGGAGAACGGCGTTTTGGTCATCTTGCCCATGAGGCACGGTTCGCAAGTACCAAGTGATTCATAATCAAGTGATTCCGAAGCCCATCAATATGGAGTTTCTTCATGCGTTTTACAATCGATATGACCTAAACGGCAAGTGCCACAAATAAGTTGCACTATCATTATCAACTCTGCATCTTTTGGCTTCAACATTATGAATATGTGTATCACTACCGTCGAGATTCAACAAGAATAGACCATTCTTCAAGGGTGCATGACCATAAAAGATATTACTCATATAAATAGAACAACCATTATTCTCTGATTTAAATGAATAACCGTCTCGCATTAAACAAGATCCAGATATAATGTTCATGCTCAACGCTGGCACCAAATAACAATTATTTAGGTCTAAAACTAATCCCGAAGGTAGATGTAGAGGTAGCGTGCCGACCGCGATCACATTGACTTTGGAACCATTTCCCACGCCAAGATCGTCACCTCGCCCTTTGCCGATGCTCGCCTATTCCGTAGTCCCTGCTTCGAGTTGCAAATATTAGCAATGTAACCAGATCAAATACCCAGTGCTACTACGAGCTCTAGTAAGGTACACATCAATAACATGTATATCACATATACCTTTGTTCACCTTGCCATCCTTTTATCCGCCAAATACTTGGGGCAGTTCCGCTTCAAAGGTCCGGTCTGCTTGCAGTAAAACACTCAGTTTCAGGCTTAGGCCCAGACTTGGGTTTCTTCTCTTGATCAGCAACTTTCTTGCTGTTCTTTTGAAGTTTCCTTCTTCTTCCCTTTGCCCTTTTCTTGAAACTAGTGGTCTTGTTGACCATCAACACTTGATGCTCTTTCTTGATTTCTACCTCCGCTGCTTTTAGCATCGCGAAGAGCTCGTGAATTGTCTTAGTCATTCCTTGCATATTATAGTTCATCACGAAGCTCTTGTAGCTTGGTGGCGTGATTGGAGAATTCATCAATGACACTATCATCCGGAAGATTAACTCCCAGCTGAATTAAGTGATTGTTATACCCAGACATTTTGAGTATGTGCTCACCGACGTAACTATTCTCCTCCATCTTGCAGCTATAGAACTTATTGGAGACTTCATATCTCTCAATCCGGCATTTGCTTGAAATATTAACTTCAACTCCTGGAACATCTCACATGCTCCATGACGCTCAAAACGCCGTTGAAGACCCGGTTCTAAGCCGTAAAGCATGGCACACTGAACTATAGAGTAGTCATCAGCTCGCTTTGCCGACGCTCATAACTTCGCTCAAGATCTGCAGCAGGCCTGTCACCCAGCGGTGCTTCCAGACGTAATTTTTCGTGCAGCAATGAGGATAATCCTCAAGTTACGGACCCAGTCCGTAATTGCTACCATCATCTTTCAACTTTGCTTTCTCAAGGAACGCATTAAAATTCAACGGAACAACAAAGACGAGCCATCTATCTACATTAAACATAGACAAGCAAAATACTATCGGTACTAAGTTTCATGATAAATTAAAGTTCAATTAATCATATTAAAAACTCCCACTTAGACGTACATCTCTAGTCATCTAAGTGATCACGTGATCCAAATCAACTAAACCATGTCCGATCATCACGTGAGATGGAGTAGTTTCAATGGTGAACATCACTATGTTGATCATATCTACTATATGATTCACGCTCGACCTTTCGGTCTCCGTGTTCCGAGGCCATATCTGTTATATGCTAGGCTCGTCAAGTTTAACCTGAGTATTCCGCATGCGCAACTGTTTTGCACCCGTTGTAGATGGACTTAGAGCTTATCACACCCGATCATCACGTGGTGTCTGGGCACTACGAACTTTAGCAACGGTGCATACTCAGGGAGAACACTTCTTGATAATTTTAGTGAGAGATCATCTTATAATGCTACCGTCAATCAAAGCAAGATAAGATGCATAAAGGATAAACATCACATGCAATCAATATAAGTGATATGATATGGTCATCATCATCTTGTGCTTGTGATTCCATCGCCAAGCACCGCCATGATCACCATCATCACCGGCGCGACACCTTGATCTCCATCGTAGCATCGTTGTCGCCTCGCCAACTATTGCTTCTACGACTATCGCTACTCCTTAGTGATAAAGTAAAGCAATTACATGGCGCTTGCATTTCATACAATAAAGCGACAACCATATGGCTCCTGCCATTGCCGATAACTCGTTACAAAACATGATCATCTCATACAATAAAATATAGCATCACGCCTTGACCACATCACATCACATCATGCCCTGCAAAAACAAGTTAGACGTCCTCTACTTTGTTGTTGCAAGTTTTACGTGGCTGCTACGGGCTTAGCAAGAACCGTTCTTACCTACGCATCAAAACCACAACGATATTTCGTCAAATTGACTCGCTTTTAACCTTCTCAAGGACCGGCGAGCCACACTCGATTCAACTAAAGTGAGAGAGACAGACACCCGCCGTCACCTTTAAGCAACGAGTGCTCGGAGCGGTGAAACCAGTCTCGCGTAAGCGTCGCGTAATGTCGGTCCGGGCCGCTTCATCTCACAATACCGCTGAACCAAAGTATGACATGCTGGTAGGCAGTATGACTTGTATCGCCCACAACTCACTTGTGTTCTACTCGTGCATATGACATCAACGCATAAAACCAGGCTCGGATGCCATCGTTGGGGAACGAGTAATTTCAAAAATTTCCCTACGATCACGCGGAGAGGGAGAGTGTCCGTCCACGCACTCGTGAGACCGAAAGCGAAGCGCTATAACAACGCGTTGATGTAGTCGTGCGCCTCCACGATCCGACCGATCCAAGCACCGAACGACGGCACCTCCGAGTTCGCACACGCTCAGCTCGATGACGATCCCCGACTCGATCCAGCAAAGTGTCGGGATGAGTTCCACAAGACGACGGCGTGGGACGATGTTGATGCTCCACCGACGCAGAGCTTCGCCTAAGCTCCGCGACGATATGACTTCTCCGGCGCAGGCTTCGCTTAAGCTCATGACGATATGACCGAAGTGGAATATGGTGGAAGGGGCACCGCACACGGCTAAGGAAAGATCCGAGATCTACTTGTGTGTCTTGGGGTGTCCCTGCCCCAGATATAAAGGAGCCAAGGGGAGGTGGCCGCCCTAGGGGAGGCGCACAAGGAGGAGTCCTACTCCCACCGAGTAGGACTCCCCCTCTCTCCTAGTTGGACTAGGATTGGAGGAGGGGAAGAGGGAAGGCGCCCCCCCCCTTGTCCTATTCGGACTAGAGGGGAGGGGGCGCGCAGCCCACCTTGGCCTGCCCTTCCTCTTCTCCCATGGCCCATTAAGGCCCATGGACTTCCGGGGTTCCGTAACCTCCGGTACTGTAAAATCCGATTTCACCCGAACACTTCCGATGTCCAAATGTAGGCTTCCAATATATCAATCTTTATGTCTCGACCATTTCGAGACTCCTCGTCATGTCCGTGATCACATCCGGACTCAACAACCTTCGTGCATCAATACTTATAAACTCATTATGAACTGTCATCGAACGTTAAGCGTGCGGACCCTACGGGTTCGAGAACTATGTAGACATGACCTAGAACCATTCTCGGTCAATAACCAATAGCGGAACCTGGATGCCCATATTGGTTCCTACATATTCTACGAAGATCTTTATCGGTCAAACCGCATAACGACATACGTTGTTCCTTTGTCATCGGTATGTTACTTACCCGAGATTCGATCGTCGGTATCCAATACCTAGTTCAATCTCGCTATCGTAAGTCTCTTTACTCGCTCCGTAATACATCATCTCACAACTAACTCATTAGTTGTAATGCTTGCAAGGCTTAGGTGATGTGTATTACCGAGAAGGCCTAGAGATACCTCTCCGACGATCGGAGTGACAAAACCTAATCTCAAATACGCCAACCCAACAAGTACCTTTGGAGACACCTGTAGTACTCCTTTATAATCACCCAGCTCGTTGTGACGCTTGGTAGTACCAAAGTGTTCCTCCGTAAACGGAGTTGCATAATCTCATAGTTACAGGAACATGTATGGGTCATGAAGAAAGCATTAATCATACTAAACGATCAAGTGTTAAGCTAACGGAATGGGTCATGTCAATCAGATCATTCAACTAATGATGTGACCTTGTTAATCAAATAACAACCCCTTGTTCATGGTTAGGAAACATAACCATCTTTGATTAACAAGCTAGTCAAGTAGAGGCATACTAGTGACATACTGTTTGTCTATATATTCACACATGTATTATGTTTCCGGTTAATACAATTCTAGCATGAATAACAAACATTTATCATGATATAAGGAAATAAATAATAACTTTATTATTGCCTCTAGGGCATATTTCCTTCACGAACATCATAGTTGCACCCTATTGGATATGGTGCGTACCATGATGTCTCTTATCGAATTACCACTATTGTTCATGGGTTAGGCATTAGAGACAACCGCACTCACTTTAATAGGGCACCACGTAATTCCGTTGAGACGACACCGTTTGAACTATGGTTTGAAGAAACCTAAGTTGTCGTTTCTTAAAAGTTTGGGGCTGCGACGCTTATGTGAAAAAGTTTCAAGTTGATAAGCTCGAACCCAAAGCGGATTAAATGCATCTTCATAGGACACCCAAAACAGTTGGGTATACCTCCTAATTCAGATCCGAAAGCAATAGGGATTGTTTCTTGAATCAGGTCCTTTCTCAAGGAAAAGATTGTCTCAAAAGTTGAGTGGGAGGATGGTGGAGACTTGATGAGGTTATTGAACCGTCACTTCAACTAGTGTGTAGCAGGGCACAAGAAGTTGTTCCTGTGGTGCTTACACCAATTGAAGTAGAAGCTTATGATAGTGATCATGAAACTTCGGATCAAGTCACTACCAAACCTCGTAGGTCGACAAGGATGCGTACTACTTCAGAATGGTACGTACTCCTGTCTTGGAGGTCATGTTGCTAGACAACAATGAACCTACGAGCTATGGAGAAGCGATGGTGGGCCCGGATTCCGGCATATGGCTTGAGGCCATAAAATCCGAGAGAGGATCCATGTGTGAAAACAAAGTGTAGACTTTGGCAGAACTACTCGATGGTCGTAAGGCTGTTGAGTACAGATGGATTTTAAAAGGAAGACAGACAATGATGGTAAGTATCACCATTAAGAAAGCTCGACTTGTCGTTAAGATGTTTTCCGACAAGTTCAAGGAGTTGACTACGGTGAGGCTTTCTCACTCGTAGCGATGCTAAGAGTTTGTTGGAATTGGATTAGCAGTTACTGCATTATTTATGAAATCTTGCAGATAGGATGTCAAAACATTGTTTCCTCAACAATTTTCTTGAGGAAAGGTTGTATGGGATACAATCAGAAGGTTTTGACAATCCCGAAAGACGCTAAGAAGTATGCAAAGCTCCAGCAATCCTTCTAAGGACTGGAGTAAGCATCTCAGAGTTGGAATGTAAGCTTTCATAAGATGATCAAAGATTTTGGGTTTATACAAAGTTTATGAGAAACTTGTATTTCCAAAGAAGTGAGTGGGAGCACTATAGAATTTCTGATGAGTGTATGTTGTTGACATATTGTTGATCGGAAATGATGTAGAATTTCTGGAAAGCATATAGGGTTGTTTGAAAGGTGTTTTTCAATGGAAAACCTGGATTAAGCTGCTTGAACATTGAGCATCAAGATCTATGAGGATAGATCAAAAACGCTAAATGGTACTTTCAAATGAGCACATACCTTGACATGATCTTGAAGGTGTTCAAGATGGATCAGTCAAAGAAGGAGTTCTTGCCTGAGCTGTAAGGTACGAAGTTAAGACTTAAAGCTCGACCATGGCAGAAAAGAGATAAAGGATGAAGGTCGTCCCCTATGCTTAAGACGTAGGATCTACAGTATGCTATGCTGTGTACCGCACCTAATGTGTGCCTTGCTACATACCTGGCATGAGAGTACAAAGGTGATCAAGGAGTGGATCACCAGATAGCATTCAAAATTATCCTTAGAGGAATAAGGATATGTTTCTCGGTTATGGAGGTGATAAAGAGTTCGACGTAAAGAGTTGCGTCGATGCAAGCTTTAGCACCTATCCGAATGACTCTGAGTAGCAAATCGGATACGTATAGTGGAGCAACCATTTGGAATAGCTCCAAGTGGAGCGTGGAAGCAGCATTTACAATATGACCTAGAGATTTGCGAAGTACATACGGATCTGAACGTTGTAGACCCATTGACTAAAACCTCTCTCAGAAGCAAAACATGATTAAACCCTAGAACTCATTGAGTCTTAATCACATGACGATGTGAACTAGTTTAGTGACACTAGTAAACTCTTAGGATGTTGGTCACATGGCGATGTGACCTGTGAGTGTTAATCACATGGCGATGTGAACTAGATTATTGACTCTAGTGCAAGTGGGAGACTGTTGGAAATATGCCCTAGAGGCAATAATAAATTAGTTATTATTATTATATTTCCTTGTTCATGATAATCGTTTATTATCCATGCTATAATTGTATTGATAGGAAACTCAGATACATGTGTGGATACATAGACAACACCATGTCCCTAGTAAGCCTCTAGTTGACTAGCTCGTTGATCAATAGATGGTTACGGTTTCCTGACCATGGACATTGGATGTCGTTGATAACGGGATCACATCATTAGGAGAATGATGTGATGGACAAGACCCAATCCTAAGCCTAGCACAAGATCGTAGTTCATATGCTAAAGCTTTTCTAATGTCAAGTATCATTTCCTTCGACCATGAGATTGTGCAACTCCGGACACCGTAGGAATGCTTTGGGTGTACCAAACGTCACAACGTAATCGGGTGGCTATAAAGGTGCACTACGGGTATCTCCGAAAGTGTCTCATTGGGTTGGCACGAATCAAGATCGCGATTTGTCACTCCGTGTGACGGAGAGGTATCTCTGGGCCCACTCGGTAGGACATCATCATAATGTGCACAATGTGACCAAGGGGTTGATCATGGGATGATGTGTTACGGAACGAGTAAAGAGACTTGCCGGTAACGAGATTGAACAAGGTATCGGGATACCGACGATCGAATCTCGGGCAAGTACAATACCGATAGGCAAAGGGAATTGCATACGGGATTGACTGAATCCTTGACATCGTGGTTCATACGATGAGATCATCGTGGAACATGTGGGAGCCAACATGGGTATCCAGATCCCGCTGTTGGTTATTGGCCGGAGAGTTGTCTCGGTCATGTCTGCATGGTTCCCGAACCCGTAGGATCTACACACTTAAGGTTCGATGACGCTAGGGTTATAGGGAAGATATGTACGCGGTTACCGAATGTTGTTCGGAGTCCCGGATGAGATCTCGGACATCACGAGGAGTTCCGGAATGGTCCGGAGGTAAAGATTGATATATTGGACGAAGGGTTTTGGAGTCCTAAGTGTTCCGGAGGTACCGGTGATGACCAAAGATGACCGAAGGTGTTTCAGAGCCCGGCAAGTGTTGGGGGCTTCATGGGCCAAGGAAGGGGCAAACCAGCCCACTAAGGGGTTGTGCGCCCCCCTCACCTATTACCACGTGACCAGGGGATTTGGGGCGCCCCATCTAGGGTTCCCACCTCCTGGCTTGGGGGCCAAGTCACCCAAGGGGGAGATCCCATCTGCCTTGGCCGCCGCCCCCCTAGGGGAAACCCTAGGGCACCTCCCCTCCCCTTTGCCCCTATATATAGTGGAGGTTTTTGGGCTGCCTGACACACGAGTCTCTCTCTCCCAAGGCGCAGCCCTACCTCTCTCCCTCCTCGTCTCTCGTAGTGCTTGGCGAAGCCTCGCTGAGTATCAGCGCTCCTCCACCACCACCACGCCGTCGTGCTGCTGCTGGACGGAGTCTTCCCAACCTCTCCTCTCTCCTTGCTGGATCAAGGCATGGGAGACGCCACCGGCTGCATGTGTGTTGAACGCGGAGGCGTCGTGGTTCGGCGCTTAGATCGGAATCAACCGCTATCTGAATCGCTACGAGTACGACTCCTTCATCCGCGTTCTTGCAACGCTTCCGCTTAGCGATCTACAAGGGTATGTAGATGCACTCCCCTTTCCGTCGTTGCTAGATTACTCCATAGATTTATCTTGGTGATGCGTAGAAAATTTGGAATTTCTGCTACGTTCCCCAACAAGATACGCACGACAAGACATACATCAAGTGTTCTCAAGTCATTAAAGACTCAATCCGATAAGAGTACTTCAAAGGGAAAACTCAATCCATTACAAGAGAGTAGAGGGGGAGAAGAAACATAAGATCCAACTATAATAGCAATGCTCGTGATACATCAAGATCGTGCCAGATCAAGAACACGAGAGAAAGAGAGAGAGATCAAACACATAGCTACTGGTACATACCCTCAGCCCCGAGGGTGAACTACTCCCTCCTCGTCATGGAGAGCACCGGGATGATGAAGATGGCCACCGGTGAGGGTTCCCCCCTCCGGCAGGGTGCCAGAACAGGGTCCCGATTGACTTTTGGTGGCTACAGAGGCTTGCGGCGGCGGAACTCCCGATCTATTCTTCGTTCTGGAAGTTTTACGATACGTAGGTATATATGGGTGCAGGAGGTACGTCGGTGGAGCTTTGGGGGGCCCACGAGGCAGGGGGCGCGCCCTAGGGGGTGGGCGCGCCCCCCACCCTCGTGAGCTCCTCCCTTGGCTCCTGACGTGGGGTCCAAGTCCATCTGGTAGCTTTCCTTCCAAAAATAACTTCTCTAGTTGATTTCATTCAGTTTCGACTCCGTTGGATATTCCTTTTCTTCGAAACACTGAAATAGGCAAAAAAAAACAGCGATTCTGGGCTGGGCCTCCGGTTAATAGTTTAGTCCAAAAAATAATATAAAAGTGGATAATAAAGCCCAATATTGTCCAAAACAGTAGATAATATAGCATGGAGCAATCAAAAATTATAGATACGTTGGAGACGTATCAAGCATCCCCAAGCTTAATTCCTGCTCGTCCTCGAGTAGGTAAATGATAAAAAAGATAATTTTTGATGTGGAATGCTAGTTGGCATAATCTCATTGTAATTCTTCTTAATTGTGATATGAATATTCAGATCCGAAAGATTCAAGAAAAAAGTTCATATTGACATAAAAGTAATAATACTTCAAGCATACTAATAAAGCAATCATGTCTTCTCAAAATAACATGGCCAAAGAAAGTTATCCCTACAAAATCATATAGTCTAGCTATGCTCTATCTTCACCACACAAAGTATTTAAATCATGCACAACCCCGATGACAAGCCAAGAAATTGTTTCATACTTTTGACATTCTCAAAACTTTTTCAATCTTCACGCAATACATGAGCGTGAGCCAAGGATATAGCACTATATATGGAGTAGAATGGTGGTTGTGGAGAAGAAAAAAGAGGGGAAGATAGTCTCACATCAACTAGGCGTATCAACGGGCTATGGAGATGCCCATCAATAGATATCAATGTGAGTGAGTAGGGATTGCCATGCAACGGATGCACTAGAGCTATAAGTATATGAAAGCTCAACAAAAGAAACTAAGTGGGTGTGCATCCAACTCGCTTGCTCACGAAGACCTAGGGCATTTTGAGGAAGCCCATCATTGGAATATACAAGCCAAGTTCTATAATGAAAAATTCCCACTAGTATATGAAAGTGACAACATAGGAGACTCTCTATCATAAAGATCATGGTGCTACTTTGAAGCACAAGTGTGGTAAAAGGATAGTAGCATTGTCTCTTCTCTGTTTTTCTCTCATTTTTTTATTTGGGCCTTTTCTCTTTTTTTATGGCCTCTTATTTTATTTTATTTTATTTTTCGTCCGGAGTCTCATCCCGACTTGTGGGGGAATCATAGTCTCCATCATCCTTTCCTCACTTGGGACAATGCTCTAAAAATGATGATCGTCACACTTTTATTTTTCTTACAACTCAACAATTACAACTCGAAACTTAGAACAAAATGTGACTCTATGTGAATGCCTCCGGTGGTGTACCGGGATATGCAATGATTCAAGAGTGACATGTATGAAAGAATTATGAACGGTGGCTTTGCCATGAATACGATGTCAACTACATGATCATGCTAGCAATATGACAATGATGGAGCGTGTCATAATAAACGGAACGATGGAAAGTTGCATGGCAATATATCTCGGAATGGCTATGGAAATGCCATGATAGGTAGGTATGCTGGCTGTTTTGAGGAAGGTATATGGTGGGTGTATGATATCGGCGAAAAGTGCGCGGTATTAGAGAGGCTAGCAATGGTGGAAGGAAGAAAAGTGCGTATAATCCATGGACTCAACATTAATCATAAAGAACTCATATACTTATTGCAAAAATCTACAAGTTATCAAAGCAAAGCATTACGTGCATGCTCCTAGGGTGATAGATTGGTAGGAAAAGACCATCGCTCGTCCCCGACCGCCACTCATAAGGAAGACAATCAATAAATAAATCATGCTCCGACTTCATCACATAACGGTTCACCATACGTGCATGCTACGGGAATCACAAACTTTAACGCAAGTATTCTTTAAATTCACAACTACTCAACTAGCATGACTCTAATATCACCATCTTCATATCTCAAAACAATCATAAAGAATCAAACTTCTCATAGTATTCAACACCCTCATAAGAATTCTTACAAATCTTGTATGCTTAGCATATTAGGATTATTTAAGCAAATTACCATGCTATTTAAGACTCTCAAAATAATCTAAGTCAAGCATGAGAGTTCATCTATTTCTTCAAAATAAAACCACCATTGTGCTCTAAAAGATATAAGTGAAGCACTAGAGCAAACGACAAACTACTCCGAAAGATATAAGTGAAGATCAATGAGTAGTCGAATAATTATGCAACCATGTGAAGACTCTCTAACATTTAAGAATTTCAGATCTTGATACTTTATTCGAACAGCAAGCAAAATAAAATAAAATAAAATGACGCTCCAAGCAAAACACATATCATGTGGTGAATAAAAATATAGCTCCAAGTAAAGTTACCGATGAACGAAGACGAAAGAGGGGATGCCTTCCGGGGCATCCCCAAGCTTAGAATCCTGGTTATCCTTGAATATTACCTTGGGGTGACTTGGGCATCCCCAAGCTTAGGCTCTTTCCACTCCTTGTTCCATGGTCCATCGAATCTTTACCCAAAACTTGAAAACTTCACAACATAAAACTTAACAGAAAATTCGTGAGCTCCGTTAGTGAAAGAAAACAAAACACCACTTCATGTTACTGTAATGAACTCATTCTTTATTTATATTGGTGTTAAACCTACTGTATTACAACTTCTCTATGGTTTATAAACTATTTTACTAGCCATAGAGTCATCAAAATAAGCAAACAACACAATGAAAACAGAATATGTCATAAACAGAACAGTCTGTAGTAATATGCAACTAACGCAAACTTCTGGAACTCCAAAAATTCTAAAATAAATTGGTGGACCTGAGGAATTTGTCTGGTAATCATCTGCAAAAAGAATCAACTAAATATCACTCTCCAGTAAAAAGTTCTAGCTAATCTCGTGAGCGCTAAAGTTTCTGTTTTTTACAACATGATCATAAAGACTTCACCCAAGTCTTCCCAAAGGTTCTACTTGGCACAAACACTAATTATGTAGCGACCCGACCTCAGACGGTCAAGTCTCTGTGTTTCGGTGTCATCCCTGGATCAGTAATGCTGACACACACAGTACTCGAAGGATTTATAACAGAGTAGCAATCACACACTTATTACATCGAATGTCTCAAAAGAGAACTTATTACAGTAATATGGCTTAAGGCCATCTAATGCGATAACAACGGAAGGCTTGGAAGATAAAGTGAGTCCATCAACTTCAAGGGCATAACTGATCTGCACGGCAACGACCTATCGAACCTTACTCCTCGTCTGAAAAGTCTGCAACATAATACGTTGCAGCCCGAGAACGGGTCAGCACATGGAATATGCTGGCAATGTAACACAATAGAGCAATAACAGAATAATGCTACTACTACATGCATATTTGGCTGGTGGAAAGCTCTACGGTTACAGTTTTTGCGGAAAGCCAATTTTTCCCTACAACAAAGGAATAAATTTTAATTTAACTATCATGGTAGTTGAAACATCATTGAGAAGGTATAACCCCAACTCAATCCCAATTAAAGTAGTTAACATCCCAGCAATACTAATTTAGAGTGATGAGATACATGTGAATATTCAAGTACTAGACACTCAGAATTGTCCATAACCGGGGACACGGCTAACCATGATTAGATTGTACACTCTGCAGAGGTTTGCGCACTTTTCCCCACAAGACTCGATCGCCTCCGCTGATTTCTCGTGACCGCATGGTGTTTGAGAAACGGATGACCGAGACACAGTCTTTCAGAAACATTAACTCTTTACTCCGGGTAGACCATACCAAACCTACAAACCCACTACCTGCTGATCTACCTCTTCAAGAGCTTCACGTAACTTACTCAACTATGCTAGAGCCCATAATAGCTTGTGGCTGCACACGGAAGTTTCTAGCATGAATAATCTCAGTTCCCTTTGAGCCTGGGTGGCGGTCCTTAGGAAGATCACATGGGTACCCCGGGATTTCCAAAACAAAACATACAACACTGGGTTCCCCAGGTGCCTCAATCCACCCAGATGTGTATTAAAGTTGCCACCTTAAGTTAACCATTAATTAACAATCTCACATCTGTCATGGATAACTCTCAAACCCAACCACGTCTACGAGCATAGCATAGCAATATAAGCAACACGTAGAAGTAACTCCCAAGGGTTTGATAATAACAGGGCAATAGGTTCTACCTCAACTACTACTTCCCAACCCACAAGTTAATGAAATCCTAATCATGCAATGTGTGAGGGTTGAATCTAATGCATAAAAACTGGGTATGAAAAGAGTATGATCAAAGTGTTACTTGCCTTGCTGACGATCCGGGAATCCTAGAGACTCAGAGTAACACGCTCAGACTCGGGAATTCTATTGCAAGCAAACAATACATACATAAGTAAACAAGCAAAGATGCACAAACGAAACTTCAACTCAAAGAGGTTGACCGGAGAGTTCAACTTAAGAACTCCGGTTCACAAAAAGAATCAAACCAAACGGAGCAACGAAACTCAAACGGCGAAAGAAACAAGATTCGTTTACTAATCTGAACTAGGGTCAAATTTTACAGAGGCAAAAACTTGTTTGAGTTGGCTATTCGGAAAGAGGGTTTCGAGATCAAACTCCAGGCGCTTGAATCGCCTGATTCCGATAAACGAGCGAAAAGTTAAGCTAGAACGAAAATCGGATCAGAAATCGCGATCAGGAAAATCGCGGAATAAATCCGATAAAAAGAAAACGACGAACGGCTAAACGAACGAATGTTCGTTAGCAGAAACTAAACGACGAACACGTTCGTTAGAACGAACGAATGAGCGAACGCTCGCTAAGTAAATAAACCGAAAAAAATAAAACCGATCTATAAAAAAACGAACTAGGGTTTTTTTTTAAAAAAACTGAAGGGGTTTTTAAAAAAACCGGGCGGCGGGTGGCTACCTCCGACGAGGTCGTCCGGCGAGGCGGGCGGCTCCGGCGGGGCTCGGCGAGTGGCGGCGGGTTCGGCGGGTGGGGCGGCGGGGGACTCGATGGCGGCGGCGGCGGGCGGCTCGGGCTCGGGGCTCGGCCCTGCCCGGTGGTGGTGGGGCGGTTTAGAGGGGGGGTGGCGGCGATAAAAGGGCGGGGCGGCGACTTGGAGGAGGGAGCAAGGCGCGGGGAGGCGGAGTCCGGCTCGGACTCGTCCAAGCCAATGGCGGGCGCAGTGCACAAGAAGGCGGCGGCGGGCGGCTGGGCAAGCTGCTCTGGCTGGGCCCTAGGCCCATCGGTATGATCTTTAAAAAAAACATTCCACTAAACTTAGAAAAATCCTAGAAAAATAAATAAAAATCTAAAAATACCAAAATAAGTTTTCTCCGTCTAAATGGAATATTTAGAACAGGATGAACTTTTCTTGGCCCCTAAAATGCAATTTTTAAAACATGCAAATTTTTCTAGGGCTAATAAAATTCCAAAATAAATCCAATAAAAACCAAATAATGATTTAAACATTTTTCCTCCGATATTCCAATTATTTTGGAGAAGTCATATTATCTCCCCTCATTTATTATTTAAAAATGAAATATTTTCCGGAGAGAGAAATATTTAAAACCAAAAATCCTCGTCTTCACTACTTGATAAATATCAAATATGAAAATCGAAAAATCCCCAACTCTCTCCGAGGGTCCTTGAGTTGCTTAGGATTTCGAGGATTGCAAACAAAAGGCAATAAAATATGATATGCATGGATGACCTATGTATAACATGCCTAATTGAAAATTTGGGATGTTACAAATTAAAACACAAAACCACATCTAAACAGAAGCTAGATGGATTACTTATTCCTAAAAAGAACCAAAAATCAAGAAACTAAAATAAAATTGGGTTGCCTCCCAACAAGCGCTAACGTTTAACGCCCCTAGCTAGACATGATGATTTCAATGATGCTCACATAAAAGATAGGAATTGAAACATAAAGAGAGCATCATGAAGAATATGACTAGCACATTTAAGTCTAACACACTTCCTATGCATAGGGATTTTGTGAGCAAACAACTTATGGGAACAAGAATCAACTTTCATAGGAAGGTAAAACAAGCATAACTTCAAGATTTTAAGCACATAGAGAGGAAACTTGATATTATTGCAATTCCTACAAGCATATATTCCTCCCTCATAATAATTTTCAGTGGCATCATGAATGAATTCAACAATATAACCAGCACCTAAAGCATTCTTTTCATGATCTACAAGCATAGAAAATTTACTACTCTCCACATAAGCAGAATTCTTCTTATTCGGAATAGTGGGAGTATCTAAAGAGACTTGAATACTATAAATTGTTTCCACATTAAAAGAGTAATGTTCAGAGAAAGGTTACTCATAATCATGACAAGTTTTATAAATATAATCATCACTACTCTTTATAGCATAAGTTTTATCACAATAATCATCATAAGTAGCAACTTTGTTCTCATCATAATCGATTGAAACCTCTTCCGAAAAAGTGGATACATCACTAAATAAAGTCATGACCTCTCCAAATCCACTTTCATAAATATTATAAGATTCAACATCCTCCAATATTGTGGGATCACTACTTCCTAAAGTTGACACTCTTCCAAACCCACTTTCATCAATATAATCATCATAGGTAGAAGGCATGCTATCATCATAACAACTTTGCATATCAAAACTTGGGAGGCTAACAATATTATAATTATTAAGCATACATCCCCAAGCTTGGGACAAACATTAATTGCAGCAAATATATTCTCAAATATCTCATCCTCATCAAACATAGCTTCCCCAAGCTTGGGACTTTTCGTATCATAAGCATAGTCACTTTCATCATTAATAGCATGGATAGCACCAATATTATAGCAAACATTATTATCATATTCTTCCAAGCAAGTACAAAAAAGATTTTTAAGATCATAAGAAGTATCATTATCTTCCCAATCATAATCATCACAACAAGCAATAGGCATAACGAGGTCATCATCAAGTGTATCATCTTCATTTTCATGATGCACAACCATAATAGGAGCAACCTTATTTGGGAGGGATACCTTTTTACCTCTCTTCCTTTTTCTTTTCTTCTTCTTCACCACATCATGTGTGGGTTCAATCCTCTTTTTGGAGCTCCTTATTAATGAGATTGGTTGAATAGAAGGCTCCTCCTCGTTACTTGATTCATCATAAGAAATAATAGGAGGATATTGGGAAGCCTCCTCCCTTTCATTAGCATTTTCTTCATCTTCTATTTGTTTTATTTTCTTTATGTAATTGGCAATATAAGGATTTTCAATACAATTCACCGCACAATACATATAAATCTTCTCTAGATCAAAATCAAGAAATTTATCGAGATTAAATTTTGGAATACCCTCAGTTATATGTTTCATTTCTTCATAACCCAAAAGAAGACTAAGCTCTTTATGATGCTCAAGGGTAATCAAATTATCACAATATTTGGACACGACTTGATCATGAAATAAATAGCATTGGAGCTTTAAATGACCATGTTCATTGCAAAGTTCACAAGGGGCGCGAAAAATATTGAATCTTTCAACACATTCATCTAGCTCTTCTTGCAACAATTTGGTTTCTAAGTACTTATGCCTCTTGCAATATCTATCTTCCCTATTTGGTGTGTACTTACAAACCCAATGCACTCCACAAAAATTGACATGTTTATAGGAGACATTTTCATCATAACTAGTGCAATCATCATTAGTACTATGGATATTCAAGGAGTTCAATTCTATCAATTGCTCAAAAGTAATTTGTTCACCCACCGTAATACTTATGCTCATGAGAGAAGTCACTAGTGAAACCTATGGCCCCCGGGTCTATTTTCCATCATATTAATCTCCCGTCAACAAGTTATTTCTAGCGCCATATTTATTTTGCTCATTACTTTGCATCTTTATCATAAAAATACCAAAAATATTATCTTATCATATCTATCAGATCTCACTCTCATAAGTGACCGTGAAGGGATTGACAACCCCTTTATTGCGTTGGTTGCGAGGATTTATTTGTTTGTGTAGGTACGAGGGACTCGTGTGTAGCCTCCTACTGGATTGATACCTTGGTTCTCAAAAACTGAGGGAAATACTTACGCTACTTTGTTGCATCACCCTTTCCTCTTCAAGGGAAAACCAACGCAGTGCTCAAGAGGTAGCAGTTAGCCATGTCCCCGGTTATGGACATCTGGAGTATCTGGTTCTTTGATTATCATGTTGATCTCATCACTCTTAATATAATTTGATTGGGTTTAATGATGATGCTTAGTTGGGATTGAGTTGGAGGAACCTTCTGATGTCTACTACACAACCTTCTTCTTGTAGACGTTGTTGGGCCTCCAAGTGTAGAGGTTTGTAGGACAGTAGCAAATTTCCCTCAAGTGGATGACCTAAGGTTTATCAATCCGTAGGAGGCGTAGGATGAAGATGGTCTCTCTCAAGCAACCCTGCAACCAAATAACAAAGAGTCTCTTGTGTCCCCAACACACCCAATACAATGGTAAACTGTATAGGTGCACTAGTTCGGCGAAGAGATGGTGATACAAGTGCAATATGGATGGTACATATAGGTTTTTGTAAACTGAAAAATATAAAAATAGCAAGGTAACAAGCGGTAAAAGTGAGCGTAAACGGTATTGCAATGATAGGAAACAAGGCCTAGGGCTCATACTTTCAGTAGTGCAAGTCCTCTCAACAATAATAACATAATTGGATCATATAACTATCCCTCAACATGCAACAAAGAGTCACTCCAAAGACACTAATAGCGGAGAACCAACGAAGAGATTATGGTAGGGTACGAAACCACCTCAAAGTTATTCCTTCCAATCAATCCGTTGGGCTATTCCTATAAGTGTCACAAACAGCCCTAGAGTTCGTACTAGAATAACACCTTAAGACACAAATCAACCAAAACCCTAATGTCACCTAGATACTCCAATGTCACCTCAAGTATCTGTGGGCATGATTATACGATATGCATCACACAATCTCAGATTCATCTATTCAAACCAACACAAAGTACTTCAAAGAGTGCCCCAAAGTTTCTACCGGAAAATCACGACGAAAACGTGTGCCAACCCCTATGCATAGGTTCATGGGTGGAACCCGCAAGTTGATCACCAAAACATACATCAAGTGAATCACGTGATATCCCATTCTCACCACAGATATGCACGGCAAGACATACATCAAGTGTTCTCAAGTCATTAAAGACTCAATCCGATAAGAATACTTCAAAGGGAAAACTCAATCCATTACAAGAGGGTAGAGGGGGAGAAGAAACATAAGATCCAACTATAATAGCAAAACTCGCGATACATTAAGATCGTGCCAAATCAAGAACACGACAAAGAGAGAGAGAGAGAGAGAGAGAGAGAGAGAGAGAGAGAGAGAGATCAGACACATAGCTACTGGTACATACCCTCAGCCCCGAGGGTGAACTACTCCCTCCTCGTCATGGAGAGCGCCGGGATGATGAAGATGGCCACCGGTGAGGGTTCCCCCCCTCCGGCAGGGTGCCGGAACAGTGACCCGATTGACTTTTGGTGGCTACAGAGGCTTGCGGCGGCGGAACTCCCTACCTATTCTTTGTTCTGGAAGTTTTACGATACGTAGGTATATATGGGTGCAGGAGGTACGTCGGTGGAGCTTTGGTGGCCCCACGAGGCAGGGGGCGCTCCCTAGGGGGGTGGGCACGCCCCCCACCCTCGTGAGCTCCTCCCTTGGCTCCTGACGTGGGGTCCAAGTCCATCCGGTAGCTTTCCTTCCAAAAATAACTTCTCCAGTTGATTTCGTTCCGTTTCGACTCCGTTTGATATTCCTTTTCTTGAAACACCAAATAGGCAAAAACAACGATTCGGGTTGGGCCTCCGGTTAATAGGTTAGTCCCAAAATAATATAAAAGTGGATAATAAAGCCCAATATTGTCCAAAACAGTAGATAATATAGCATGGAGCAATCAAAAATTATAGATACGTTGGACGTATCACCTTCTCAATGTTTAACAACCACCATGATAGTTAAATAAAATTTATTCCTTTGTTGTAGGGGAAAATTGGCTTTATGCAAAACTGTAACTATAGAGCTTACCACCAACCATATATGCATGTAGTGATAGGATTTATCTGTTCATTACTCTATGTGTTACATTGCTAGCATATTCCATGTGCTGGCCCGTTTCGGGCTGCAACGTTCATGTTGCAGACTTTTCAGACGACGAGTAAGGAGCTATAGGTCGTTGTCTTTCACTCAGTGATGCCGTTGGAGTTGATGGACTTATTTTATCTTCCAAGCCTTCCGTTGTTACCGTTTTAGATGGCCTTAAGCCATATTTATTGTAATAAGTTCTCTTTTGAGACATCCGATGTAATAAGTATGTGATTGCTACTCTGTTATAAATCCTCAAGTACTGTGTGTGTCATCATTACCGGTCCAGGGATGACACTGATGCATAGAGATCAGACTGTTTGAGGTCTGGTCGCTACAAGGTGGTATCAGAGCCAGGTTGACTGTAGGACATGACCACTAAGCTAAAACCCTAGATCACTACTCTCTTCTCATTTCTGACTCCTCTACCTTTTCTACTCTTTAGGATGGCGGATGCAAGGAACAAGTTCACTCAATCGGATGAAGATACACCCTTTGGATGACACTTGAAGGAAGTTACTAGATACCTAAACATCGGAATACCAAGCTTCACCGAGACCTACAACGCCACTTCACCAGAAGAGGAGCGCTGGATGATTCGAGTTCAAGTTCCAGGAAGGACATTCACACTAGTCACTGAGCCCATAGAGTTTTCCGTTGATGCACCAACCTGGAGTCTAGGAAAGAGCATGGCAGCCCACATCACACTACAAAAAAAGACACATCCATGACATTTTGGGCCAAACAAATTTTTTTCATACATATGACACTTCAATGACGATAATTGTGACAAGGTGGGCTCCTACTTCTATGACAAAAAATCATGACAGAAAATGGGCTTTTCGTCCTGGGCGGGCCGGAGGCGCAGCCGCATGACATTCTTTGGGCCGTCCATGACGGAAAAAACCGTGGTAGAAGCGAGGGCAAGGAAAATTTTGGGGAGTTCCCGGTTACAGTGGGAGGTCGGGGGCCGAGCGATGCACGTTTCTCTCGTACACATACGCGCGTGTGTGTGAGGCGTTGGCTCTAACTAAACCCGAGCGAGGCGTTGGGCTCTAACTGAACCCGAGAGATTGCACTGCAGGCTACGCGTTACTGAACCCGAGCGATCGATCGATGGCTGTTAACTGAACCCGATCGAGCGATTCCTTCGCTACTGCTGCTAACTCAAGCCGATCGATGGGATGAACAGTGAGTGTTGCGGGGGGTTTGGATGAACAATGAGCGGTGGCGTTGCCTCTGGATGAACAGGACCCCGTTGTGTGGTGGAGGGCGGATGAACAGTAGACGGTGGAGAGGTGCCCGTGGAGGGGTGGATCAACAGGACCCCGTGGTGTGGAGGGCTGGATGAACAGTAGACGGTGGAGGGGTGGTTGAACAGGACCCCGTGGTGTGGAGGGCTGGATGAACAGTAGATGGTGGAGGGGTGCCCGTGGAGGGGTGGTTGAACAGGACCCCGTGGTGTGGAGGGCTGGATGAACAGTAGACGGTGGAGGGGTGGTTGAACAGGACCCCGTGGTGTGGAGGGCTGGATGAACAGTAGATGGTGGAGGGGTGGTTGAACAGGACCCCGTGGTGTGGAGGGCTGGATGAACAGTAGACGGTGGAGGGGTGGTTGAACAGGAGCCGGTGGAGTAAGCGCGGTGGAGGCCGGATGAACAGGAGCTCTGTGGAGGCCGGAGGAGGTCGACGGTGGATGAACAGTGGCTCGTGGAGGCTGGAGGGGTCGACGGTTGGAGATGAACAGATATCCGTGGAGTCCTGCTTTGCGACGCCACACCCTCCCGATGAACAGGACCCCGCTTGACCGTGGCGCCCAACACAAGTCCATTTCCTCCGTTTTGCGGTACGTCACACCCCTCCCGATGAACAGGACCACCGTTTCGACCGTAGGAGGTCCGTTTCCTCCGTTTTGCGGTACGCCAGACCCCTCCTAAGCAACATGACCCCATTCCGAACGTAGGAGGTCCGTTTCCTCCGTTGTGCGGTACGCCAGGCCTCGTTTCCATCGCCTCTTCCGTCCAAGCCCTCCCGATGAACACGACCACACATTCCGTTCCAACCCAGTCGGTTGGCTCCCACGCGTTCCGTTGCCTCCGGATGAACACGACGCATTCTGTTGCCTCCCCATGAACACGATGCATTCCGTTGCCTCCCCATGAACACGATGACGACGCTATTTCTCCGTTCCGACCCAGCCATGTACACGAGCCCTGGCCGTACGTATGCGCGAGTAGCCGTTCGAGACCCTGCCCGTATGTACGTACGTGGCCGTATTTTCTTTCTTGCACCCTGGCCACTGTACGTACGTGCGCATGCTACGTGTGCGCCTCTACTACGACACGTACGCGCCTCTACTACGACACGTGCGCGCCCCTACATCCACCAGTATATATGTACGTACACGTTCGCGTCCAGAATGACAACGCTACGTATGCTTCGACCAGGTGGGTCCCGACTGTCAGGCACTTCCTTGCGTGCGAAGATGTAGCTCAGTCAGGGGCAAATGTTTTTTTCACGAAATACGGTGGCCCGTCCGGTGGGTCCCCGCTGTCAGGTGGAGGGATAATTATTTTGCACGTAATAAGGATGCACTTCCTTGCTGTGGCCGTGGACCCAACTGTCAGCCTCTCCACGAACAGTCCACGTCCGATGGAAGCCGTTCCTTGACCATGTTGACCACGCCGCGCCGAGAGCACCAGGGCGGTGGACGACGGCGAGGCCTAGGAAGGGGACGACGCGGAGCCGGGGAAGACGCGACAGTGTATGCCCACGCGTAGAGGAGTACGAGGGCACTGGTTCGCTGCGGTGTGAGGCTGCCATCGCCGCAGAGTAACAGGGGGTGTGGGTGAGTAGAGGGATGGCCTGGCCAGCGGTGGGAGTAGTAGGGGGCGGTGAGGCCTCTGCCGCATCACAACCGGCCACGGGAGGCAGGAGCACGAGGCACGACCGGCGCTGGTTTGGGCGGCTAGAGCAAGAAGACCAGAGGTTGAAGAAGCACTACGGCCGTTGGATGGACATCGTCACCATCCTTGGAGCTAGAATCGTGCATATTGACTAAGTTGACAAAGCCCTCCGTCCCCTCAACTTAGTAGGCCCACAAGTCAGCCTGCCACTATACTGGGTCCCAGCTAACAGGGGGAGTATTCATTTTTTTGTGCCTAATAAGGAGGCACTTCCTTGCGTGCGAAGATATAGCTGGTGGGTCCGAGCTGTCAGCGGCGGTAACGTTTTTTCACGAAATACAGAGGCCCTTTCGGTGGGTCCCTGATGTCAGGTGGAGGAATCATTATTTTGCGCGTAATAAGGAGGCATTTCCTTGCGTGCGGCCGTGGACCCAGCTGTCGGCCTCTCCACGTACAGTCCACTTCAGATGCATGTCGGTCGTTGACCATGTTGACCTGGCCGCGCCGAGAGCACCAGGGCGGTGGACGACGGCGAGGCCTAGGAAGGGAACGACACGGAGGCAGGGAAGACTCGGCAGTTCTTTCCCACGCGGAGGGGAGTACGACTGTACGAGGGTTTACTGGTTCGTGTGCCGTCGCCGGAGAATAACAGCATGTGTGGGTGAGTAGAGGGATGGCTAGGCCAGCGATGGGAGTACGGTGGGGCGGTGAGGCTCACAAGGCAAAGCACAGCCGGCCATGGGAGGAGGGAGCAGCAGTCTCCGGGCGCTTGTTTGAGCGGCCGGAGCAGAAGAGCAGAGATTGAAGAAGACGATGGCCGTTGGATGGACATCCAACAGTCACTACTTAAAGGCCAACCTTTTTTAGGAAAGCCTCAAATCTGTGGAAAACAGCGTACAGCCCATCTGCCATTATTTCTAATAATTTTCAGCCCATTTGCTAATTCTTAAGGTTTTTTTGGAGCCCATATTCTTTTTGTTAGCATTACAGCCCAAATTGTGGCCACGGTTAAAAATTATACGAAATTTTGCATATTTCGGTGCGGTCCGAACTGTTTTTAATCCCGAAATTTCGACTCACATTCAAACTGATTTTAAAAATAAATGTATATCAATATAAAATCCAACAAATTCTCCACGCATAAAAATTAATGTAATTTAAAATCTTGAAATGAAAAAAGATATTTGAAACTAATTGCGGTTTGATGTGTTTTAAAAATGTACAGCCCATTTCTCATTACTGATGGGCCATTTTCTCGGCCAGCCGAATGAAAGCTCTCCTCGTCTTGAAAGATTTGCAGCCCAACAGGCCTGACAAAGCGACTTGCTTGGCAAATCACAAAAAAACTGGGCTGTGGCCGTGGACCCATCTGTCAGCCTCTCCACGTACAGTACTCTTCCGATGGAAGTTGTTCCTTGACCACGTTGACCACGCCGCGCGGAGAGCACCACGGCGGTGGACGAAGGCAAGGCCTAGGAAGGGGATGACGCGGAGCCGGGGAAGACGCGGTAGTGGAAGCCCGCGCGGAGAGGAGTACGAGGGTTCACTGGTTCGGCTGCGGTGTGAGGCTTCCGTCGCCGCAGGGCCTGGCCAGCGGTGGGAATAGTAGGGGGTGGTGAGGCCTCCACGGCAGCACAGCCGGCCACGGGAGGTAGGAGCATGCGGCACGACCGGCGCTGCTTTGGGCGGCTGGAGCAAGAAGACCAGAGGTTGAAGAAGCACTACGGCCGTTGGATGGACATCGTACGATCACTGGAGCTAGAATCATTCATATTGACTAAGTTGACAAAGCTCTCCATCCCCGTCAACTTTGTTGGCCCATAAGTCATCCTCCCGCTATGGTGGGTCCCAGCTAGCAGGGGGTATTCATTTTTTTGTGCGTAATAAGGAGGCACTTCCTTGCGTGCGAAGATATAGCTTGTGGGTCACTGGTTCGCCACATAAGTGACTAGCATCCTTGGTTTTCAACCGAGAGGTCTTGGGTTCGAGTCCCAGGAACTCTCAATTTTGTCCTCCTTCCTTCCTCGCAAAAAAAGGGAAAGAAAATCAAAGACTTGGGAAGGCGTACAGAACAAGCTAGTGTACCGGTAAAGAGATGTTGCCGAGTTTTAGAAAAAAGAAAGACGTGCTCCTGTAGCTGGTTCGAATCCAAACCTAGACTATGACTATATATGGTGCTATGCTACTCTGCAAGTAATGAAACTGACATATCCAACGTTCGCTTCTCCTCTTCTCTACTTACTCGCTTAGCATCGAAGCTCGCCACAAAGAACCATGTCCGCTGGCTGCTCGTCCACCTGCTCTTTAGCAAGCAACAACCAGATATGCGCCAAGTCGCAACCCGTACCATCGCATGTGGTTCTCATCACACCCTCGCCGGCACGCGCACCGCAGCCGATTGCTCATCGCAACCCGCTGCCGTTGGTGTGGTGCCACTGCTGCAAATCACGCAGAGTCATCCGTCGCGTCTCAACCACAATCCGCAACCCTGGCTGAGTCTTCTACAAATGCCCGAATCATGGGGTAATAATATGTTTAAGTGTTGTTGTGCTGCTTTCAGTTGCTGATTTTTTTAATAGTTTGTTTGATGATCTACCAATTTGATTCGTGTAGAAAAGGGAAGATTCGTGTGATTTGTATTTCTGGGAAGTTGCTGATGTGGGGGAATGCAACTACGCTGATTATTTGGTTAGCCGAGGAATCCCAATACCAGCAGGTTGGGGTGTTGGACAAGTAACTGAAGGAACGACAGAAGAGGAAGATGCAGAGCAGAAGGTTAAAGATGCAGTTCCTATGATCATGGCCAAGCAACAGCTGCTGAACGGCCTTGACAGCAATGAGGAGATGAAAGAGCTTGTGAAGATAATGGGAAAAATCGATGTGCTCTCTAGGATGATTGTCTCTTTATTTGCAGTGTATGTAGCACTCGTGATGTATTTAGTGGCTACGACATGAGCACTTTGCTAAAACTAGTAATGAATGAAACCTGTGTAGCAGGCTGGGCGTAGTGTTGTGAACATCTAATGATTTCTATTAATGGAAATTAGGGGGTATCCCCTTTTGCTCATATAAATAAATAAATAGAAGAGGCCCTGTCGGGTCAGCTTTGTTCTCATTCGAAGACGTCGAGCAAATTGCAGTCCAACATCAAACTATGTCATCAAATTCAAGTTTCACAGCCAAATATGAGTACAACTAAATAACAATGTCATCATGTTTTAGTTGTCATACAATCACCAAACACAAATCAGCATACATAACAAGTGATGTTCTCACAACAAAATACTAAACAACATGTTCATCTGGTTTCAGTTGTCATAGCAAACACAATTTCACATAGTAGATAAAAAACTTCTTCTGATAGGCAAATACGACAAAAGCAATGTAATCATCATCCGCAGCAGCAGCATCAACATCTTCGCCATGTGTATCAGTCTGAATCGTAATTCCCCACGGTGTCATCTTCTTCTTCGTCCTCAACGTCCTCGAACGTTGGCTTCTTCTTGATCAACTCTTGTATGTCCACAAAGACGACAGCAATCTTTTCGCCGGCGCCATTGATGTGATGGTTCTCAAAGATATTAGGAACATCTATGTTATCTTGTACATCGTGAGCAATGTAAGCATCATCTTGTTGTGCAACTTCATTAAACGAATTCTCTGCTCAAACCTTTGCAATACTCTCCATTCATCGCTACGTGCAAATGTGTCTTCCAAGAAAAATATCTGTGTTGCTTGATTTGCCAAAATAAAAGGCTCGTTGGTCCGGTACGCCGCCTTGACATTGATGGATTTGAAATAATCATCAGATCTGGGTTTTGCGATCCTCGAAAACAGGTTATACCAACGACAAAGACAATGTAACCACACACCGATGATCCTCGAAACTGGAGATATACTGCAACTGAACAATGTCTGTTATGTCAGCATACATTTCAGTTGTCTATTTGTCATACGTATCCGTGCTCATGATGCCAGCGTTTTGTGTATTCCTGCCTTCGTCTCGTGCAAGGGTGTTGTAGCGCAAGATTCATAATGTCTTACCCGAGTATCAGGACCCATTGCTAGTGACTAAAGGGCATCATCAACTGCCTGCCCATCCTCCCGCATCTTCTTAACCTATGGTTAGAAAATAGACAAGCTGATCATCTTATGTACTCAATATATTAAAAAAAACTGACAGTGCACTTCAAAAGCTTACATGGTTCTTGAACCATTTCGCAAATCCTGCCATAACCAGTTTGTCAATGTTTCTTGGATTTTGCGGCAGTAACTCCTCTTTGTAGATGCTGCACAACATAGTGATCGCTCAAACATCTAAATATATAAGAATGTGCTGCAAGTTTAGTAGATTACGATGTATAAGCTGCAGATCGCACTTACTTGATATAAGGTAGTATCTCGTGATAGTTATTCAACACATACCAAACCATTTTGTCCAAATCTTTAGGTTTGTCCTCTTGTCGACTCTTCCCTGTAACTCGAACCGAA
The DNA here is from genome assembly GCA_021605205.1 of Aegilops longissima. Taxonomy (NCBI): domain Eukaryota; kingdom Viridiplantae; phylum Streptophyta; class Magnoliopsida; order Poales; family Poaceae; genus Aegilops; species Aegilops longissima. Next base: position 13,088,954 of record CM038677.1, read on the forward strand.
TAATCAAAAACATTGAGCCCGGGATTGTCTTCACCCACCTCTTTGCTAAGCTGATCACTGTTTCAATGTATTTTGAGCAGAATGTCAATGCTTCAGAGCAATGTAGGCCTCTACAATGGAACCCTCGGTCTAGCTCTGTTCCTAACATAGCCCTTGAAAGTGCCTAGCCGCCTTTCAATAGGGTACATCCAGCCATATTGTATCGACCTCTAAGTAGTGCCTCATCGTAGATGAACAACCAAATGCACCATCACATCAAAGAAGGCTGGAGGATATATCTTCTCAAGGTCGCATAGGATAGTTGGTATCTTGTCTCTAAGACGCTCCAAAGCATCTATCCCGATATTCCTACTGCAGAGTTCCTCAAGAATTGTCCCAACTCTGCAATCGCTCAGATAAGTCGTATGCCCAATCCTCTAAGGATAACAGTAAAACCCTTTGAAGTAGGACGTGGCAGTCATGAGTTTTCAACCCTTGTACCTTGTTTCCATCTGCACCGACTCTCCTTTCGTGGTTGGAAGCAAATCCATGTGGGAATCTCACACGTGACAGACCTCGCAGAATTCTTTTCTTTTACCTTGTCCAAGACGCATACAACTGGTGCCATATCCCGTGGTTTACCTTCATCTTGCACCGCAAATCCTCGTCTCGATACCTGTGTGTCAAATCAATCCTAGATTTTAAGGTATCTTTCGTCTTGCCTTCAATATTAAGAAGTGTGCCGATAATGCTGTCACATATATTTTTCTCGATGTGCATCACATCAAGATTATGCCGCAGATCCAAATCTTTCCAATACTCCAAGTCCCACAAAGTGGACCTGCGGGTAAACAATAATCTCTCTTCTGCCCTGCCATGCTTCCTTTTCCCGCTACCATTATCAGGATGGTTTCCTGGTGTAATATGCCTGACCTTCTCTAATTCCACTTGCAACTCATCGGCGGTGAGCCTCTTTGGCGCATCACGGTTTTCATGCTTTGCATTGAACACATGTCTTCGGTATTTTCTAGGAAGCGGCTTGTCCTTGGCAAGGAAAAGGCGGTGTCCAATGTAACAGATCTTGCTAAGTATTGCGATGACATGATTCTGTCACAAATAACACATGCATTGTAACCATGTGTCGCTCGCCTCGACATAGTGCCCAAAGCCGGATAATCATGGATGCACCAAATTATAACAAACGCAGAAAGAAATCAGCTGGTGGGCTGCTATATAGGTCTCGAGTGAGAACACCCTTCCATAGCTGTTGAAGTTCCTCCACAAGAGGCTCCATGAACAAATCAAAATCCTTTCCGTGACTTTTTGGACCTGGGATGAGCAAGGCCATCATGTAGTTTGATTCTTTGGTGCGACATTTGGAGGCATGTTGTAAGGATAACAAGCACCGCCACATGCTATATGTGGCGCCTGTGGCCAAATGGGTTAAATCCATCCGAATCTAAGCCAAGTCTAATGTTTCTCGGTCAGCAAGAAACTCTTTGTGTTTATCATTGAAGCTTTTCCACTCACTACCATGAGATGGATGGCTCATTACATTCTGATCTCTGTACTCCTGGTTCCTAGAATGCCACAACACATCCTCTCTTGTTTCAGCATCATGAAACAACCTCTGCAATCTTGGTGTAATTGGAAAATGTCTCATAACATTATGAGGAATCCTCTTCACAGCATCGCCATCTTTCCATCTTGATGATTTGCATTTCGGCATTCACTTGTTGGCATAATCCTTCCGAACAGTAACACAATTATTCTTACAAACATGGATCATATCATATCCAATTCCAACTGCACGAAGGAAATTCTTCATTTTATCAGTAGGTGTGTGGCAGCTCAGACGATCTCGGGAAAGATTCATGAAAGCAGCCAACATCGCATCGAATGATTTGTTGGTCATCCGCTCAGATGTCTTCACCAAGAAAGGTGACCATAGCTGAGAATACCGACAGCTTATTTCCGGGTGACAACAACGTTGCATTGTTCCAACATGCGGGCCCACCGTTTTTCTTCTGCAGGTGAAAGTTCACAGAATGCACGAGCATTTCGTAGCATTGTTTAAGTGTTGGTCAAACTCACTGGCTCCGCCACCACCACCTCCTCCTCCTCTTCCACCTGAGCATCAGGCAGATCAAGATGGTGATCTATTGCTTCCACGTAGTCAATAACATTGACGTTCACAGCTTCACCATGATGAACCCACCTAGTATATGTGACCGACATCCCATACAAGTGTAGATGATTTTGCACAGTTGACTGGGGTCTTGTAACTGAATTCATACAACTGCTACACGGGCAGAGCACATCTGATTTCGGACCACCGTACTCAGCTCTGATAAAGTTCATGAAGTTTTCAACCCCCTCGACATATGCAGCGGAGAATCTTCGAGCAGAAGTTATCCAAGTCCTGTCCATCTGTTAGACATACAAATTAGTTCTTCTACTAGATATTACAGGAAAAACATATATGCTTTTTTATGAAGTCCAAAAAAAATACCTAGGTCGATGTCTAAAGCTATGGCAAGATATTTGGACGAGCAGATCTAAGTAACGAAATATATGTAAAGCTAATTCAGCAAATAGATTTGAGTGCCAAATTATGGCAGGCTGTTTCAGCAGTCAATGAGGCCGAGCACACAGCCATCGAACTATCGAAGGCCATCGCAGCAACAAAGATCGAGTATAAAACGGTGTAGAGCTATTTCACCTAACAGATTGGCTACTAGACCATGGCAATCTACGTCACAATAAATATATGGCAGGATATTTTAGCAACTAATCGGCCTTGGCATGCCATCTCAGCTAAGCAGATTGAGTGCAGAACAGGGCAAGGAAGCTTCTTAAGCAGAGCATATTGATAGTAAACTACTTCGGCAAACAGTGAGATTAACAGCGTCTATCAGCTAACATTCAGCGCTACACCGACATGAATGGGGCCTCAGTCTAGAATGCGCGTACCGTGGGAGAAGCTGACCGCCGTCGCTCCACATGATCGCCGCCAGCGGTGGCGGCGCTGACCGTCGTGGCGCCCCACAAGAACGTAGCTGAGGTGGCGGCGCGGCTAGAGGACGGCAGTCCACGAGAGCGCATCAGGGAGCGAGAGGATCGCCGAACATGGCGCCGACGACGGGCGCGGCGGGGAGGGCGGCTTTGGCGGAGCGAATGGAGTGGAGGGGGACAGGGGGAAGGGGGGTTTGGGGAATATTATTGGCTAGTTGGCCGAAGGGCGGTTGAATCGGATTTGGGGGAATTTTGGGTGTGGGGGAGGATTTTCGCGCGGTGGGCGGGGAGTTTGGCGATGGTCGGTTTCTCCAAGTGCAGTCCCACGTGTCGCTGAAGAGGCAAGCAAGCGCTGCCCATTTGCGTGAGCCGTGTGCAGGACCGAATGTGTGTGGGGTGCAATGCGACCGCGACAGGAGTGTTGTGAGTGTACCGCATTTTTTTCTTTTAAACTAGGTGCTTCGCGCCCTCAAAAAAAATATGTTGCTTCGCGCGATCCATCGATACTACTACTAGTAATCCGGTAATCCCGACTAAAACGGTGCGGCCGGGTCTTTTCCCGCGCGATATGCTGGGAGGTTGGCTTAGTTGGGTTTTTTAGGACGAGTAATGCTACACCTACGTAATCCCAGTTACGTAATTAACGTAATGTGAAACATGTGAGCTGTTGATTGTAGATTGGGGGGAGGGAGGGGCCCACCACCATGAAAATCAGGGGAGGAGAGAGAGAGGCAATTTACGTTAACCCTTTCGTAGGTTCCCGTAGATGTAGAAAGATGTGTCCGATCCTGCAATATAGGTCGTCCGATCTATATCTAACGGATAGGAAGGAAACTATGACAATTTACCCGCACTCCTCTCCACATTTGCGATAAGGCTTTCCTCGCTCATCCTTTTCTCCCACAAGATCTTGATCTTCCGTGCAACGCACGGGCATCTTGCTAGTACTCCTACAATATGTATATTATTGTGAAAGTTCATATACACCGGCTGAGATTAATGCAAACACGGCAGATTTTCATTACATTTCGAACTTTTATAGGACAAAAAAAAAACCCGACCCTAAACCTATTCTACGGCGGCGACCGACGACCTCCATCTGTGATCTCCATGTACGGGGACGTGGTTCAAGACCGGTGAAGTGAAGGTGCGGTCTCCGGCGAGGAAAAGTAGAACACGGAGACGGACCGGCCAGTTGGCACACCATGCCCTGCCGCCTCCCATGCCCTACTCATCCTCGGAGGAGTCCCCGACCTCGGCGGTGCCGGACGTTGGACGGCGGCAAGTAGGACGCCTGGCTGACGGTGCTCCCATCGTCGGCCGCCAGCGTGGCCACCGCTTGTGCGGCGACTTGAGCGAGGGCGGCGACCTCGAGCTCCATCCCCGAAGACAAGCTCTCCCGCAGAGCGTTCGCGCTTGCGGTCATGGCGGATGTGGTTCCAGGTAGGAGGACGATGCGCTATGGTGTGGAGGTTAGCTGGGCGTTGCCGCTTTAAGTAGCGCATTCCGGTGAGGCCAAGCGTTCGGGTGCATCATTAAGTCACCGGAGTTGGTTCCTCGGGCACCGAGCCTCTTAACGACGACATACGAACGTCCGACATGAATGCGGGCAGCTGGCGCCGGCTGGGAACACACCGCGTGACGGCGCGAGGGACGAGGGTTTTGGTGTGCCAGGGTAGTCAGCTGTGGTCGTGGCAACGTTGGAGATGCCCTTTGCTCACATGCGATCCCCGCATGTCATTGAAAAAGCAAGATGACCCGGCATGGTCTCAGGTCCAGAGGATGCAGTTGGCCGCGCTACACCACTCCAAGGACGCGTCGCGGCACCCCATGCATCCTCGACGAGCCGGGTGTTGGGGTGTGTTTGGATTGTGGCCAAAGTGCACCTTGCCAAAATTTTGGTCATGACCAAAAGATTGGTCTTTGTTTGGATGGTTGCCATTTTTTTGGCATGCCAATGAACTCTAGCCAACTCTAGTTCATTTTTCTTGCCAATGTCGGCCTAATCATGGGCAACCAATACCTCAACCAAAATTTTGGTCATGACCCAAAGATTGGTCTTTGTTTGGATGGTTGCCATTTCTTTGGCATGCCAATGAACTCTAGCCAACTCAAGTTCATTTTTCTTGCCAATGTCGGCCAAATCATGGGCAACCAATACCTCAACCAAAATTTTGGCTACCCAATGCTTTGATGGGGCAACCTTGGGCACAAACCAAACATACCGTTGGTCGTGCCACAGCACTAACGCCACCCTCGGCAAACTGAAACCAACCGTGTCTAGCGACGATATGAGCGTGTCGCTCACCGCGGTCGCCGTGTCCAGAGGCGGTGCTGGAGCTGCGCCCCGTTGTTGGCCCCAACGACCCACATGAACGGTTGTCGGTGGCGAGGAGGTCGTGGGCCAGCTCCTCCATTGGACTAGTCTGCGCTACGTTGTCCCGACGGGTGTGCCCCACATGTCTGTTTCCCTGTTTTCCCGGCCATATTCGAGCGTCAGTGCTCCGCATTGCGCATTAGGCCTTTCACTATGTAGGCCAAGCGAGACAACTTATTGTTTATTTGAGCCGTTCAAGTATAATCATGTGGCGTTTGCTTATTTCTCATTCCTCTCCAACCCTCTTCTCCATCGATCATGTCGCCTCCAATGAGTCTATCCCCCCGCATGCCTCATTTGAACATTCCGCCGAGTATCATTCGCATGTACCCACCCTAGTCCTCTTTCAATAGATCTCCGGACCCCGAGATGAAATCAAGAGGGAACGAGTGGTGGCACGTGATACCTAAGGCGGATTCAAAATTTTGAACCGGTGATCATAGCATCCGCAAATCATATATAAAGGGTATTCGATGTTTGTTTCGTTTTTGAATGTACAATATACTCCCTCCTATCCTTTCTACTCCCTCCTTCCATCTATATTGGGCCTAATGCATTTTTGACCGCCTTTGACTATTGACGAGATTAATAGTACATGACATGTATAATGCGAAAATTATATCATTGGAAGCTCCTTTCACATACGAATTTGATGGTATGCTTTGTTTAAGTTGCATGTCATATATTATTGCTCTACCTTTTGGTCAAAGTTAGGCTCGAAAACGCATTAGGCCCTATACAGATGGAAGGAGGGAGTAGTTTACATATAAGTTTTATGTGTAGTCAAAGTATATCTACTTTGATAAAAAAGGTATCAACATTCAACAACGCCCAATCAATATTGTTAGATTCATACGTACTCCTAGATTTGTACTCGAGATGGTTTCCAATTTGACTATTGACAAGATTAATAGTACATGAGATGTATAATGTGAAAATTATATCATTGGAAACTCCTTTCACATACGAATTTGGTCATATGCTTTGTGTAAGTTGCATGTCATATATTATTACTCTAACATTTGGTCAAAGTTAGCCTCGAAAAACGCATTAGACCCTGTATGCTTTGTGTAAGTTACATGTCATATATTATTACTCTAACATTTGTGTAAGTTGCATGCCATACATTATTACTCTAACATTTGGTCAAAGTAGTATAGTGGAAGTGGATCCTCTGACGTAGGTATCCCTGCCTTACCCTCCCTTTCGGTCACTTACTGGTGGACCCCATGCTTGCTAGGCCCCGCATGTCAGTTATTCAATGGGTTCGGCCACGTCAGGGGATCCTCATCTGTAGTATACTCCCTTTGTTTTTATTTACTCTGCATAAAACGGAGGGAGTGGTGGTATAATAAATGACACGGGCCGGGGAGGGGGAGGGACGTCGGTTTGCTCTCAACTGCGATCCCACAAGCGAGCGAAAACGCAAGACGAAGCGCGTTCCATTCGGTGAGCGACGTGGAGGGTCCAGCGTGCTGGGCTGCAACGCGAACGTGACAAGAGCGATGTACAGTCAAAACCGATTGACCGGTCGTCACCGGAACCACTATTCACACCGTAACCTTCGCTGCTCGCCCACGCCAGCCACGCCCTAAAACCACACCAAATCTCCAGCCCATTCCCCCACCTTTCGATCCCCTAGCCCGCATCAAGCGTCCCCTAGTTCGCCGGAAAGCCATGGTGCGCCGCAAGATCACTTACTACAAGATGTTGACGCCGGAGCGCCGCGCAGAAATCGCGGCGGCGGTCGGCGCCACAGACCTCCGTTCCCAAGCTTGCTTTGCAACGGGCCAATCCCCGAGTTCTCTGGAGCCAAGCTACGAGGAGGAGGAAGCCGATCCAATGTTCATGGCGGAGGTCGCGGCGCAGAAGGCCCCCGATGGGTATGAGACGATGGACGTCGACTTCGTGCCGGCGTCCGAGTCCCCCATGGTGCAGGCGGACCAGCGGTTCAACATGGCGATACTAAAGGAGGACCGGAGGCGAGGCTCAACTCGACGCGAGCACGCGCGCATGCCGCTGCCATCGAGGCTCTCCCGCAGCGGAACCGAATGTCGTGGATGTGAACCGGGCGGCGGAGGCTCAACTTGAGGCGGAGCGCGGATGCCGCTGCCATCAAGGCCCTCCTGCGCAGCGGAACCGGACGCCCCAGACTTGAACCGGGCGGTAGAGGCTCGACTCGACGCAGAGCGCGTGGATGCCGCTCATCGACGCCTCCCGCAGCGGAACCGGACGCCCCGGACTTGAACCGGGCGGCGGAGGCTCGACTCGACGCGGAGCGCGGATGATGCCGCTGCCATCGAGGCCCTCCCGCAGCGGAACCGGACGCCCTCGACTTGAACTGGCTGTGCTCTCGCCCATGCAGAGCGCCCAGACGCCCGCTTGAACGAGTAGCCGGAGGCCGAGGACAACCACGGTGCGGAGACACACGTCGACAGCGACGGCTGGTTCGCGCCGGCAGCCAAAGACGACGAGGCCGTCTCTTTCCGCGAGCAGTGATAGTTTTTCTTTATGTTGTTGTTGTGTAAAAACATATATTTGTTATGCAAGTCGCCTGATTTGGGTCAGTCTACCATTTCAGGCGGTTGGATGAATATCCTACGTCTCCTAACCCTTCTTTCCTTCTTCCTCGCCTCTTCTTCTTCCCCAAAAGACCACTGCACGGGCCGTACGGATACTCCCCAACATGCGGTTGGATAAACATGCTCTATGAACAAAAATTATGTGTCAGCGATAGGATGGCTGAGTTTGGTGTGTTCACATGCGACATCACGTGTCGCTGAGGGTGTGTTCCTTGGTTGGGTTTGCGCGCGCAGCAGGAGCGATCGTGTGTGAGGGTGCGGTGCGACCATGGCGTGCAGGAGCGACCGTGTGAGGGTGCGGTGCGACCGCGATAGCCGTGCACAAGTGTACCTCCTTCTCATTTTGAAAACTTTAGGCAAGCTTGGCAAAAATGTGTGGCGAAGTTTGGCAATGCAAGGCCTAGACCCAAACAGGATAAGTACGTGCGCATTAGGAGTACTAGTGTTAAAAAGAAAGGCTGGGTTTTCCTTCAAGGGATTTAATCGATACAAATCCTCGCTTCACGTGTCAATTAATGCGTATTTTCTTCTCCAAAGACCAAAGAGCTAACCATCTCACTCCTCATCGCTTGATTAATGCAGCGCCATGCAAACCAACCTTCTCACTTCCGCATGCATGCAGGGATATTAATGTCCTTGGTTGCTAACCCCATCAATTTTGCCTCGATTAGTGTTAGTGGCCCTTTCCAAATTGTAATTTTGATATACTGGCCTTGTGTACAAAAAAATGGAGGTAGTAACTATATTTGACTTCCTTCCCATTGCGGTGACGCCGATTTATATTTTTTGGTGGTTTGGCGAAGTGTGTTCGACGGAGAACACCATTGAGGGAGACCACGGTAAGTCGCTCGAAGTGCCGCCGCAAGCCGAGACAACCGCCTTTATTTGCATCCAGAAGTCCTTTACTAGTACTACTAGGAGTAACTAATGCGTGAGATGGCTTCTCGAAGAAGACGATGGAGAAGCGGAGTCAGCGAAGAGTGAAATGATGGTTGCTTCGTCCGTGCTTTTGTGATTTGATGCCTCACTGCTTTGTGATTTGTGATAGAAGGGACAGGGGAGTAGACTCTGTGCTCTATACTGTACTACATGCGTCCAAGCATGGGAGAAAGAGGAGAGACGTTGCATTTTTCTATTCCTTCAATCAATCAATCAGGGAGCTTCGTTTCCATCTTTTTGGCTTTGGCAACACCATCCACAATGGTTCCCACGATGCCAAAAGCTATTTTCACATTTGGCTACACATTGTGGATGCCCTTAACCGTACCACTTGGTTTTGCTCCTGTGTGCTATCTATACAAATCTCAATTATATTGATCTAAAAAATTATAGAATCAAGATTAGTAAAAAGGAGGTGATTTTGCCGCGCGGATGGCGGGGGAGGTTTCTTATTTGAGCAATGCTACATCCACGTAATGGTTTACGTAAAGTTAAGAACTGATGTGATGTGGGACTATTTGATTGGATTAAAGGAGAGGATTAGGCCCACCCCACCTGAAAATTTGGGGGGCATATATAGATTAGATGCAAAGTATACGTAGCAGCTACGTAGCCCTTTGTAAGTCTAGGGTTAGGCTTCTTATTTTCGGAGGACGTTGTCCTGACGGTTTGCTAACATGCGGTCCCACGTGTTAGTGCTTTACCAAGTCGATCCGCGTCCCACATGAGGAAGAACAACGACAGAAGCAACACGTGGTTAAGTTGAAGAAGATGATGGAGAAGCGGATTCAGCAACGAGTGAAATGATGGTTGCTTCGTCCCTCGTGCAGCTTTGTGATTTGACGCCTCATTGCTCATTACTACGCCGGCGCCATGACTGGGTGCTTCACCCCGCTGCTCTGCATCAGATTCGGTATGGCACGTGGACCCGGTAGCTTGATGTCCCACATGTCGGTGAAAGGGACTAGAAGATTTATGAAAGCGAGCGCTCCACTCTTACGACGGAGGAGTAGATGACACGATGGCCCAGTGAACTGTCACTTGTACTGTATAGTACTAGTATAGTTTTGCTGTTTCGCACGATCCATCGATACAAACCCGATTAAACAGGAAAGGGCGGGATTTTTCCCGCGCGGTAGATGATACTGGCCATACATTTCAAAGGCAATTTTAATGTATGCAAACTGAATAATTATAAGTAACAATATGATATCTAGTAAAACTAAAAACACATATGATTTATTGTGTTAGAGTGTAGTAGTAGTGTTGTATTGCATAGTTGTTAGATGTAACATGCGAGAACGTGTAGAGATGTAGTTTTGGAGGGCCTACAGAGAGAAAAGCGTAATACGGTCACCGAACTTCAGAATAAGCTGATTACGGTCACTATATACGTTTTGCTGTGATTATACGGTCACTTGCTCATAGCTCAGCATCAGATTGCACTCTGATGACCGGCCAAATAGTCTGCGTGGTGCCATGTTGACTAGTTAAATTGACCACATTCGTTGTGGGTCCCACCTGTCAGTTTGCATAGGCAAAAGGTCAGATAAACACAAATTTACGCAGGCGCGACAAGGCTCCAACCCGTGCGCGGGAATCACCTGGTTGTGTATGTGTCTGTCAGGGCCTGATGTGTGCGCATGCACGTGTAGGTTGAGCACTTGAGCGAGTGTGTGTTGGTCGTGTGGTGTACTGGTGTGTGCATGCATGCGTGCATGTGTGCGTGTGAGTGTTGCGTGCGTGCGTGTGAGTGTTGCGTGCGTGCGTGGCTGCGTGTGTACGTGTGAGTGTTGCGTGTGTGTGTGGGTGCATGTGTTTGTTTGAGTGTTGCGTGGATGCAGTTCGTGTGCATGCATGCGTGCGTGTATAATCACCACACCTGCTCCTGTGTGTTAAAACAGACGACTCAGCATACCAATACAAGGCTACCTTGTCCGATGTGCCCGCGGTCATGACTTCGAACCATTGTCCAAATATTTTTTTGTCGTTTGTTTTCATTCTTACTAGCAAGATGCCCGTGCGTTGCACGTAACATCAAGATGCATTTGTATGACTTGTTTATCTTGTGAGAGAAAAGGATGAACGAGGGAAGGCCTTATTTGCAAATGTGGAGAGGTGTGTGGGTACCTTTTTGCAAAATTGCCATAGTTTCTTTCCTATCCGTCAGATATAAATCGGACGGCCTATATTGCAGGATGGCAGGCACACCATCATCACCAACTCTGTTTTTTATAAGAGTGTATTTTATGTATTTTATAAGAGTGTAGATGTAGAGTAGATACAAGTCGATACAGTGGGCACGATGGTAGTGAGATAATGTGATGCAACACTAGAGGTGCCACGTGGAGCGTTTAACTGGTCAACTAGTCATGTCATGAGCAAATACAGAGTTGTACGGTGAGCCCGTGACTGCATAATAACCACTAAACGTAAATGGTGACCGTAATGAGTGGATTCTGAAGTCCAATGTATGTATCGTGCTTTCGCTTCAAATACAATGATCGTCATTGCATATATCGCGAGAGAAAGATGAAACATGCGTGAATTTTCTGGGGGCTTACTTTTAGAGGACCTGGAGATAGTTTTGTGTGCATACGTGAAAGGGGCGTACAGGGGGGTATGCGATGGAGAGAGAGATGCTCTTCGTTTCTCTTTATTATGACTAACTTTGTATATAGTATAAAAATATACAAATTCACAATGCGGAATAAATATCATTGTGGGCACCATGCAATGCAAATTAGCGTCCGTACTCCTCCATATAACTTTGTAATGTTGTATATATGTAGAAACTCTAAAATAATTTTTTGGCCACACTTTATTCAAAAGGAATGTTGTATGTGAAATAAACGTGAAGAGAGGGCTTTTTAGATCAATGGGGTACGTGATGTAACATGTGTTAATGTGTAGTTGATGCATTTCGCGGGGCCTAGAGAGGTATGTGTGTGTACGTATTCGAGAGAGGCATGGATAGAGGGGCCGACGGGGGTGCGTGGGAGAGATAGCACGAGAAATGAGAGTGGTCTAGAGAGAGAGAGAGACGAATATGACGTCACGACAAGAGATTCCATTCCCTTGAGTGTGTATATGCAAGGGGGAGGGAATAGAGGCACCAGGAGAAATTTTCTATGTGTGTTGTGTTTGTGTTGGTATGTGTGGCTGTGAGAAGATAATGAGACGTGGGGGCAGAGGGTGTGTCACCGCGTGAGATCCGGTGGGTCGAGGTGAGGCCCTTCGTTCTGTTCCGTCCTGCGCCAGTCAGCCCGTGACACATTTAGGAAGACCCATGGATGACTAGTCGACAAGACAAAGATAGCAGAATTGTGAAGGACTCTGTGTCCACCGACAAAGCCGCTAGGATTTGTAACCCTAGGTTCTCGGACTAAGGTAACCCCTTTATCTCTAATATTACTATTCATCCAACCTAACTTTAAGGGGCATCCTACAGAATGCTCGCTAGAATCATACTCACGATTAGGAAGAGAGGTGTGAGACAATGCGTGAGAGACAAAGCGAAAGATAATGTGCGACATGAGACACGAGGCAGGTCCATGTATATAGAAAGGGTCGATGAGGATTGTGCGTGTGTATGTTTGCGTAGAGGAAGAGTGCTTGTGATAAAGGTTAGTGAAAACAGTTGTAAATGGTTACGAGAGGGAGGGAGGGTTATATCTAGAGCATGTGTGCGAGAAAGACACCTCGGAGAGAGTGTGTGAGCATGTGTGAGAGACCACCGATGGAGAGTGAAACTACACGTAAAAGACTGCTCTACACATTGATTAAAGATATAAATTGTATCCAAATATTAGGATGGGATCATGATATTTGCAATTCGCGTAAGGAGCGGTCATTGATCCATCAGACATCTAGATTCTATCGAATTTGAGCATGTCTATGTTATTATTCGACACAATTGATCCACATAGTTAGTATTTTTGAACTCCAGACAATGCATCGCTTTAACAATCGAATATAAACGTGAGTATAGTTCATGTTGTGTGTAAAGCACATTATACATACGAAAGTTACACAATGGACATTATAAATAGCTACTACCTATGAACTAGCATACATTTGAATTCAACTTAAGGTGGTTTAAAAAAATCGAATTCAACATGAAGTCCATTCAATTATTTGAATTTGATATCATGGCATTTGTAAACCATACCTAAATTATGGGGGCACCAATCTTTGCTCTGATTTTGTACATAATAGCATATGTAGTCGTGTACAAAATAGATTCAAATTTAGCTCCTCCATCCCAAAATAATCATAGTTATAGGATTTTCAAGTGTCAAATTTTCAAAAAGAAGCGGATAATTTAATGAGGTTTTCAAACATACAAGGTCAAATATAACGTTGTATATTTAGGTCAATCCTCATAGTTCAAGAGTACTCTAAACGTGAATGCTTGTGTTTCAAAATTTCAAACGAAGCGCCAAAAGAGCCTCTACTCGCCCGAAACCACGTGAGACGTATGTTTGGTAGTACAAGGAAATTAGTTTTCTAATAACTCCGATCCAAAGGTCTAAACTAGGGTAGGTTTGTAGCTTTATCTAGATGCCACGCAACTGCATCCGAAAAACATTCAAACACAATGGCCGCCCAAGCACACATGCGCGCGGCCGAAATTGCTCCCGCCCACTATTTGGGACACCTGGGATTACCATCCTACCCCCGACCCGTAGTAGGTCCGAAATTTAAGAGGGGGCAAAGTTTGTACTTTCCCAAATTTCAAACAAGCGCCCCATCTTCTGCTCAAAAAGCCAAAACAAGCGCATCCCTGCATCAAACATGGTTCCCCCACCCGTCCGATTCCCCATTCGTACTCGTGGGCGCCAAAACTACCTCTCCACCAGCCGTGAAACCCCGCGCCCTCCATCCGCCACCCCATCCCACCCATCAACCGCCGCCTCCTCCATCACGCCGAGCCGATACCCCGACGTCGTCGCCCACCGCAACCTCAACCGCAACGCCTCCACGGCTAGTAGTTGAAGCCGAGGCCGAGCCATCCGCATTCGAGCCATTTCAACCACGCCATCTCGCGCCTCACCGCTGCCGCCCAAATTCGCCACCTCCACCGCACCGAGTTGTTCCTGCTACGCCGCCCTTCGCCGCCTCGGATCTGCTTCCCCGCCGACATACGGCCACGGCAACACAGTCAACAATTTGGCCATGGGTTCGCCCAAGCCTGCACCTCCGTAACATCGGTTTCCCGGTAAAAAGAAGAAAATCAGCACGACATGTGGAGGTGACCACACCGCAACCAAAAAGGTACTCCTCTTCCCTTATTCGTGCAAATCTTACGTCTCTGCTTGCACGGTATTCATCCCACAGAAGACACTAGTTGACCGCTTCTTCTTGATACTAGATGTTCCTAGTAACTCGCAATACACAAGGTTCCTCCTCATATACTATTTCACATTAGCTAGAGGTCCGTCGCCCCCCTGAATTTCAATTTCTGGCCACTTGATTCCCAATTAACGGAAGCATTCCCCAGCGTAACATGCGATAGTACTTCTATTACACCGGGGAAGCAGCGCCTTGGTGTTTATCTTAGGGCGCAGTGCGCCTAGAGCTACCGGGCGCCCGATCCGGAGGTCGGCCGGGATTAAAGGGATGGCCTGGGCGCCGCCAAGCACGGCGGTGGTGTGAGGTCGATGGGAGGGCGGGCGGCGGAGGCAGGGGCTGGGCCGGTGGTCGCCAAGGTTCGAGAAAGATCGCCAACAAGGATCAAGGGAGGTAGACGAAGGCCATCTGCCTGTTCCTTATAGATCGGACGGTTCATTAAAAAATCGATCGACCTATTTATTTTCAATGATCGTTATCTTAGATATGACCACATGTGGTGGTGTGTCGGAGGAGTACCTGCATTTCCAATGCTCATATATTACAAAATCATACGGAGTAGAATCTAATTTTGTTTGCCATGCAATGTTGTAGAGCTATCATATGTCTCCTGTCATTTTTTTTCAGCCACCGCTATCTGCTACTTTTACAAAGGCACTAGTTCTGCACACACTTCACCCTTACTCTCACTATTGTGTTTTTATGCAAGGGTATTTCAGACTCTGCCATGAGAGAAGCCAAAAGAAAAGAGAGAAGTCGCCCAGCTTGGTGTGCGGCTAGGCAAGACACGCTTCAACGCTTTAAAGGATGTAGTGTCACAGATGGAGACGGGAACGAGCTCGAGTTGATGACCTCGCCGTAATGAACCACCATCCTGTGTGCTTGCTTTAACTTCATGGTGTCATATGTGGTTGCATGTTCCATATGGTGTCTAGCTTGTATTCAAAGGTCAAGTCGGTAAGATAAGGAAAGATTTTTTTACATGAACCACCATCCCGTGAGCACCGTAAGACAAATAGTTAGTCGTGGCAACCGGCCGAGCCAAAGGACAAGCCCAAAGAAAGATAGGCATCACCGAAGCCAACTAAAAGCTGCGATGGTGGCGGCAGCCCGCCTCCCACCAGTGCTCTCGTGTCCTAGATGATCATGCTCACCACTCCAGCCGGATGTCTAGCTTGTATTGCTTCCAATTTGGTTAAATTGCATCCGCTTAGCTTACACATTATACCTTTGAATATGACATGCCTTTCTATTTTTGGTACATACTAGTACATCTGTATTAACCATGTTCTTACATCAAACTAATGTTCTTGTGTATCCCTCATCAATCACTTATGACGAGGCAGGCAGCAAGGGGACTACTCCTCATTTAAAGAATGCAACGCCAGCCTCCCGACATGATTCTCAAGAAATGTAAATGCTAGATGAAGATAGTGAACGAGCTCAGTAGTTGATTACAGCATTTCTACACTAGCATCGCAGTGCTTGCTCTAACTTGGCAGCGTGATATGTGGTTGCATGTTGCATATGGTGTCTAGATTGTAATTCTTCCAATCTTGTTAAACTGCATGTGCTAGTCTGCTTAGCTTATACATTATACCTGTTAATGTGACATGCCTTCCTGTATTTAGTACATAGTACATCTGTCTATTAAGCATGTCCTTACATAAAACTATTGTTTTTTTGTATCCCGCATCAATCAACATGACGAGACACCTTTAGTATATGCAGTGTGATATTAGTTGCATCTTTCATATGATTTATAGCATGCGCTGCTTCTAATTTGTTGAAATTCCATTTATGATGGGACGCTTTTAACTTGGCAGAGTCATATTGGTTGCATCTTTCATGTGGTGTCTAGCTTGCATTGCTTCTTATTTGCTGGAATGGTTTCTGCTTAGTTTACACAAACAGTTGTGAACATGCCATGCCGTCCTGTTTTTCGTACATATTCCATCCTGGTATCATGTGTTTGCCTTACATCAAAGTAGTGATTGTCAGTATCATGCATGAATGAGTTCTGAAGAGAGAATTTTATTGCTTTTTCTTGTCGGTTTTACTTGACAATTCAAAATCAATAAAGCGGAAGGAAGTTAGCAAGGCAGCGGATAAAGGTGCTCCTTCCGAACGGAGGGCCTCTACAGTTTCTACTCCTCCACACCCCAAGATGATTTCCAAGACAACACATGCATAGACACTCAACAAAGTTGTGTTTATGATGAGCACGCTCCCCTAGTGCAGCATCACCGTGCTCCTCTAACTTGGCACTCGTTATATGTGGTTGCATGTTATGTGTGATGTCTAGCTTGTATTGCTTCTAATTTTGTTGAATTCCATCTGCTTAGCTTACACATTATACTTGAATAAGACATGTGTTCCTGTTTCTAGAACATACAATATCTGTCTATCACACCATGTTCTTACATCAAATTACTACTGTTGTGTAACCTGCAACAATCACTTATCATAAGACACGTTTGACTTCGGAGTGTGATATAGGTTACATCTCACATTCTTTTCTAGCTTGTACTACTAATTTGTTGAAATGGCACTTATGACGAGACAGTTTTAACTTGGTAGAGTGATATTCGTTGCATCTTTCATATGGTGTCTAGCTTTCATTGCTTCTAATTTGTTGAAATGCCTTCTCCTTAGTTTACACATCATAAGTTGTGAATATGCAATGCTGTGAATATGCAATGGCACTAATGACGAGAGACCTCTAACATGGTAGTGTGATGTTGTTTGCATCTTGCATATGATTTATTTCTTGTACTGCTTCACATTTGTTTAAACGCCATTTATGATGAGACACTGTTAACTTGGCAGAGCGATATTTGTAGCATCTTTCATATGGTGTCTACCTTCCATTGCATTGCTTCTAATTTGGTGAAATGTCTTCTTCTTAGTTTACACATCATAGTTCTGGTTATCTCTTCCGTCCTGTTTTTCATACATATTACATCCTCCTATCATGTGGTTGTCTAACATCAAAGTTCAGTTCGTCTGCATCACGCATCAATTTGTTTTGAAGAACTAAATTGTTATTCGTTTTTCTTGTCGGCTTGACTTAACATGGCACAGAGAAAGAGGAAGAAACACAGAATGGCAGGGAATGAGAAGCGGATGAATCCTGCAGATTCTGCTGGTACTGATGGTGCAATAGAAGGTCAAAGTCCAGCAGAAAATTCTACAAACACGGCATCCCATGCTACACGAGTTGCAAAAAAAGACAAATAGAAACAAATAGCTGCCACCAAACAAGCAGAGACAGCCCTAGTTCTTGCAACACCTACCACAGTACTACCAGCTGCACGACGTACTCGTGCGTCAACTGAGCTAGCAGCACGTTCCCAAGCTCCCTTGCCACCTGACACTACTTCCCAAGCACTCTTGACACAAGACGAGTTGGCAATATCAGATGAACCTTGTGAGCTTCAACAACAAGAAGGTAGTTGCTGGAGTCAAGTTACAGTTGCATGCTTCTTTATATGTAGTCTCACGGTTGATGTACACTAACACTTCCTATGTTTGTTGTTGGACTAGCACCTAGGCGCAAGAGGAAACAAACATCGGGATAATGCTCGATAGGTTAACTAAATCTAGAGGAGGAAGAATGGAGATCCATTTTGAGGCAGGTTTAAAAGGCCACGGATGCTACAGAGTCAGCCAAGTTAGTATCGAGGCAGCGGTTGTCGTTAGGTGTCATGTACGTATCCTCCCAACATGGATTCAAGACAGAATGACAAAGAAGAAACCCAGTTCAACACCTTCCTCGACCATTTATCTGTAAGTATGGTTATGTATGGAAACTAGTAATATCGCCTTGCTCTGTCCAATACTTTCTAGGTTGTCGATAATGAGACTCCCATAATTTTCAACAGATGAGGTTCAAGTTGATAGCCAAGATGATGCAACTGCACAAGCTTGCACCCATGTTTTCAAGTCTGCTCATGACAAGATCGGTATAACTTGAGGAAAACTCACTTTGAAGGCAAGGCTAACAAAGGAACTTGCCCAAACATCTCCAAAGGGAAAATATATCCGATGAAGACCGGAGAGGCCTCATTAAACACCGGTCCGATCCAAGTATCGTGTACATTATATATATGTCATCGATCACATGTTGAAGTCCTATTTACGCATGTGCCACACAAATCTATCTTCTTGTAGGTGAACTGTTCAAAGAACAAGGCCAACCGCATTTAAAGTGAAATTCCAACAGATGACAGGATCTCGTAGCTATATTGCACACTGCGAGGCTCTTGTAATTAGCTGATGTTCACTCTTTTCGCTGTACCATATTATCAGATCTATATTGACTTGTTCCAAATGCATAGGAAAGCCCGCAAGGACCAAAAAGTACCTGAACCAAATGTTGTGGAAATCTTCAAGGACTGTCACACCAGAAGAAGAAGGGCATGACTACACCACCAAAGCCGCTGTTGTAAGTCCTTAATCCTCATGCCTTTTAACTACTACTTACTCGACTTGTGCCTTGAACTGCATGGTTTGCAGCCAATGTCTATTACTCTTTTCAATTTTATACACAATTGTCTTAGCGTATCATTGCACCTTACAAGGTTTAAAAGAGAGGAGTGATGTTCCTTTGATCTTGACCCGTAATCTAGTTCCGTCTTGGACTTGCCAACACAACGTTACAATTGCCTGCTTGTCTGTTTCTCGCTTGTTTTGTGATATGAATGATGTCATACTATGCTTACCGTATTATAAACTTCGCCTCTTCATCCTTAGCCCTCAATACAATGTGAAGAAATAGACAATACATTAGCGATGGTACATGGTCATATGTTTGGAACCTGGTTTTATTATGTACTTTGCAATAAAATACAACTAATATTTTACATGGGTTCACCGAATAAGTTCAGATATAGACCAAAGCTATTTTGTTTGGTTTTGCTGCCTCCTTAATATCTTCTGCTCGTACTACTAATGTAAAACCTCAACTTTTCAGCGAGCTATGGAAAAATGAGGAACCGCCACCTTCTAAAGGTGGCGAGGCAACTATAACCGCAATGTCGCCTCTTGCTGCAAAGGGTCAAGACTGTCCACTAAGAGTGCCAAAAGCACGCCTGCGTAATACCGGGTTGGTTGTTAAGGCAATATCGTCCAAACTGCCTCATGATCAAGATATGCAAGCTCAAAGCAATGTTGTATCTGCGCCCGCACACAAGTCCATTCCCTAACAGAGACCCTTTGTGAAACAAGGAGAAACATTGCTCAATGTCGCCAAGATATGCATGGTTTTGAAACCGACTATCGACATTTGCTATGTTGTTCAGAGCCTAGGGAAATGAAGGCGAGGGTTATGGTGCTCCATCGACAATACATCATGAAAACATAATACCAGTCAAATGAACTGAGCTTCAACTTCGGTGGTGCATTTATCTGCTAGACTATTAAGTTTTATGCCAACCTTCCTTTTGTTATATAGTTGTAATTTGTTTTGGTGCGATACAAAATTTATTCTTAACGCAGCCACCGCTCAAGAAAATAGCAAGCCATTTTTGTATAGTGTAGGGTGTTCCCTATATTTGCACCGGAGGCGATCTTTGATGCCGAGTGGATGTAATCTGTAATCGCTTTAATAGCCTAGCGTTAGTTTCGCCTTATTTATTTCCTAGTCTTCTTTTCCCTGGTTTTCTAGTGGCCGCAACTACCATGGGCCATATACGGGCCGTAGGATCCATGGGTCTCCTACGGGCCGTCGATAAATGGGTCAGTAATCAGTGGGCCTCGGGCGCCGGATAAATGGGTCTACATGGGCCATAATCGGGCGTAATTGGTATCGCCAAAGACGGTAACAGTCGTTAACAAGTCAGGGACAGCAAAGGCTTAATTTCGCACGTGCATAACGGGTCGTTGATGGGCCAGAATATAGGACGGGTTGGAAACGGCGCAACGGGTTAACAGGCCAGAAACGGGCCGACTCTTGCCATGGGCCGAATTTGGCCCATTAGGGCAACAGGCCAGTAACGGGCCGACTCTTGCCATGGGCCGAATTTGGCCCATTAGTGGAATATGCCAAGAACGGGTCGACTTTGCCATGGGCCAATTTGGCCCATTAGGGAATAGGCCAAGAACGGGCCGGAAGTAATCGAGGGTCAAAAGGAGCCCAAGAACGATGGGCCATCAATAGGCCGAAAGCTAACACGGAATGAAACGCCCATGTAAATCACGGGCCGTTAATGGGTATAAAGAAAATTACTGTTCATTATGGGCTACAGTCACCGTGGGCCTGTAATGGGCCGAAAGATACGAAGGCCATATGGGCCGAAAGACGTCGTGGGCCATATATGGGGCGAAAGTGAAATGGGTTGGTATTATATTCGACGGCCCACATGACGTTGTTGGGCCGATTTCCTTTCGGGCCTAACGGGTCGTGAGTTAACGGGCCGTAAAATGGGCTATTTGCGAAGAGACCGTTAACAGGCTTCTCATGGGCCAGCCCTTTAACTTTTGACCAAGTCAAACGGGCCAGCTTTGTAAGCTAAATGGGCCACTGTTGGGCCGTGCCATGTGTCGACATATCATAGGCACCTATCTGACCCACTGACGAGCTGACACGTGCTTCGTCCGGCCAATAAGAATTTTACACGTGGAAATTTCCCATTGGTCAGGGCTGTTAACGGGTTATCGGATCCAAAACCCGACCCGATAGCTTAACGACGTTCCGTTACGGTGGATGCCACGTGTTGGTCACCCTTGACGAAAGCACTTCGGACGCCGATTTATCGTCATGGAAGTGGACACTTCCGTGATGATAATTTTGGTAATGTCATGGAACACTTCTACGACAAAGACAAGTATGACTATCTTGATTCATCATAAATTTGTCATGGATATACATGCATGACAAAAAGCGACCCATCGTGACAAATACGTATCATCACGGAAGTGTATTTTCTTGTAGTGTCACCATGGGACGCATTGGAGAAATTTACCACAAGGATCTCAAGGATACTATCTACCAGATTTGTGGGCGTCGAGATGAGCAATGGGAGATGATCAGCACCAGGAAGGATAGATCTATTGCAGCTTTCATCCAGGAGTTAAACCAACACATTCGACGCCAGGAGAACCAGATGTGCGCAGGCATGATAGATCTGAAGAAGGCAATGACCAGGATCACGGAGCTGGAGGAAGAACTCAAGTCTACACGCGATGGATACGAGGAGGAAATGATGATACTCGTGGAGAAGAATGACGATCTGACAAGGAATCTAGGAGTATTCATGGGAGACCCCGCGCCAGGAGGAGAAGACGATGATTCCACTTGCCCGGAGAACTACATCATCATCGACGACACCGACTTAGACCCCGACGACAGCGATGATGACTTTGTTGATGAAGCTGGAGCAGATATTATGGAGTCTTCCACCGATCAATTTTTCTAGTCGACCACCATATCAGTAGTAGTATTCCCCCATGTATATAGATTAGTCCGAGCACCTTTGTAACGATAGTTAGACTGATTGTATGCCCTTGTTTGATTGATTGAATTGATTGATACGTCTCCAACATATCTATAATTTTTTATTGTTCCACGCTATGTATTTTGTTTTGGATGTTTAATGGGCTTTATTATACACTTTTATATTATTTTTGGGACTAACCTATTAACCGGAGGCCCAGCCCAAATTGTTGGTTTTTTGCCTATTTCAGTGTTTCGCAGAAAAAGAATATCAAACGGAGTCCAAACCGAATGAAACCTTCGGGAACGTGATTTTCGGAACAAACGTGATCCACAGGACTTGGAGTCTACGTCAAGAAATCGACCAGGAGAGCACGAGGCAGGGGGCGCGGCTACACCCCTGGGCGCGCCCTCCACCCTCGTGGGGCCCACGTTGCACCACAGACGTACTTCTTCCTCCTATATATACCTACGTACCCCCAAACCAACAGAAGCATCCACAAAAACCTAATTCCACCGCCGCAACCTTCTGTACCCGTGAGATCCCATCTTGGGGCCTTTTCCGTCGTCCAGCCGGAGGGGGCATTGATCACGGAGGGCTTCTACATCAACACCATAGCCTCTTCGATGATGTGTGAGTAGTTTACCTCAGACCTTCGGGTCCATAGTTATTAGCTAGATGGCTTCTTCTCTCTCTCCGGATCTCAATTCAATGTTCTCCACGATTCTCGTGGAGATCTATTCGATGTAATCTTCTTTTGCGGTGTGTTTGTTGAGACCGATGAATTGTGGGTTTATGATCAAGTTTATCTATGAACAATATTTGAATCTCCTCTGAATTCTTTTATGTATGATTGGTTATATTTGCAAGTCTCTTCTCGAATTATTAGTTTGGTTTGGCCTACTAGATTGATCTTTCTTGCAATGGGAGAAGTGCTTAGCTTTGGGTTCAATCTTGCGGTGTCCTTTCCCAAAGGATGCTAGGGCAGCAAGGCACGATTGTATTGTTGCCATCAAGGATAACAAGATGGGTTTTATATCATATTGCATGAGTTTATCCTCTACATCATGTCATCTTGCTTAAAGCGTTACTTCGCTCTTATGAACTTAATACTCTAGATGCATGCCTTTGGATAGCGGTTGATGTGTGGAGTAATAGTAGTAGATGCAAGCAGGAGTCGGTCTACTTGTCACAGACGTGATGCCTATATACATGATCATACCTAGATATTCTCATAACTATGCTCAATTCTATCAATTGCTCAACAATAATTTGTTCACCCAACGTAATACTTATGCTCTTGAGAGACGCCACTAGTGAAACCTATGGCCCTCGGGTCTATTTTCCATCATATTAATCTTCCAACACTTAGTTATTTTCATTGCCTTTTATTTTACTTTGCATCTTTATTTCTCTTTATCATAAAAATACCAAAAATATTATCTTATCATATCTATCAGATCTCACTCTCGTAAGTGACCATTGAGGGATTGACAACCCCTTTATCGTGTTGGTTGCGAGGTTCTTATTTGTTTGTGTAGGTGCGAGGGACTCGTGCGTGATCTCCTACTGGATTGATACCTTGGTTCTCAAAAACTGAGGGAAATACTTACGCTACTTTACTGCATCACCCTTTCCTCTTCAAGGGAAAACCAACGCAGTGCTCAAGAGGTAGCAAGAAGGATTTTTGGCGCCGTTGCCGGGGAGATTCGCGCCAAGTCAAGTCAAGATTTGATTTCCCGACAACGAGCAATTTCTGGCGCCGTTGCCGGGGAGATTCGCGCCAAGTCAAGACATACCAAGTACCCACCAAGACGCGACAATGGATTTGCTTTCCCACCGAAGCTCACTCAGTTGATCCAGCAACAGAATGCATTGATGCAGATACTAGTCCAGAACCAGAATCAGGGGAACAACAACAACAACCCACCACCACCACCTGTTGATCACTTAGCCCGTTTTCTAAGGCTGAATCCGACGGTGTTCTCCAGTAGCACCGAGCCGATAGTTGCAGATGATTGGCTCCACAAGATTGGAAGGGAGTTGACCACTGCAGGATGCACAGATGTGGAGATAGTGCATTTTGCCGCACATCAGCTTGATGGACCCGTAGCATCATGGTGGGAGAATTTCACAGCCACTTACCCCATCGACACTGTCACATGGGACCAGTTTCAGCAGGCTTTTCGCACTGCCCATGTATCAGCAGGAGCTATGGCCATGAAGAAGCGCGAGTTTCGCAACTTACGCCAAGGAGGATGCACCATCGGCCAGTATGTGGATGATTTTAGTAAGCTAGCACGTTATGCCCCAGATGACTTGCTACGGATGCAACTAAACAGGAGAAGTTTCTGGAAGGACTGAATGATGAGCTGAGCATGCAGTTGATGGTGGCAACCTTCAATAACTACCAGGAGTTGGTAGATAGAGCTCTCATGATTGAAGGGAAGCAGCAGCAGATTGACAACCGCAAGAGGAAGTATGGACAAGGGAAGTATAATTCTGGAGCTCGGCAGAGGCCCCGTTTTACCCCGAACTCGAGAGGATCCCTTCAACATAACCATGGAGGCCACAACCACAATGGAGGGATTTCGCACAACCATAGTGGGCCCAAGAATGGAAATGGTAATGGAGGAAGCAACAGTCAGAACCGTTCCAACCCAGCAACGCCCGCCAAGAAGGATCTAAGTCACATTACTTGTTTCAAGTGCGGGAAGAATGGACATTATGCCACAGAGTGTTCTAAAGCAAAGAATGGCAATGGCAATGGAATCTCTGGGAAGAAGCCCAACCCTTTCAACAAGGGGCAAGTGAACCACATTAGCGTGGAGGAGGTTGAAGCGCAACCCGATGCAGTAATAGGTAAGTTTTTGGTTAAGTCATTTACTGCAATCGTTCTTTTTTATACTGGTGCATCGCATTCATACATATCAAGGGGATTTGTGGATAAGTTTAAACTGCCAACCCAAGACCTTAGCTCACCCGTGTTAGTAACCTCGCCAGGAGCAGAGTATATGGCTAGCCTATGGTGTGATCGGTTACCGTTAAGGATTGGTAACTACGTGTTTCCCTCAGACCTAATAGTATTGGAGTCACAAGGACTGGATGTGTTATTAGGCATGGATTGCTTATTGAAGTATGAAGGGAACATTGACTACGCGAGTAAGTCGATTTTGCTTTCCACCCCAGAAGGAAGGAGGATCAAGTATGTATCCCGGCATGTGCCGAATAGGACTCAAGTGAATTCCTTATCAGGAGTTGTACAGGAGGAAGTACCAGTGGTGAAGGATTTCCCGGATGTATTTCCAGAAGAGTTGCCAGGCAGGCCACCGGATAAAGACATTGAGTTTTTGATCGAGCTTTTGCCAGGCACAGGGCCAATATCAAAGAGACCGTACAGGTTGCCCGCAAAGTATTTAGAGGAAATTAAGAAGCAGATTAAGGAGTTACAGGATAAAGGCTATATTCGCCCAAGCTCGTCACCTTGGGGATCACCAGTGCTTCTAGTGGAGAAGAAGGTTGGATCGTTGAGGATGGTTGTTGATTATCAAGGGTTGAATGAGGTGACGATCAAGAACAAGTACCCACTGCCGATGATCAATGATCTGTTTGATCAGTTGCAAGGAGCTAAAGTATTTTCCAAGATCGATCTGCGATCAGGATACCACCAGCTGAAGATTCGAGAGCAGGATATACCTAAGACAGCTTTTACCACAAAGTACGGGCTATATGAGTATACTGTTATGTCATTTGGTTTGACTAACACACCTGCCTATTTTATGAACATGATGAACAAGGTGTTTACGGAGTTTTTGGATAAGTTCATCGTGGTGTTCATTGATGATATTCTGGTCTACTCGAAGAATGAAGAGGAGCATAAGGAGCATTTGCGTTTGATACTTGGGAAGCTCAGAGAACATCAGTTATATGCCAAATTCAGCAAGTGTGAGTTTTGGTTGAAGGAAGTTGGATTCCTCGGACATGTTATATCCGGAGAAGGAATAGCAGTAGACCCTACCAAGGTTGTCACTGTGACAAATTGGGAGGCACCCATGTCTGTTGGAGAGATCCGGAGTTTCCTTGGACTCGCAGGATACTACCGGAGGTTCATTGAAAATTTCTCGAAGATTGCAAAGCCCATGGCGGAGTTGTTGAAGAAGGACACTAAGTTCAAATGGACTGAGGAATGTGAGGCCAGTTTTTAGGAGTTGAAGAAACGTCTAGTTACAGCTCCAGTGTTGATTCTTCCAGATCAACGCAAGGATTACCAAGTGTATTGCGACGCTTCACGTCGAGGACTTGGAGCAGTGCTTATGCAAGAGGGAAGAGTTGTCTCATATGCCTCACGACAACTTAAACCCCATGAGTTGAATTATGTTACCCATGATTTGGAGTTAGCAGCCGTAGTGCATGCGTTGAAGACATGGAGACATTTTCTCATTGGAAACCATTATGAGGTGTACACGGATCACAAGAGTTTGAAGTATATCTTCACGCAGAAGGAGTTGAATCTCAGGCAGAGGAGATGGTTGGAGCTTATTAAGGATTATGATATGAAGTTGCAGTATCATCCCGGAAAGGCTAACGTAGTGGCCGATGCGTTGAGCCGCAAGAGTCATGTCAACACACTCATGACCGGAGGATTACCTAAGGAGTTAGCAGAGGATCTTCGTGAGCTATGTCTGGAAATAGTTCCGAGAGGTTATGTAGCAGCATTGGATATTCAGTCTACTTTGATGGATAAGATCCAAGAAGCTCAGAAGACGGAAAAGGAGATTGCCGAGATAAAGGAAAGAATGAGCAAAGGAAAGGCTAAAGGATTTCGTGAGGATGAGCACGATACCTTATGGTTTGACGACCGTGTCTATGTGCCTAATGACCCCGAGATCAGAAAGGTGATTCTGCGGGAGGCCCATGATTCACCGTATTCGATTCACCCAGGAAATACCAAGATGTATCTGGATTTGAAGGATAGTTTCTGGTGGACCGGAATGAAGAAGGATATTGCGGAGTATGTAGCAGTTTGTGATGTATGTCAGAGAGTGAAGGCAGAACATCAGAAGCCAGCAGGACTGTTACAGCCATTGTCGATACTCGAATGGAAGTGGGATAAACTAGGCATGGACTTCATCACGGGATTGCCCAGGACTCATTCAGGCTATGACTCGATATGGGTTGTAGTCGATCGTTTGACGAAGGTAGCTCATTTCATCCCAGTGAAGACCACTTACACCAGTGGTAAGTTGGCAAAGATATACATGACCAGGATCGTATGTCTGCATGGAGTTCCGGGGACCATTATATCAGATAGAGGAACCCAGTTTACCTCAAAGTTTTGGAATCATTTGCATGAGACTTTGGGAACCAGGCTAGAGTTTAGTACAACTTTTCACCCGCAGACAAATGGACAGACTGATAGAGTCAATCAGATTCTGGAGGACATGTTGAGAGCTTGTGCGCTAGACTATGGATCTAGTTGGGACGACAATTTGCCATATGCAAAGTTCTCTTACAACAACAGCTATCAAGCCAGTTTGAAGATGGCCCCTTTCAAAGCATTGTACGGAAGGAGGTGCAGGACACCGTTGTTGTGGGATGAAGTTGGAGACCGTCAGTTGTTTGGACCAGATTTGATTCTGAAGAGAAGGTTAAGCTGATACGCGATAGACTCAAGGTAGCCCAGTCCAGGCAGAAAAGCTATGCGGATTCTAAACGCAAGGAGACAGTTTGCGAAGTCGGAGACAGAGTGTATCTTCATGTGTCCCCACTTCGAGGAGTGAAGCGTTTTGGAGTTAAGGGAAAGTTAGCACCACGTTTTGTGGGACCATACAAGGTTTTGGAACGTATGGAAGAAGTTGCTTACAAGTTGGAATTGCCCGCAGGATTGTCAGGAGTTCACGATGTGTTCCACATTTCTCAGTTGAAGAAGTGCCACGCAGAGATGGCTGATATTCCTCTGAGAGATACAGTGCCACTGGAAGCGATTCAGTTGGATACTGATTTGACCTACAAGGAGAAACCAGTGAAGATTCTCGAGTTTGTCAGCCGAGTCACACGCAGTAAGGTTATCAAGTTCTGCAAAGTTCAGTGGAGCCACCATACCCAGGATGAAGCCACCTACGAACGAGAGGAAGACCTACGGAAGGATCATCCTCACCTATTTTCTAGCCAACCCGAATCTCGAGGGCAAGATTCATCTAAAGGGGGGTAGGTTTGTAACATCCCAAATTTTCAATTTGGAATGTTGTACATTAGATCATCACTGCATATCATATTTTATTGCATTTTGTCTTGATCCTAGAAATTCTACGCAACTCAAGGACCCACGGAGAGAGTTGGGGATTTCGTTATTTTCATATTTGAGTTTTCTCAAACTTTTGAAAAGAGGATCGTTTGATTTTAATTATTTTTCCCTTCGAATATTTCTTTTATGAAAATAAAAGAGAGGGGATAAAATGACTTCCCAAAAATAAAGAAATATTGGAGATTTTAATATTAAAATCAAATAAGATTTTATTCGGAGTTTTATCGCTATTTTATTTGAATTAGGAAATATGCGTTTTCCAAAATTGCATTAGAGTCCTACATAAATGTTCACCTTGTCCGGTAGATTTTTAGAGGACGGGGAAATTTTATTTCAGGATTTTGGGAGTCCGTTTAGTATTTCTTTCTTCGTTTTCTGCGCGTTGGAATATATTTAAAAAAAGAGTTACCACCTTACCGGGCCGTGTCCGCCTGGGACACTGACCCGGCCGGCCCTTTAAAGGCCGAAGGCCCGAGCCGCCACCGCCGCCGCCAGCCGCTGCCGTCTCGCCGCTGCCATCGACCTCGCCGGAGGTAGCCGCCGCCGGTTTTCGTCGGAAAACCGTTCGGTTTTTTTAACCTAGATTTCTTTTTTTTTTCAATAGATCGGTTCGGTTTTTCTACGTTTAGTTATTTTGCGGACGTTCCTCCGTATGTTCGTTTTAACAGCCGTTCACCCGTTAGTCACAGACAGCGAACGTTCGTTGGTTAGCCTGTTCATCAGTTTTTCCTTTTTCCAGGGTTTTCCACGATTATTTTTGATCGTGATTTCTGACCCAATTTTCTTTTTAGTTTATCTTTTCGCTCGTTTATCTAAATCAGGCGATTCAAACGCCTAGATCTTTGTCTCGAAGCCCTCTTTCTGTTTAACCAACTTGAATAGGATTTTGCTACTGTAAAATTTGACCTAAGTCCATATTAGTAAAGGGATCTCGTTTCTTTTGCAGTTTGAGTTTTGTTGCTTCGTTTGGTTTGATTCTTTTTGCAAAACGGAGTTCTTAAGTTGAACATTCTGGTTAGATCTCTTATTTGAGTTTTACCCGTGTTTCTAGTTGTGTGCTTATTGTATGCTTGTTTGTTTGCGATAGAGTATCCGGAGTGCGAACCGTGCTACTACGAGTCTCTAGGTTTCACGGATCATCGGCAAGGCAAGTAACACTTTGATCATACCTCTTTACTACCCAGTTTTATTGCATTATATCAATCCTCAAACAATTTCATGGTTAGGATCTGATTAAATTGTGGGTTTTGGGAAGTAGATGAGGTAGTACCTATTCACCTGTTTATTTTCAAACCTATGGGAGTTACTTCTACGTTGCTTATATTGATATGCTATGCTCGTAGACGTGGATTGGGTTTGTGTGTACTCATGACAGATGTGAGTTTGTTAATTTATGGTTCAACTTAAGGTGGCAACTTTAATACACATCTGGGTGGATTGCTTGTGGGCACCTGGAGAATTCAGTGTTGTCCTAGGATATCCCGGAGGACCCGTGTGATCATCCTATGGCCCGCCACCCTGGCTCAAAGGGATCATAAGATTATTCATGCTAGAAACTTCCGTGTGCGGCCACAAGCCAATATGGGCTCTGGCATAGTTGAGTAAGTTGCGTGAAGCTCTTGAAGAGGTAGACTAGCAGATGTAGTGGGTTGTAGGTGGTACTGTCTATCCAGAGTAGAGAGTTAATGCTTCAGAAAGACTGTGTCTCGAATCTCCGACCATGGATGTATTCGAGTCTTGTGGGGAAAAGTGCGCAAACCTCTGCAGAGTGTACAAACTAATCATGGTTAGCCGTGTCCCCGGTTATGGACATCTTGAGTATCTGGTTCTTGGATTATCATGTTGATCTCATCACTCTTAATATAATTTGATTGGGTTTAATGCTGATGCTTAATTGGGATTGAGTTGGAGGAACCTTCTCAATGTTTAACAACCACCATGATAGTTAAATAAAATTTATTCCTTTGTTGTAGGGAAAAATTGGCTTTATGCAAAAATGCAACCATAGAGCTTACCACCAGCCATATATGCATGTAGTGATAGCATTTATCAGTTCATTACTCTATGTGTTACATTGCCAGCATATTCCCTGTGCTGGCCCGTTTCGGGCCGCAACGTTCATGTTGCAGACTTTTCAGACGACGAGTAAGGAGCTATAGGTCGTTGTCTTTCACTCAGTGATGCCGTTGGAGTTGATGGACTCATTTTATCTTCCAAGCCTTCCACTGTTACCGTTTCAGATGGCCTTAAGCCATATTTATTGTAATAAGTTCTCTTTTGAGACATCCGATGAAGTGTGTGATTGCTACTCTGTTACAAATCCTCAAGTACTGTGTGTGTCAGCATTACCGATCCAGGGATGACACTGATGCACATAGATCAGACTATTTGAGGTCTGGTCGCTACACCCGGATGAGATCACAGACATGACGAGGAGTCTCGAAATGGTCGAGAGGTAAAGATTCATATATTGGAAGGTTGCATTTGGACATCGGAATGGTTCCGAGTGGTTCGGGCATTTTTTCGGAGTACTGGGAGGTTACCGGAACACCCGGGAGAAGTATTGGGCCTAGTGGGCCTTATTGGAGGAGAGGAGAAAGGCCCATGTGAGAGGGGCGCCCCTCCCATTGCCCAAACCGAATTGGACTAGGGGAGGGGGCCGGCCCGCCTCTTTCCTTCCCCCCCTTTCTCCCTTACCTTTCCCTCCGGTGGAAGAAAGGAAAAGGGGGGGCAAATCCTACTTGGACTAGGAGTCCAAGTAGGACTCCCCCCTCCCCCCGGCGCGCCCAAACCTGGCCGCCTCCTCTCTCCCTCCCTCCTTTATATACGTGGCCAGGGGGCACCCCATAGACACACAAGTTGATTGTTTAGCCGTGTGCGGTGCCCCCCTCCATAGATTTCCACCTCGGTCATATCATTGTAGTGCTTAGGCGAAGCCCTGCGCCGGTAGCTTCATCATCAATGTCATCACGCCGTCGTGCTGATGAAACTCTCCCTCGGCCTCAGCTGGATCTAGAGTTCGTGGGACGTCACCGAGCTGAACATGTGCAGATCGCGGAGGTGTCGTACCTTCGGTACTAGGATCGGTCGGATCATGAAGACGTACGACTACATCAACCACGTTGTCACAACGCTTCCGCTTACGGTCTACGAGGGTACGTGGACACACTCTCCCCTCTCGTTGCTATGCATCTCCTAGATAGATCTTGCATGAATGTAGGCAAATTTTTGAAATACTGTGTTCCCCAACAAGTTCATGTTAAAAAAACCTTGATATGCTTATTGAAGGATTGAACTCATAGGTTTGTTTTGATGTGATAAACCTTTGTGATATGAATCAAGCATATGCATATAGTGGACGTTGGATAAAGATTGTATGTATTTACTTATCTAATAATTGAAGAAATGAATAAATAATGTTAAAATAATCTTATGCAAAATGAATGAAAGAATCATGCTTATGAGAATCATGTTTACGAATGAATGAGTAAAATTTTTTACAAATGTGTGTTGAATTATGCTTATGATATTTTAATTATGCTCATGCTTATGCTTATGTTTATGCAATTTTATTTAGGAGGCCACCTGTTGCGGACAACATCGGCACTAAGTATACCATGCTTGAACCTGCGTTCGACAAGGGTCATCGTGCCTGTTTCATTGAGAATGGAGTGGTAATTACCATTCTTGAACCAAATCTTTCGAATGATGAAAACAAGTTGCTAATTTTTTGGTTCTTCATTTTGACAGATGCTCCCGCCACTACGGATGAGGGGTCACAAGACGACCGCTAAGATGGAGTACGACGAGCGCTACACACCGTTCTACAGGAGATCCCGACTGTTGGGTTTCGTCCTGCAGTTCAAGCGTAAGCTCCAGGATTGGGGGATGATTACAACCCTAACCGCTCGAGGGTCATGCTCTAATTGGACGAGTGGAGAGGAAGAACTAGCATCAGTACAAAAAAATACACTTCCGTGATACATGTTTGTCACAGTAGGTCACGTTTTCTATCATGCATCATGTACATCCATGACGATTTTATGACAGAATCAAGATAGTCATACCTGTGTTGTCGTAGAAGTTTTCCATGACATTACCAAAATTATCATGATAGAGTCATCGCCTCATCGGTGACTGCCCCCCGCCACTAAGGGTAACCGAACTTTCGACGTACCGCTTCCCTAGCTCCTGAAGTACCGGAGTAAGCGCCCGAAAGGTGTTGAACCCTGGGTGATGGAGAAGTACCCCGGTTTGGTGCTTCACCTATGTTGTATTATACTCCCTCCGGTCCTTTTTACTCTGCATATTAGGTTTGTATGAAGTCAATCTCATCCAACTTTGACCAAGTTTATATAAAAAACTAATGACATTTACATAACAACACCAATATCATTAGATTCATCTCGGAATATATTTTCATATTATATTTATTAGATATTATAGATGCTAATAATTTTTAATATAAATTTGGTCAAACTTAGCTAAGTTTGACTTTCGGCAAATCCAACGTGCAGAGTAAAATGGACCAGAGGGAGTATGTTGCAACTTCTACTATTATATGTTGCTCTTGAACAACTAGCGCAAGTACGGTTATCCATCTGCACAAATTTTAAATTATACTTGTAGGTAGGCATTATGCCTTCCTTGTAGTTTACCAACTACTTTCGTAACTAGGTCTACATGTTATGGTTATCTCTCAGTACTTTTGTTGCTCTTGAATGACAACTACAAGTTTAGTTGTCTGAATGTGCAAATTTAGTTTCTACATGGAATTTCTAAATTCTACCCTTATGGAGGTACCCACTGTAAGTGTTGTGGTTATCTTTCTGTAAATATGTATGCATGCTCATAGCAATAGTTCTCGTATGTTGCTATTCGACAACTAGTGCAAGTTTAGTTTTGTGACTATGCAAATTTAGTTCCTATATGAACTTGTGTAATTTCTCCCTTGAGGGAGGTGTTCTGCATTTACTTGTAGTTTAGCAACTACTTTTGCACAACCAGGTGTAGATGTCGTGGTTATCTTTTTTGTGGATATGTATGCATGTTAATAGTTCTTGTGTGTTGCTATTCAACAACAAGTGCAAGTTTATTTCTCTGAATAAGCAAATTTAGTTTATATATGGATTTTTAAATTGTTGCCTTTAGGGGAGTTGTTCTGCCATTACTTGTAGGTAAACATTTCTCTAGTACAACCAGGTAAAGATGTTGTGGTTATATTTTCTGTAAATATGTATGCATGCTTGTAGTATAGTTCTTGTATGTTGCTATTAGACAACAACTGCGAGCTTACTTCTCTGAATATGCAAATTTAGTTTATATGTGGATTTTCTGAATTTCTGGTGTTATGCTTTTACTTGTAGTTAAACATTTTCTAGTACACATCGCCGGCGTTATGCCACGTGGCGGGCCACGCCCACATCGCCGCCCGGCCAGCCAGGCCCATGAGGCCCAGCGCCAGCCCTCCCGAGCCCGCGCCTCCCGCTCCCGAAGCGCCTCACCCGCCGCCCACTCGGCCTCAGCCACCGCAGGCGTCCGCTCCTCCGCCTCCGCCACGCCCGCCACCACCACCCGTCCAAGGCTCGACCCGCCTCCGCGCCGCGGTCGCCGCCTCCCCCCAGCTGAGCCGCGCCCCGCCGGACCCTGTCGCCCGGCCCCGAGCTCCTTCCCCGAGCTCCGGCCGCCGTCTCCGTCCTCTCCGGCCACTTCTCCGGCGTCGCCTCGGCTTGATCCAGATCCACTAGGGTTGACTTTCTTCCTCCCCCGATTTTCGTCTAAGTCCTTATCTGTCATAAATTTTGTTGCATGTTCATCGCCCCACAACTTTGCCCCCGTGGCTCCGTTTTGGGCGTCTAGCATACCGAATTGTTCGCCTCGATGAGTACATCATTTCATATCATTGCATCATTTTCATTTGAGTTCATCTTGATCCCCGAAATGCTGTTAGAAGAGGGCTATGTGATGTTAGTTTCAGATTCTTATCAGAACTTGCACTTTTGTCATTTTTGCCATGATTGATGTGTGCACCCTATGAACTTGAGTCCTACATGTGTTTTGTAATATGCCATGCCATCTTTACAGGGGTGTATGCCATGTATTTTTGTGATCTCTGTGGTGACTAGCACAAGCATGCAAACTAGGCTTCGTGATGTTGCTGATTTCAGCCCTTGTTCTGCTGTTATTTTTATGCCATGTAAAATTGATGCTACAGAGAGATCCATGCATATTTTGAGATACTTCAGTAAGGATGTTTTGAACATCTGGTTATGCTGTATCCATCCATGCCCTTGTTTGCAATTATGGAGTGCCATAGCTTGAGTCAATCGAGCTCTACTTTTGCTATAAAATGTTTTCTGGCAGATTGTTTACATGTTATTCAATTTTGCCAAGATTGTTGTAGTTGATCCCTGTATGCTATGATGTTGTTATTGCCATGTATAGCTTCTATGCCATGTCTTCTTGATGGATGTATTCTTAGTTTATCATGAAATGCTCTGTAGTGAGTGCATCGAGCTCGCGAAGATGCCTTCATAATTCTGTCAATGTCATGCCCTGTTTGCTGAATCTGTTAACGAAACTTGCTATATTTACATGGGCGCAATCCTATCTTCTGATCCTTTTTGGCTCATGGTCAGTAAAGGACTTTTGTTCTATGAATTTAGTAGTATCATGCCATGCCTTAAGTTTCTATGATATGTTCCTGTAGCATGATGTTTGCTTGCTCTAAACATTGCTTCCTGATGTTGTTTCTGCCATGTTCAGTTTTTCACTGTCTATGAAGCTGATATATTTTGCACTTTTGCCATGCTTGTTTGGACCTGTTATGGTATGATTTACCCGTATCTCAGTGTTCATCTTTTGTCAAGCATCTTGAGTAGATCACTGCCA
Source organism: Aegilops longissima (assembly GCA_021605205.1). Classification (NCBI taxonomy): domain Eukaryota; kingdom Viridiplantae; phylum Streptophyta; class Magnoliopsida; order Poales; family Poaceae; genus Aegilops; species Aegilops longissima. Next base: position 13,123,829 of record CM038677.1, read on the forward strand.
TATGCTTTGTTGGTACGTTTGGGTGCAGTAGCTTAATTTCTTGTTGCTTGCTATGTGGTATCATGCTGTTAATGGCAGAATTGTGTCATTCTTGTTTTGCTTGTCATTTGCAAACCGTGCATCCGATTCCGGTGATCTTTATATCGATTTCAACCGAAATCATCTCACCTTTCCAGCGGCATACTTGGTTTGCCAAGTTGATGCCTTGTTCATCAGTTTCCTTCCGGAGCACGCATATGCATTGCATCTCACATCTCGCATATCATGCCATGTTTTGCATCATGTGGTTTGTGCATCGCCCGTGATTGATTGTTGGTCCTTTGCTTGTGTTCTTGCTTTGGGTAGAGCCGGGAGACGAGTACGTGAACGAGGAACCTGTTGAGAACGCTTACGAGGATCAAGCTTTCGACAACTCTGAGAACCTTGCAGGCAAGATGACCATACCCTCGAAATCACTTCTATCTTTGCTTGCTAGATGCTCGTTCTTTTGCTATGCCTATGCTACGTTACCTACCACTTGCTATATCATGCCACCCATATTGCCATGTCAAACCTCTAACCATCCTTTCCTAGCAAACCGTTGATTGGCTATGTTACCGCTTTGCTCAGCCCCTCTTATAGCGTTGCTAGTTGCAGGTGAAGATGAAGTTGGTTCCATGTTGGAACATGGTTATTTTGGGATATCATAATATATCTTATTTTAATTAATGCATCTATATACTTGGTAAAGGGTGGAAGGCTCGGCCTTATGCCTGGTGTTTTGTTCCACTCTTGCCACCCTAGTTTCCGTCATACCGGTGTTATGTTCCTTGATTTTGTGTTCCTTACACGGTTGGGTGATTTATGGGACCCCCTTGACAGTTTGCCTTGAATAAGACTCCTCCAGCAAGGCCCAACCTTGGTTTTACCATTTGCCACCTAAGCCTTTTTCCCCCCGGATTTTCGCGAGCCCGAGGGTCATCTTTATTTTAACCCCCGGACCAGTGCTCCTTCGAGTGCTGGCCCAACCTGGGCGATGTCCGGCGCCCCCTGGGCAATCCAGGGTCTATGCCAACCCGACGTCTTGCCCATCCGGTGTGCCCTGAGAACGAGATATGTGCAGCTCCTATCGGGATTTGTCGGCACATTCGGGCGGCTTTGCTGGTCTTGTTTTACCATTGTCGAAATGTCTTGTAGTCCGGGATTCCGAGACTGATCGGGTCTTCCCGGTAGAAGGAATATCCTTCGTTGACCGTGAGAGCTTATAATGGGCTAAGTTGGGACACCCCTGCAGGGTATTATCTTTCGAAAGCCGTGCCCGCGGTTATGAGGCAGAAGGGAATTTGTTAATGTCCGGTTGTAGAAAACCCGAAGTTGACCTTAATTAAAATACATCAACGCGTGTAACTGTGATGGTCTCTTCTCGGAGTCCGGGAAGTGAACACGTGTTGGAGTTATGTTTGGCGTAAGTAGTTTCAGGATCACTTCTTGATCGCTACTAGCTTCACGACCGTGCCTTGCTTCTGTTCTCGCTCTCTTTTGCGAATGTAGCCACCATATATGCTAGTCGCTTGCTGCAGCTCCACCTCACAACTCGGTCCTACCTATAAGCTTAAATAGTCTTGATCTCACGGGTGTGAGATTGCTGAGTCCCCGTGACTCACAGATTCTACCAAAACAGTTGCAGGTGTCAACGATGCCAGTGCAGATGACGCAACCGAGCTCAAGTGGGAGTTCGACGAGGAACGTGGTCGCTACTATGTGTCTTTTCCTGATGATCAGTAGTGTAGCCCAGTTGGGACGATCGGGGATCTGTGTAGCATTTGGGGTAGTCTTCTTTTATTTTGGTTTCCGTAGTCGGACCTTGAGTGTAATCTGGATAATGGATGTTTATTTATGTATTGTGTGAAGTGGCGACTGTAAGCCAACTATGTATCTCTTTCCCTTATGCATTACATGGGTTGTGTGAAGATTACCTCACTTGCGACATTGCTTTCAATGCGGTTATGCCTCTAAGTCGTGCTTCGACACGTGGGAGATATAGCCGCATCGAGGGCGTTACAATTCTACCCTTATGGAGGTACCCACTGTAAGTGTTGTGGTTATCTTTCTGTAAATATGTATGCATGCTCATAGCAATAGTTCTCGTATGTTGCTATTCGACAACTAGTGCAAGTTTAGTTTTGTGACTATGCAAATTTAGTTCCTATATGAACTTGTGTAATTTCTCCCTTGAGGGAGGTGTTCTGCATTTACTTGTAGTTTAACAACTACTTTTGCACAACCAGGTGTAGATGTCGTGGTTATCTTTTTTGTGGATATGTATGCATGTTAATAGTTCTTGTATGTTGCTATTCAACAACAAGTGCAAGTTTATTTCTCTGAATAAGCAAATTTAGTTTATATATGGATTTTTAAATTGTTGCCTTTAGGGGAGTTGTTCTGTCATTACTTATAGGTAAACATTTCTCTAGTACAACCAGGTAAAGATGTTGTGGTTATATTTTCTGTAAATATGTATGCATGCTTGTAGTATAGTTCTTGTATGTTGCTATTAGACAACAACTGCAAGCTTACTTCTCTGAATATGCAAATTTAGTTTATATGTGGATTTTCTGAATTTCTGCCTTCAGGTAGGTGTTATGCTTTTACTTGTAGTTAAACATTTTCTAGTACAACAAGCTAAATATGTGGTGGTTATATTTTTGTATATATGCATGCATTCTCATAGTATAGTTTCTTTCATCTTTCCATTTCACAACAACTGCAAGCTTACTTGTCTGAATATGCAAATGTAGTTACTATACGAAAAAAAAATTATTCTGCCTTTAGGGAGGTTTTCTGCCATTACTTGTAGTTTAACAAGTTCTAGTACAAGTACAAACATGTCATCTAATCAGAAGTTAAAGCAGGATTCAGAAGTTATAGCATGCCATATACATGATTTTGCATGGGTTTAACATTTTATCTGAAACACTCGATTTTTTGCATTTTTGCTTCCTTCTCTAAATTTACTATTGTTGTTACATGAAAATGTCAGGTCATCACTTAAGTTGCATGACACAGAAAAAATTAAGAGGGGAGGGGGAACAGATTACAAGCACCTTAGAGTGACTAGAAGCACCTTGTTCTACAGTTGGTTTCTTCTTTCTTCCTTCCTTTTGCTTTTCCTTTTGATAGATCTGTGTTTTGGGTAGGATCTGAAGTTTCAACCATTTCTTTTGGTGTCTGTAGAAATTTGGGTGATCGGAGGAGAAGGAGGTTGGAAGGAAGAAATGGGAGGAAGAAGATCTATGGAGACATCACAAGATAACAGCACATCTGAGCTTTTCTTTCTCCAACCATGGCGGCGGTTGTGTGTGGTGATCGGGGAAGGAGGAAGGAAGTAGACCTAGCAATCTGTGCGTGAATGAATCCAGTTGTTTTGAGTGTAGTGGGTTCGGTTCCTTAGCGGGTTCAGGCTCGTCACATTCTTGGGCTGGAAGAACGCACAACAAAGCAAATAGAAGTTTTCAGTGTTGAATCAGTCGGTTTTGTTGTTGGGCTGGTCGACTGACCCTAAATTTGGGTCAATCAGTTTTCTTCTATTTTTTTCTCTTTTAGTCTGTACTAGTAATTGGCTGACCACATTATTGGGTCAGTCGATTGACCTCTAGCCGCTCCGATGGCGGAACTTGATCAGTCCACAAAAGACACTGTCTTGGATTCACCGGCGATGATGTACATTGCGCCACTGAAGATCGTCTTGGACAGCGACGAGCACCGGAAATAGAGCAACATGGAACCTCGAGATTGTGTCTTCAAGCGCGATGTTCCCAACAGAGTAACAACGTAGAGGACGCCGCCATCACGCCGATTCAGCTCCGAACCTAGGCTTTCGCCCGAAGACCGCTACCAATCACAAGCGCGAGAGATGGAGATGCCGACACACCTTGGCGACGCCTTCGAGGAGGGGAACGACTCAAGATGGCAATGGGGCCCCGAAACCCGCGTCCCCGCGGGTTTTTACCCCATTAGGAGACGGGGATGGGCATCTTTTCATCCCCGCGGGGTTGTTGTTGGGCACATTATACAACCCGACATGTTTCATGGGTTTACACCCGTTCCGATAGTCCCTGAACCCGAAACCCGTTAAAACCTGGCAAAATACATTCTTTTTAGCATGCATTGATCCAGCCCAACCCAAAGCCACACAGCCCGAGCCGGCAAACCCCCCAGCCCAACGCCAAGGCCAAAACAGCCCATCGTTTATGGTTGAAATATGCTACTGTTTATGGCTGTAATATGCTACTGTTTATGCTGAAATATACTCCTTGTAGATCTTGTTATTGCTCTTTTTTGCTCAAGTTATGCTGCTGAAATATGCTCCTTTTAGCTGTTGAACCATGTACTATTGTATTATGCTGAAATTTGCTGAAGTTATGCTGCTGAAGTATGCGCCTTTTGCTGCTGAAATTCCATTCTAATTTTCTATTATATTTGCTTTAATATGCCGATTTCCCTGTGGGCTCTCCATGGGTTTAGAAAATCCGATGGATTTAGGGGACGAGCAAAAAACTAGCCCCGCGCATGATAATGAAAATAGGAATGGGCTTGTGATTTTCTCGTGGGGATGGGTTTGGGAAGGCAAAACCCGGTGGGTTCTCATCCCCGTTGCCATCTTGAGGAACGACCGTCGCCGCCCGCACCGATCACGGGCAGGAATTTCTTCCGGATCGCCGCGCACAGAACAGTTTGTGTGTGCGCTCACAGAAAATTTCGAGACGGCGGCGGCAGCCTTCGCCGGAGTCGGCGCTATTCCTCCTGGAGCAGCCCGAGCACCTGGAACCACGCTATCACCAGGACGCCGCCACTCCGCACTGCGTGCTCCGTCGAGACCTCGCGACAGAGGGGCAGGAGCAGCAGCGAACCAGCCGCCAGAGCGCTCGAGCTCGCAGTCATCGGCCGCTGAGCTACGAGCAGAAGTGGACCTCCGCGACCCCGCTGCAAGCTCTTTCCTTCCACCGCCTCCCTCTCTCCCACACCCGCGCTTAGCCGTAGGTGCTCGAGCTCCCCGCCGAGCAATGGCGCCGCCGCCAGCGGACGCGCATGTCCCTCTGACATCCTCGGCCACACCGCCGTCCGTCGGCCTCCTCTTTTGCTACCTCTCGGTCGCCTGGCCATGGCGAGTGAATTGCAAAAAACCACCACATTTTGAGTTCATAGCCGGATTTACTACCACATTCCTTGGACGCCCCAAAAATCCATCAGTTTCCTTACTAATTTTCTCAATAAACCCTTATAGCAGGTTTGGAGAAATTTAAATCGATTTCTCACTGGTTGGGCCTACTTGTAAGTGCTGACTTGGCACTGAAAGTCAAATCCACTTGTTTGACCGTTATATTAGACGTGGGTCCACGTTTCAGTGTTAGCACTACCCCGTCACAAACACTTTTCTGTTTGAGGCATTTTCTCAAACACGTTGCATGCGTGTGTTCGCATGTCAGCGAGCTCTAGGCTGCCGCTGAGCTCGTGAACGCCGATGACATCGCCGCCGGACACGTTGTCGTTGTTCCCGCCAATGGAGGGACGGCGAACCCCACGGACACTCATCCTGCACCTCCCACCGTTTCCTCGCACACGGCGTCGTCCGTTCCGGGCGGCCGCCATGACCGCCATCGTGCGCATGGCCCCGAGGAGCTGGGCAGCGAGGAGGACAGAACGGAGACAACGAGGAGGACGAAATGGAGGAGGAGGAGGGGCGGCGCTCTCCGGTGGCGTCACCGGAGGCCGGCGGGAGGCAGGTGCGCGGCGCCGGAGAGCCACGGCCGTGAGCACGCATGAGCTCGAGGCGGCTCGGGGCGTCGCGAGGGATGCCAAGAAGGAGCGGTCAGAGGTGCGCAGATCTGGCGGTGCGGCGCCCTCCGGTGGCTCGCTGGAAGCCGGCAGGATGCGTGAGCGCGGAGCCGGCACGCCACGGCCGTGAGCACGCATGAGCTCGAGGCGGCTCAGGGCGTCGCGATGGAGGACGGGAACAAGCGGGAGGAGGTGCTGAGGTCCGACGGAGAGGCGCACTCGTGGCGTCGTCGAAGGCCGGCGGGAGGCGGGTGTGCGGCGCCGTTGAGCGCGCATGCGACTCCTGGTGGCTGTGCAATCCGTTCTCGGGAGAGGAGCGGCGTGGGAGAGATGGGGTGATGGTCAACAAACGGCGTTGACGGTTTATGCCAAGTCAGCACTTAGAAGTGGGACTTTTCTGTCATAAATCGGTTTAAATCTCTCCAAACCTGTCATAAGGGTTTATTGAAAAAATCAGTAAGGAAACTGGTAGATTTTTGGGACGGCCAAGGAATGTGGTGGCAAATCTGACCATAAACTTGAAATGTGATGGTTTTTTGCAATTCACTCGGCCATGTCAGGTCGCCTCGAACCAGTGTGCCCGGCGCACCTGCACCGCCAAGCCGCCGACCGCCGGTCACTCCTCCGCGCGCATCATCTCCTCCGACAGCCCCCGACAGCCACATCGCCTCCAAGTCCAAGCCACGTCGCCGACCGTGCGCGCCACCAACTCGAGCGCCTCGCCCCCACCGCACACGCCTCCTCGACGGTGAAGCGCGTCACGGCGGGGGTGACGATGTGGGGCACGGGGAGCTCGCGGGCAGCGGCCTGGTCGTCCTCGTCCTCCATCCCGTCGTCGTCGTAGTCCATGAACTCCTCGCCCTCGCCCTCGCAGCCGCAACTGGGTGGTAAAGCAAGCGAGAGAGGGCAGAGCGAGTGAGGGGTTGCCGACGAGCTAAGTGTAGCGGCGAGCTGGGTGATTAGACCCTCGTGACTTGAAGGGAGCGGCTACAGGTCAATCGACTGAGCGTACAATGTGGTCAGTCGATTAGTTCGAAAGAAGAAAACAAAAGAACAAAGAAGAAAACTAGGGTCAGTCAATCAGCCCAGCAAACCGAGAAACAGATCCACCGGTGGAAAAACTTCTGTTAGAGCCTTCTGCCTTTTTTCCAGCCCGAAACTGAAACGGGCCTTAACCCTCTAAGAAACCAAACCCACAACCACTCAAAACAACTGGCCTTCTTCCTTCCTCCTCCTTTCCTGATCAGCAACACAGCCGCCGCCATGAATGGAACAAGAAAGATTAGATGCGCTCATGTACTTGTGATGTCTCCATACATCTTCTTCCTTCCTGCCTCTTTCTCCTCCGATCCCCCAAAATTCTACAACAGCAGCACACAAATGGATGAAGTTTCAGATCCAATCCAAAGCTCAGAAATATCTAAAGGAAAAGCAAAAGGAAAAATGGAAGGAACCTGCAGCATTAGTGACGTCCTGCAATTTTATCATCCCTGTGTCATGATGTGTGATGTACAACTTGAATATCATAGTATATTTTTCATGTCAATAATTTTCATGTCTGAATTTGTACTACAGGTAATGGCAGAACACCTACCTAAAGGCAGAGTCCAGAAAAAAACTACTGCATGAATGAAGAAAATGTCCATATTACAGAGGTCTAAGCTTGTACTACATCTTGGCTTGTAATTGTTGGTACTATGATTTGTTCAACTATAGTCAATGGTTGAACACCACCCTAAAAGCAGATTTAAAAAAAATAACATAGAAACTTAATTTGCATATTCATACAACTGGACTTGCACTTGTAGCGAAATAGCAACATGCTAGAACTGTAGTACTGTAGAATTAGAATTCATGCATACTTGCAGAGAGATAACCACACCATTTAAAGCTGGTTCTACTAAAATTGTTATAGTAGAATTACAAGCAGAACACCTCCCTGGAAGCAGAATTTTAGAGATCAATATAGGAAATATATTTGCAAAGTCAGAGAAATATACTAGCATTCCTTGTTCAAAAGCAAATACTACTAGCATGGAAACGTAGGGACAGACAAAAAATTAATTCAGGATGTACTAGTAGAAGTTGTTTACTCTAAATGCCATGAGTGCAATTTTGTTCAGGATGTAATTTAAATACTGCAAAAAATGTCGCAAAATTATTCTTGTCATGTCATAAGCATTTAGTTGTTTACATGATGTGACATGTACAACTTGAATTTGTACTACAGCTAAAGGCAGAATTCATAAATAGACCTATTGCACGAATGAAATAAATTTGCATAAGTCAATGGGCTAAGCTTGTACTTGCTGTCGAATAGCAACATCAAAAAGAACTATAGAACAAGCATGCATGCATATTTACAAAAAAAAACATAAGCATAAAATGGTCCCCCTGCTGGTACTATAATTTGTTAAACTACAGTCAATGGCAGAACACCACCATAAATGCAGATTTCAAGAAAACAAAAACATAGAAACTAAATTTGCACATCCATAGAACTAGACTTGCACTTGTTGACAAATAGCAACATGCTACAATAAGTACAAAAAATTGCATGATGAAAATATTAAACTTGCACACATTTTTCAAATGCAACTTTTATAATAACCATAGTGATACATACATGAATTTTTGTGTTCTTATGGGAAGCAGATACATTTATATCTACAAAAGAATTCAAGCTATATGGAATACAAAGAACCTCATTACATTCATCAATATAACTCAAAAATGCATGAATTGATCTATATCAACTATTTTAGATCATGCAAAAAAGTCAACCTATAAAAATGATTAATACAACTAGAAAGAAAAGACAAACTAGACATGAGATTGGGACCAACCCCTAAAATACAGAAAGCTTCATAATAGCGTTGATTACACAAAAGAAATGCAGTGGCTAAGTAAGCACATACAGATAGATTGATATCTACAAAAAAAGCTATAAAGAAATGATTAATAGAACTTATCATCCGCCTGAAGCAATCCTCATCAAGCACAACATCAAACACTTCAGGGACCACAAATGGGGGGCACGGAGCACCCGGACAACGACATACGGGGCAAACCATAGCTACACAGGAAAAAAAATAAAAAGCTAAAATAAAAAGGGAAATTTATCTAATTTGCCAACAGGGGATAAGAAAAATTGAACAACCTAGAGTAACTATAAAACATAAAAAAACATTTTAATTATAGTACAGACTATAATGGACATGAAAAAGAAAAATCAAGAATTAATTCCTACTACATCCATATATCTTCAAAAAGTCAAGAAACTTCCTATAATTCATGATCATGAAACTAAACTTGCATAAGCATGAAATTAAACTTCCTATAGAAATTGCATAATCATGAAACTAAACTTGCATACATTGCTCAATAGTAAAAGTGGAATTATACCATGCAGATAAACAAAAAATTCAGATCTTATAATAGCACATCAGCATGCTATTACTGCAAAGATTCAAGAAACAAAAACACACATCACTAAAAAGCTTGAATACTGAACTCATGCATCACTAAGCATTATCACTTAACTATAAAAATCAGAGGCATTTGTTATGAACATAACAATCTCAATAGCATAGTGATTACTGCAAATGTTCAAGTAACAAAACATGCACCACTAAAGAACTTGAAAAACAGTACTAATGCAGTATTAGACATACAGCCATACACTTAACTGTATATCTGTTATATTAAATTTGCACACACAGTACTAAAGCAGATAAAACTATAAACCTAAAAAGTCTACCTAAATTACTGAAGCAGACTAAAGCAAATATAAAAGGGAAATTTAACGGCATACAGCAGAATATGAAAAGAACAAAAATACTAAAAATACAGACATGCTATACAATCATCGGTATACTAACAACAAGTCTGAACAAACATACCTTTATATACAGAAACCAAAACTATAAAGCATCAGCATACTAAAAAAGCTAAGAAATAAGGATAGTTAAAAACCTAAGATCACATAACCTAGAAAATAGCATTAGATTAGCAATATACACACAAAAGATTTGACCTTTCTACAAAGCAAAAGATAAACTAAATAACCCTTAACAAACACAAATTAGAGCAAATCTGAAGAAGCCCTAACCAGTCAAAGATTAGAGCAAATCTTAACACTACAAAAACAGCCTAATCGAAGCATGATAGACAAAGAACCCTAAACACACTAATCTGAATAAACCCTAACCAGACAAAAAATAGGGCAAATCTGAAGAATACAAAAACCATGACCCAGTAATGATAAACAAGAACCATAACCATCTACTCGTTCTACAACAAAAACAAAAGAACCTAACCTTGCAAACATTGGAGCAAATCTGAAGAACAGAGAAACACTACAACAAACCCAAACCATACTACTCTTAGGGCATCTCCAGCCGTTGGCACCCCCAGGACGCATACAAATCGCCCCCTGGGGGCGAGCCGGCGATACACTCGGCGCTGGGGGCGGTTTTGCGCCTAGTCGTCGCCCCCAGGCGCCAAAATTGGCCCACTTTGCAGCCCAATTTCGGCGAATAAACGGCCCATATGGGCGAGAATAGGCCCATATTTGAAGGAAATATGCCCTAGAGGCAATAATAAAGTTATTATTTATTTCCTTATTTCATGATAAATGTTTATTATTCATGCTAGAATTGTATTAACCGGAAACATAATACATGTGTGAATACATAGACAAACAGAGTGTCACTAGTATGCCTCTACTAGACTAGCTTGTTAATCAAAGATGGTTAAGTTTCCTAACCATAGACAAAGGAGTTGTCATTTGATTAACAAGGTCACATCATTAGTTGAATGATCTGATTGACATGACCCATTCCATTAGCTTAGCACCCGATCGTTTAGTATGTTGCTATTGCTTTTATCCATGACTTATACATGTTCCTATAACTATGAGATTATGCAACTCCGCTTACGGAGGAACACTTTGGTACTACCAAACGTCACAACGTAATCGGGTGATTATAAAGGAGTACTACAGGTGTCTCCAAAGGCAGATGTTGGGTTGGCGATTTCGAGATTAGGATTTGTCACTCCGATTGTCGGAGAGGTGTCTCTGGGCCCTCTCGGTAATGCACATCACTAAGCCTTGCAAGCATTACAACTAATGAGTTAGCTGTGAGATGATGTATTACGGAACGAGTAAAGAGACTTGCCAGTAACGAGATTGAACTAGGTATTGGATACCGACGATCGAATCTCGGGCAAGTAACATACCGATGACAAAGGAACAACGTATGTTGTTATGCGGTCTGACCGATAAAGATCTTCGTAGAATATGTAGGAGCCAATATGGGCATCCAGGTCCCGCTATTGGTTATTGACCGGAGACGTGTCTCGGTCATGTCTACATTGTTCTCGAACCGTAGGGTCCGCACGCTTAAGGTTTCGATGACGGTTATATTATGAGTTTGTGTATTTTGATGTACCAAGGAGTTCGAGTCCCGGATGTGATCACGGACATGACGAGGAGTCTCGAAATGGTCGAGACATAAAGATTGATATATTGGACGGCTATATTCGGACACCGGAAAGGTTCCGGAAGTTTCGGAGAAAACGGAGTGCCGGAGGGGTTACCGAACCCCGGGAAGTAATGGGCCTTATTGGGCCAAGAGGGAGAGAGAGGCCGCACCAGGAGGTGGCGCGCCCCCCATGGGGAGTCCGAATAGGACAGCGAGGGGGGCGCCCCCTCCCTCTCCTCTCCTCTCTTCCTTCCCCTTCCTCCTTCCTAGTTGGACTAGGAAAGGGGAGTCCTACTCCCACTAGGAGGAGGACTCCCCCCTTGGCGCGCCTCCTAGGGCCGGCCGCCCTCCCCTTGCTCCTTTATATACGGGGCAGGGGGCACCCTAGAACACACAAGTTGATCCTTGAGATCGCTCCTTAGCCGTGTGCGGTGCCCCCTCCACCATATTCCACCTCGGTCATATCGTGGCGGTGCTTAGGCGAAGCCCTGCGTCGGTAGAACATCAAGATCGTCCCACGCCGTCGTCTTGTGGAACTCTCTCTCCCGGAGCTTTGCTGGATCGGAGCCTGAGGAGCGCCACCGAGCTGTACGTGTGTCAAGAACTCGGGCGCCGAGTAACGGCGCTGGGATCGGTTGGATCGCGAGGAGAACGTCGACTACTTCCTCTACGCCAGATCGCTTCGCTTTGGTCTACGAGGGTGCGTAGACAAAACTCTCCCTCTCGTTGCTATGCATCACCATGATCTTGCGTGTGCGTAGGAAATTTTTGAAATTACTACGCTCCCCAACAGTGGCATCCGAGCCTAGGTTTTATGGTTTGATGTTTTGCACCAGTAGAACACAAGTGAGTTGTGGGCGATACAAGTCATACTGCCTACCAGCATGTCATACTTTGGTTCAGCGGTATTGTGAGATGAAGCGGCCCGGACCGACATTACGCCAGACGCTTACGCGAGACTGGTTTCACCGCTACGAGCACTCGTGCTTAAAGGTGGCTGGCGGGTGTCTGTCTCTCTCACTTTAGTTGAACCGAGTGTAGCTACGCCCGGTCCTTGAGAAGGTTAAACGGAGTCTATTTGACGAAGTATCGTTGTGGTCTTGATGCGTGGGTGAGATTGGTTCTTGCTTAAGCCCGTAGCAGCCACGTAAAATTTGCAACAACAAAGTACAGGACGTCTAACTTGTTTTTGCAGGGCATGTTGTGATGTGATATGGTCAAGACGTGATGCTATATTTTATTGTATGAGATGATCATGTTTTGTAACCGAAGTTATCAGCAATCGGCTGGAGCCATATGGTTGTCGCTTATTGTATGAAATGCAAACGCCCTGTAATTGCTTTACTTTATCACTAAGCGGTAGCGATAGTCGTAGAAGCAATAGATGGCGTAACGACAACGATGCTACGATGGAGATCAAGGTGTCGCGCCGGTGACGATGGTGATCACGACGGTGCTTCGGAGATGGAGATCACAAGCACAAGATGATGATGGCCATATCATATCACTTATATTGATTGCATGTGATGATTATCCTTTATGAATCTTATTTTGCTTTGATTGACGGTAGCATTTTAAGATGATCTCTCACTAAAATTATCAAGTAGTGTTCTCCCTGAGTATGCACCGTTGCCAAAGTTCGTCGTGTCGAGACACCACGTGATGATCGGGTGTGATAAGCTCTACGTCCATCTACAACGGGTGCAAGCCAGTTTTGCACACGCAGAATACTCAGGTTATACTTGACGAGCCTAGCATATGCAGATATGGCCTCGGAACACGGAGACCGAAAGGTCGAGCGTGAATCATATAGTAGATATGATCAACATAAGATGTTCATCATTGAAAACTACTCCATCTCACGTGATGATCGGTTATGGTTTAGTTGATTTGGATCACGTGATCACTTAGATGACTAGAGAGATGTCTGTCTAAGTGGGAGTTCTTAAGTAATATGATTAATTGAACTTAAATTTATCATGAACTTAGTACCTGATAGTATCTTGCTTGTCTATGTTTGTTTATGGATAGATGGCTCGTGCTGTTGTTCCGTTGAATTTTAATGCGTTCCTTGAGAAAGCAAAGTTGAAAGATGATGGTAGCAATTACACGGACTGGGTCCGTAACCTGAGGATTATCCTCATTGCTGCACAGAAGAGTTACGTCCTGGATGCACCGCTAGGTGCCAGGCCTGCTGCTGATGCAACTGACGACGTTAAGAACGTCTGGCAGAGCAAAGCTGATGACTACTCTATAGTTCAGTGTGCCATGCTTTACGGCTTAGAACCGGGTCTTCAACAACGTTTTGAACGTCATGGAGCATACGAGATGTTCCAGGAGTTGAAGTTGATATTTCAACAGAATGCCCGGTTTGAGAGATATGAAGTCTCCAATAAGTTCTATAGCTGCAAGATGGAAGAGAATGGGTCTGTCAGTGAGCACATACTCAGAATGTCTGGGTATTAGAATCACTTGACTCAACTGGGAGTTAATCTTCCGGATGATTGTGTCATTGACAGAATTCTTCAATCACTGCCACCAAGCTACAAAGGCTTCGTGATGAACTATAATATGCAAGGGTTAGTAAAGACTATGCCTGAGCTCTTCGCAATGCTAAAGGCTGCGGAGGTAGAAATCAAGAAGGAGCATCAACTGTTGATGGTCAATAAGACCACTAGTTTCAAGAAGAAAGGCAAAGGGAAGAAGAAGGGGAACTTCAAGAAGAACAGCAAACAAGTTGCTGCTCAGAGAAGAAACCCAAGTCTGGACCTAAACCTGAAACTGAGTGCTTCTACCGCAAGCGCATCGTCAATGGAAGCGGAACTGCCCCAAGTATTTGGCGGATAAGAAGGATGGCAAGGTGAACAAAGGTATATGTGATATACATGTTATTGATGTGTACCTTACTAGAGCTCGCAGTAGCACCTGGGTATTTGATACTGGTTCTGTTGCTAATATTTGCAACTCGAAACAGGGACTACGGATTAAGCGAACACTAGCAAAGGACGAGGTGACGATGCGCGTGGGAAATGGTTCCAAAGTCGATGTAATCGCGGTCGGCACGTGTTGGGGAACGTAGTAATTTCAAAAAATTTCCTACGCACACGGAAGATCATGGTGATGGCATAGCAACGAGAGGGGAGAGTGTCTGTCCACGCACTCGTGAGACCGAAAGCGAAGCGTTATAACAACGCTGTTGATGTAGTCGTGCGTCTTCACGATCCGACCGATCCAAGCACCGAACGTCACGGCACCTCCGTGTTCAGCACACGCTCAGCTCGATGACGATCCCGGACTCCGATCCAGCAAAGTGTCGGGATGAGTTCCGTCAAGACGACGGCGTGGTGGACGATGATGATGCTCCACCGACCCAGGGCTTCGCCTAAGCTCATGACGATATGACTTCTCCGGCGCAGGGCTTCGCCTAAGCTCATGACGATATGACCGAAGTGGAATATGGTGGAGGGGGCACCGACACGGCTAAGGAACGATCCGTAGATCAACTTGTGTGTCATGGGGTGCCCCCTGCCCCGTATATAAAGGAGCAAGGAGGAGGTGGCCGGCCAAGGAGGAGGCGCGCAGGGGGAGTCCTACTCCCACCGGAGTAGGACTCCTCCTTTCCTTGTAGGAGTAGGAGAGAAGGAAGGGAAGGGAGGAAGGTGCGGCCCTCCCCTAGTCCACCTCGGACTAGGCCTTGGGCGCGCGCCTGCCCTAGGCAGCCCTCTCTTTCCCGCAGGGCCCAATAAGGCCCAATACTTCTCCCGGCGAATTCCGTAACTCTCCTGGTACTCAAAAATACCGAATCATTCGAACCTTTCCGAACTCCGAATATAGTCGTCCAATATATCGATCTTTACGTCTCGACCATTTGGAGACTCCTCGTCGTGTCCCCGATCTCATCCGGGACTCTGAACTCCTTCGGTACATCAAAACTCATAAACTCATAATATAACTATCATCGAAACCTTAAGCGTGCGGACCCTACGGGTTCGAGAACTATGTAGACATGACCTAGAACTATTCTTGGTCAATAACCAATAGCGGAACCTGGATGCCCATATTGGCTCCTACATATTCTACGAAGATCTTTATCGGTCAAACCGCATAACGATATACGTTGTTCCTTTTGTCATCGGTATGTTACTTACCCGAGATTCGATCGTCGGTATCCAATACCTAGTTCAATCTCGTTACTGGTAAGTCTCTTTACTCGTTCCGTAATATATCATCTCACAACTAACTCATTAGTTGCAATGCTTGCAAGGCTTATGTGATGTGTATTACCGAGAAGGCCCAGAGATACCTCTCCGACAATTGGAGTGACAAAACCTAATCTCGATTCATGCCAACTCAACATATACTTTTGGAGACACCTGTAGAGTACCTTTATAATCACCCATTTACGTTGTGACGTTTGGTAGCACACAAAGTGTTCCTCCGTAAACGGAGTTGCATAATCTCATAGTTACAGGAACATGTATAAGTCATGAAGAAAGCAATAGCAACATACTAAACGATCATGTGCTAGGCTAACGGAATGGGTCATGTCAATCAGATCATTCTCCTAATGATGTGACCCGTTAATCAAATGACAACTCATGTCTATGGTTAGGAAACATAACCATCTTCGATCAACGAGCTAGTCAAGTAGAGGCATACTAGTGACACTGCTTGTCTATGTATTCACACATGTATTATGTTTCCGGTTAATACAATTCTAGCATGAATAATAAACATTTATCATGATATAAGGAAATAAATAATAACTTTATTATTGCCTCTAGGGCATATTTCCTTCAGTCTCCCACTTGCACTAGAGTCAATAATCTAGTTCACATCGCCATGTGATTTAACATCAATAGTTCACATCTATATGTGGTTAACACCCATAGTTCACATCGACATGTGACCAACACCCAAAGGGTTTACTAGAGTCAGTAATCTAGTTCACATCGCCATGTGATTAACACCCAAAGAGTACTAAGGTGTGATCATGTTTTGCTTGTGAGATAATTTTAGTCAACGGTCTGTCACATTCAGAGCCGTAAGTATTTTGCAAATTTCTATGTCTACAATGCTCGCACGGAGCTACTCTAGCTAATTGCTCCCACTTTCAATATGTATCCAGATTGAGACTCGAGTCATCTAGATTAGTGTTAAAACTTGCATCGACGTAACCCTTTACGATTTAACCTTTTTTCACTTCCATAATCGAGAAACATATCCTTATTCTACTAAGGATAATTTTGACCGCTGTCCATTGATCTACTCCTAGATCACTATTGCACTCCTTGCCAAGCTTAGTGGTAGGGTATGCAATAGATCTGGTACACAGCATGACATACTTTATAGAACCTATGGCTGATGCATAGGGAATGACCTTCATTCTCTTTCTATCTTCTGCCGTGGTCGGGTTTTGAGTCTTACTCAATCTCACACCTTGTAACACAGGCAAGAACTCTTTCTTTGACTGTTCCATTTTGAACTACTTCAAAATCTTGTCAAGGTATGTATTCATTGAAAAAATTATCAAGCGTCTTGATCTATCTCTATAGATCTTGATGCTCAATATGTAAGAAGCTTCACCGAGGTCTTTCTTTGAAAAACTCCTTTCAAATACTCCTTTATGCTTTGCAGAATAATTCTACATTATTTCCGATCAACAATATGTCATTCACATATACTTATCGAAATGCTGTAGTGCTCCCACTCACTTTCTTGTAAATACAGGCTTCTCCAAAAGTCTCAGATAAAACCATATGCTTTGATCACACTATCAAAGCGCTTATTCCAACTCCAAGATGCTTGCACCAGTCCATAGATGGATCGCTGAAGCTTGCACATTTTGTTAGCTCCTTTAGGATTGACAAAACCTTCTGTTGCATCCTATACAACTCTTCTTTAATAAATTCATTAAAGAATGTAGTTTTGACATCCATTTGCCAGATTTCATAAAATGTGGCAATTGCTAACATGATTCGGACAGACTTAAGCATCGCTACAGTTGAGAAAATCTCATTGTAGTCAACACCTTGAATTTGTCGAAAACCTTTTTGTGACAAGTCGAGCTTTGTAGATAGTAACACCACTATCAGTGTCCGTCTTCCTCTTGAAGATCCATTTATCTACATGGCTTGCTGATCATCGAGCAAGTCAATCAAAGTCCATACTTTGTTCTCATACATGGATCCTATCTCAGATTTTATGGCCTCAAGCCATTTCGCGGAATCTGGGCTCATCATCGCTTCCTCATAGTCCGTAGGTTCATCATGGTCTAGTAACATGACTTCTAGAACACGATTACCGTACCACTCTGGTGCGGATTTTACTCTGGAAGACCTACGAGGTTTGGTAGCAACTTGATCTGAAGTTTCATGATCATCATCATTAACTTCCTTACTAATTGGTGTAGGAATCATCAAACTGATTTCGTGATGAACTACTTTCCAATAAGGAGAAGGTACAATTTCCTTATCAAGTTCTACTTTCCTCCCACTCACTTCTTTCGAGAGAAACTCCTTCTCTAGAAAGGATCCATTTTAGCAACGAATGTTTTGCCTTTTAGATCTGTGATAGAAGGTGTACCCAACAGTTTCTTTTGGGTATTCTATGAAGACGCATTCTCCGATTTGGGTTCGAGCTTATCGGTGAAAACTTTTCACATAAGCATCACAACTCCAAACTTTAAGAAACGACAGCTTAGGTTTATCGCTAAACCATAGTTCATACGGTGTCATCTCAACGGATTTAGATGGTGCCCTATTAAACGTGAATGCAGCTGTCTCTAATGCATAACCCAAAACGATAGTGGTAAATCGGTAAGATACATCATAGATTGCACCATATCCAATAAAGTGCGGTTACGACGCTCGACACACCATAATGTTGTGGTGTTCCGGTGGCGTGAGCTGTGAAACTATTCCACATTGTTTTAATTGAATACCAAACTCGTAACTCAAATATTCATCTCCACGACCAGATCGCAGAAACTTTATTTTCTTGTTACGATGATTTTCCACTTCACTCTGAAATTCTTTGAACCTTTCAACTATTTCAGACTTATGTTTCATCAAGTAGATATACCCATATCTGCTCAAATCATCTTGTGAAGGTCAGAAAATAACGATACTTGCCACGAGCATCAACACTCATTGGATCGCATACATCGGTATGTATTATTTCCAACAAGTTTGTTGCTTGTTCCATTGTTCCGAACAATGGAGTTTCAGTCATCTTGCCCAAAAGGCACGGTTCGCAAGCATCAAACGATTCATAATCAAGTGATTCCAAAAGCCCATCAGTATGGAGTTTCTTCATGTGCTTTACACCAATATGACCTAAACTGCAGTGCCACAAATAAGTTGCACTATCATTATTAACTTTGCATCTTTTGGCATCAATATTATGAATATGTGTATCACTACGATCGAGATCCAACAAACTATTTTCATTGGGTGTATGACCATTGAAGGTTTTATTCATTTAAACAGAACAACAATTATTCTCTGATTTTAAATGAATAACTATATTGCAATAAACATGATCAAATCATATTCATGCTCAACGCAAACGCCAAATAACATTTATTTAGGTTTAACACTAATCCCGAAAGTATAGGAGTGTGCGATGATGATCATATCAATCTTGGAACTACTTCCAACACTCATCGTCACTTCCCCTTCAACTAGTCTCTGTTTATTCTCAGAACTCCTGTTTCGAGTTACTAATCTTAGCAACCGAACGAGTATCAAATACTCAGGGGATACTATAAACACTAGTAAGGCACACATCAATAACCTGTATATCAAATATACTCTTGTTCACTTTGCCATCCTTCTTATCCACCAAATATTCAGGGCATTTCCGCTTCCAGTGACCATTTCCTTTGCAGTGTAAGCACTCAGTTTCAGGCTATGGTCCAGCTTTGGGCTTCTTCGCAGGAGTGACAACTTGCTTGTCTTTCCACTTAAAGTTCCCTTTCTTTCCCTTTGCCCTTTTTTTGAAACTAGTGGTCTTGTCAATCATCAACACTTGATGCTCTTTCTTGATTTCTACCTTCGTCGATTTCAACATCACGAAGAGCTTGGGAAACTTTTACGTCATCCCTTGCATACTATAGTTCATCACGAAGTTCTAGTAACTTAGTGATGGTAACTAGAGAATTCTGTCAATCACTATCTTATCTGGAAGATTAACTCCCACTTGATTCAAGCGATTGAAGTACCTGCATAATCTGAGCACATGCTCACTAGTTGAGCGATTCTCCTCCATCTTTTAGCTATAGAACTTGTTGGAGACTTCATATCTCTTAACTCGGTATTTGCTGAAATATTAACTTCAACTCCTGGAACATCTCATATGGTCCATGACGCTCAAAACGCCTTTGAAGTCCCGATTCTAAGCCGCTTAAGCATGGTGCACTAAACTACCAAGTAGTCATCATATTGAGCTAGCCAAACGCTCATAACGCCTCGCATCTTGCTCTTGCAATAGGTCTGTCACCTAGCGGTGCATCAAGGACATAATTCTTCTGTGCAGCAATGAGGATAAACCTCAGATCACGGATCCAATCCGCATCATTGCTACTAACATCTCAAAACAAACATATAAAAGCATAGGGAAGCAACAACGCGAGCTATTGATCTACAACATAATTTGCAAAATACTACCAGGACTAAGTTCATGATAAATTTAAGTTTAATTAATCATATTAAAAACCTCCCACTTAGACAGACATCTCTCTAGTCATCTAAGTGATTACGTGATCCAAATCAACTAAACCATGTCCGATCATCACGTGAGATGGAGTAGTTTCAATGGTGAACATCGCTATGTTGATCATATCTACTATATGATTCACGCCGACCTTTCGGTCTCCGTGTTCCGAGGCCATATCTGCATATGCTAGGCTCGTCAAGTTTAACCTGAGTATTCTGCGTGTGCAAACTGGCTTGCACCCGTTGTAGATGGACGAGAACTTATCACACCCGATCATCACGTGGTGTCCGGGTACTACTGAACTTTTAGCAACGGTGCATACTCGGGAGAACACTTCTTGATAATTTTAGTGAGAGATCATCTTATAATGCTACCGTCAATCAAAGCAAGATAAGATGCATAAAGGATAAACATCACATGCAATCAATATAAGTGATATGATATGGTCATCATCATCTTGTGCTTGTGATCTCCATCTCCAAGCACCGCCATGATCACCATCGCCACCGGCGCGACACCTTGATCTCCATCGTAGCATCGTTGTCGCCTCGCCAACTATTGCTTCTACGACTATCGCTATCGCTTAGTGATAAAGTAAAGCAATTACATGGCTTTGCATTTCATACAATAAAGCGACAACCATATGGTTTCGCCATTGCCGATAACTCGGCTACAAAACATGATCATCTCATACAATAAAATATAGCATCACGTCTTGACCACATCACATCACAACATGCCCTGCAAAAACAAGTTAGACGTCCTTTACTTTGTTGTTGCAAGTTTTACGTGGCTCCTACGGGCTGAGCAAGAACCGTTCTTACCTACGCATCAAAACCACAACGATAGTTTGTCAAGTTGGTGCTGTTTTAACCTTCGCAAGGACCGGGCGTAGCCACACTCGGTTCAACTAAAGTGAGAGAGACAGACACCCGCCAGTCACCTTTAAGCAACTAGTGCTCGAAGCGGTGAAACCAGTCTCGCGTAAGCGTCTGGCGTAATGTCGGTCCGGCCGCTTCATCTCACAATACCGCTGAACCAAAGTATGACATGCTGGTAAGCAGTATGACTTATATCGCCCACAACTCACTTGTGTTCTACTCGTGCATATGACATCAACGCATAAAACCTGGCTCGGATGCCACTGTTGGGGAACGTAGTAATTTCAAAAATTTCCTACGCACACGCAAGATCATGGTGATGGCATAGCAACGAGAGGGAGAGTCCGTCCACGCACTCGTGAGACCGAAAGCGAAGCGTTATAACAACGCTGTTGATGTAGTCGACGCCTTCACGATCCGACCGATCCAAGCACCGAACGTCACGGCACCTCCGTGTTCAGCACACGCTCAGCTCAATGACGATCCCGGACTCCGATCCAGCAAAGTGTCGGGATGAGTTCCACAAGACGACGGCGTGGTGGACGATGATGATGCTCCACCGACGCAGGGCTTCGCCTAAGCTCCGCGACGATATGACTTCTCCGGCGCGAGGCTTCGCTTAAGCTCCGCGACGATATGACCGAAGTGGAATATGGTGGAGGGGGCACCGCACACGGCTAAGGAACGATCCGTAGATCAACTTGTGTGTCATGGGGTGCCCCTGCCCCGTGATATAAAGGAGCAAGGAGGAGGTGGCGGCCAAGGAGGAGGCGCAAGGGGGGAGTCCTACTCCCACCGGAGTAGGACTCCTCCTTTCCTTGTAGGAGTAGGAGAGAAGGAAGGGAAGGGAGGAAGGGTGCGGCCTCCCCTAATCCAATTCGGACTAGGCCTTGGGGCGCGCGCCTGCCCTAGGCAGCCCTCTCTCTTTCCCGCAGGGCCCAATAAGGCCCAATACTTCTCCCGGCGAATTCCGTAACTCTCCCAGTACTCAAAATACCGAATCATTCGAACCTTTCCAACTTCAATATAGTCGTCCAATATATCGATCTTTACGCCTCGACCATTTCGAGACTCCTCGTCATGTCCCCGATGTCATCCGGGACTCTGAACTCCTTCGTACATCAAAACTCATAAACTCATAATATAACATCATCGAAACCTTAAGCTGCGGACCCTACGGGTTCGAGAACTATGTAGACATGACCTAAAACTATTCTTGGTCAATAACCAATAGCGGAACCTGGATGCCCATATTGGCTCCTACATATTCTACGAAGATCTTTATCGGTCAAACCGCATAACGATATACGTTGTTCCTTTGTCATCGGTATGTTACTTACCCGAGATTCGATCGTCGGTATCCAATACCTAGTTCAATCTCGTTCTGGTAAGTCTCTTTACTCGTTCCGTAATATATCATCTCACAACTAACTCATTAGTTGCAATGCTTGCAAGGCTTATGTGATGTGTATTACCGAGAAGGCCCGAGATACCTCTCCGACAATTGGAGTGACAAAACCTAATCTCGATTCATGCCAACTCAACATATACTTTTGGAGACACCTGTAGAGTACCTTTATAATCACCCATTTACGTTGTGACGTTTGGTAGCACACAAAGTGTTCCTCCGGTAAACGGGAGTTGCATAATCTCATAGTTACAGGAACATGTATAAGTCATGAAGAAAGCAATAGCAACATACTAAACGATCATGTGCTAGGCTAACGGAATGGGTCATGTCAATCAGATCATTCTCCTAATGATGTGACCCCGTTAATCAAATGACAACTCATGTCTATGGTTAGGAAACATAACCATCTTCGATCAACGAGCTAGTCAAGTAGAGGCATACTAGTGACACTCTGTTTGTCTATGTATTCACACATGTATTATGTTTCCGGTTAATACAATTCTAGCATGAATAATAAACATTTATCATGATATAAGGAAATAAATAATAACTTTATTATTGCCTCTAGGGCATATTTCCTTCAGTCTCCCACTTGCACTAGAGTCAATAATCTAGTTCACATCGCCATGTGATTTAACATCAATAGTTCACATCTATATGTGGTTAACACCCATAGTTCACATCGACATGTGACCAACACCCAAAGGGTTTACTAGAGTCAGTAATCTAGTTCACATCGCCATGTGATTAACACCCAAAGAGTACTAAGGTGTGATCATGTTTTGCTTGTGAGATAATTTTAGTCAACGGGTCTATCACATTCAGAGTCGTAAGTATTTTGCAAATTTCTATGTCTACAATGCTCTGCACGGAGCTACTCTAGCTAATTGCTCCCACTTTCAATATGTATCCAGATTGAGACTCAGAGTCATCTAGATTAGTGTTAAAACTTGCATCGACGTAACCCTTTACGACGAACCTTTTTTCACTTCCATAATCGAGAAACATATCCTTATTCTACTAAGGATAATTTTGACCGCTGTCCATTGATCTACTCCTAGATCACTATTGCACTCCCTTGCCAAGCTTAGTGGTAGGGTATGCAATAGATCTGGTACACAACATGACATACTTTATAGAACCTATGGCTGATGCATAGGAATGACCTTCATTCTCTTTCTATCTTCTCGCCGTGGTCGGGTTTTGAGTCTTACTCAATCTCACACCTTGTAACACAGGCAAGAACTCTTTCTTTGACTGTTCCATTTTGAACTACTTCAAAATCTTGTCAAGGTATGTATTCATTGAAAAATTATCAAGCGCCTTGATCTATCTCTATAGATCTTGATGCTCAATATGTAAGCAGCTTCACCGAGGTCTTTCTTTGAAAAACTCCTTTCAAATACTCCTTTATGCTTTGCAGAATAATTCTACATTATTTCCGATCAACAATATGTCATTCACATATACTTATCAGAAATGCTGTAGTGCTCCCACTCACTTTCTTGTAAATACAGGCTTCTCCAAAAGTCTGTATAAAACCATATGCTTTGATCACACTATCAAAGCGTTTATTCCAACTCCAAGATGCTTGCACCAGTCCATAGATGGATCGCTGAAGCTTGCACATTTTGTTAGCTCCTTTAGGATTGACAAAACCTTCTGGTTGCATCCTATACAACTCTTCTTTAATAAATTCATTAAAGAATGTAGTTTTGACATCCATTTGCCAGATTTCATAAAATGTGGCAATTGCTAACATGATTCGACAGACTTAAGCATCGCTACAGTTGAGAAAATCTCATTGTAGTCAACACCTTGAATTTGTCGAAAACCTTTTGTGACAAGTCGAGCTTTGTAGATAGTAACACCACTATCGTTGTCCGCCTTCCTCTTGAAGATCCATTTATCTACATGGCTTGCTGATCATCGAGCAAGTCAATCAAAGTCCATACTTTGTTCTCATACATGGATCCTATCTCAGATTTTATGGCCTCAAGCCATTTCGCGGAATCTGGGCTCATCATCGCTTCCTCATAGTCCGTAGGTTCATCATGGTCTAGTAACATGACTTCTAGAACACGATTACCGCACCACTCTGGTGCGGATTTTACTCGAAGACCTACGAGGTTTGGTAGCAACTTGATCTGAAGTTTCATGATCATCATCATTAACTTCCTTACTAATTGGTGTAGGAATCACTGAAACTGATTTCTGTGATGAACTACTTTCCAATAAGGGAGAAGGTACAATTTCCTTATCAAGTTCTACTTTCCTCCCACTCACTTCTTTCGAGAGAAACTCCTTCTCTAGAAAGGATCCATTTTAGCAACGAATGTTTTGCCTTTTAGATCTGTGATAGAAGGTGTACCCAACAGTTTCTTTTGGGTATTCTATGAAGACGCACTTCTCCGATTTGGGTTCGAGCTTATCAGGTGAAAACTTTTTCACATAAGCATCACAACTCCAAACTTTAAGAAACGACAGCTTAGGTTTACTGCTAAACCATAGTTCATACGGTGTCATCTCAACGGATTTAGATGGTGCCCTATTAAACGTGAATGCAGCTGTCTCTAATGCATAACCCAAAACGATAGTGGTAAATCGGTAAGATACATCATAGATTGCACCATATCCAATAAAGTGCGGTTACGACGTTCGGACACACCATAATGTTGTGGTGTTCCAGGTGGCGTGAGCTGTGAAACTATTCCACATTGTTTTAATTGAAGACCAAACTCGTAACTCAAATATTCATCTCCACTATCATCATTAACTCGTAACTCAAGAAAAATCAAGAATTAATTCCTACTACATCCATATATCTTCAAAAAAGTCAAGAAACTTCCTATAATTCATGATCATGAAACTAAACTTGCATAAGCATGAAATTAAACTTCCTATAGAAATTGCATAATCGTGAAACTAAACTTGCATACATTGCTCAATAGTAAAAGTGGAATTATACCATGCAGATAAACAAAAAATTCAGATCTTATAATAGCACATCAGCATGCTATTACTGCAAAGATTCAAGAAACAAAAACACACATCACTAAAAAGCTTGAATACTGAACTCATGCATCACTAAGCATTATCACTTAACTATAAAAATCAGAGGCATTTGTTATGAACATAACA
Organism: Aegilops longissima; assembly: GCA_021605205.1. Lineage (NCBI taxonomy): Eukaryota > Viridiplantae > Streptophyta > Magnoliopsida > Poales > Poaceae > Aegilops > Aegilops longissima. The sequence continues at coordinate 13,149,280 of CM038677.1, forward strand.
ATCTCAATAGCATAGTGATTACTGCAAATGTTCAAGTAACAAAACATGCACCACTAAAGAACTTGAAAAACAGTACTAATGCAGTATTAGACATACAGCCATACACTTAATCAGTATATCTGTTATATTAAATTTGCACACACAGTACTAAAGCAGATAAAACTATAAACCTAAAAAGTCTACCTAAATTACTGAAGCAGACTAAAGCAAATATAAAAGGAAATTTAACGCATACAGCAGAATATGAAAAGAACAAAAATACTAAAAATACAGACATGCTATACAATCATCGGTATACTAACAACAAGTCTGAGCAAACATACCTTTATATACGAAACCAAAACTATAAAGCATCAGCATACTAAAAAAGCTAAGAAATAAGGATAGTTAAAAACCTAAGATCACATAACCTAGAAAATAGCATTAGATTAGCAATATACACACAAAAGATTTGACCTTTCTACAAAGCAAAAGATAAACTAAATAACCCTTAACAAACACAAATTAGAGCAAATCTGAAGAAGCCCTAACCAGTCAAAGATTAGAGCAAATCTTAACACTACAAAAACAGCCTAATCGAAGCATGATAGACAAAGAACCCTAAACACACTAATCTGAATAAACCCTAAATGCATAAAAAAATAGGGCAAATCTGAAGAATACAAAACCATGACCCAGTAATGATAAACAAGAACCATAACCATCTACTCGTTCTACAACAAAAACAAAAGAACCTAACCTTGCAAACATTGGAGCAAATCTGAAGAACAGAGAAACACTACAACAAACCCAAACCATACTACTCTTAGGGCATCTCCAGCCGTTGGCACCCCCAGGACGCATACAAATCGCCCCCTGGGGGCGAGCCGGCGATACACTCGGCGCTGGGGGCGGTTTTGCGCCTAGTCGTCGCCCCCAGGCGCCAAAATTGGCCCACTTTGCAGCCCAATTTCGGCGAATAAACGGCCCATATGGGCGAGAATAGGCCCATATTTGAAGGAAATATGCCCTAGAGGCAATAATAAAGTTATTATTTATTTCCTTATTTCATGATAAATGTTTATTATTCATGCTAGAATTGTATTAACCGGAAACATAATACATGTGTGAATACATAGACAAACAGAGTGTCACTAGTATGCCTCTACTAGACTAGCTTGTTAATCAAAGATGGTTAAGTTTCCTAACCATAGACAAAGGAGTTGTCATTTGATTAACAAGGTCACATCATTAGTTGAATGATCTGATTGACATGACCCATTCCATTAGCTTAGCACCCGATCGCTTAGTATGTTGCTATTGCTTTTATCCATGACTTATACATGTTCCTATAACTATGAGATTATGCAACTCCGCTTACGGAGGAACACTTTGGTACTACCAAACGTCACAACGAATCGGGTGATTATAAAGGAGTACTACAGTGTCTCCAAAGGCGATGTTGGGTTGGCGATTTGAGATTAGGATTTGTCACTACAGATTAAGATTGATATATTGGACAGCTATATTCGGACACCGGAAAGGTTCCGGAGAAAACCGGAGTGCCGGATGGGTTACCGGAACCCCCCGGGGAAGTAATGGGCCTTATTGGGCCAAGAGGGGAGAGAGAGGGCCGCACCAGGAGGTGGCGCCCCCATGGGGAGTCCGAATAGGACAAGGAGGGGGCGCGCCCCCTTCCCTCTCCCTCTCCCTCTCTTTCCTTCCCCCTTCCTCCTTCCTAGTTGGACTAGGAAAGGGGAGTCCTACTCCCACTAGGAGGAGGACTCCCCCCTCCCTTGGCGCGCCTCCTAGGGCCGGCCGGCCCTCCCCCTTGCTCCTTTATATACGGGGGCAGGGGGGCACCCTAGAACACACAAGTTGATCCTTGAGATCGCTCTTAGCCATGTGCGGTGCCCCTCCACCATATTCCACCTCGGTCATATCAGAAGCGGTGCTTAGGCGAAGCCTCGCGTCGGTAGAACATCAAGATCGCCACCACGCCGTCGGCCGACGGAACTCTCTCTCCCGGAGCTTTGCTGGATCGGAGCTCGAGGAGCGCCACCGAGCTGTACGTGTGTCAAGAACTCGGAGGCGCCGGAGTAACGGCGCTGGGATCGGTTGGATCGCGAGGAGAACGACGACTACTTCCTCTACGCCAGATCGCTCGCTTTGGTCTACGAGGGTACGAGACAAAACTCTCCCTCTCGCTATGCATCACCATGATCTTGCGTGTGCGAGGGAAATTTTTGAAATTACTACGCTCCCCAACAATATTTGGCGTGGTTTCGCCGTGTCTCGGCGCTCAATTATCAACACAATTATTCCTTATCACATATTTCATCACGTAAAATCAAATACTTCAACAAAATACTACAACAACAAATAGTTCAATACAAATTATATAGTTCAACAAATAAAACTCAGATTTCATCACGCTGGCGTCCCCTTGAGCCTCCATAGGTGCTCAATCAGATCTTTCTGCAGTTGATGATGCACCTGTGGGTCTCGGATCTCCGACGATACCGAGATAGGCAGTCCAAGTTGCGGTAGCTGGTGATCAACTTCGCTAGAGGACCCTGCCAGTAGTATGGTTCAAAGTCAAACACTGGTCTTCTTGCTCGCTCTCGATGATCATGTTGTGCAAGATGACACAGCAAGTCATGATCTCCCATATTTGATCTTTCGACAAGGTCTGAGCGGGTACCGAACAACAGCGAATCGAGATTGGAGGACACCAAATGCCCGCCGACCAGCGTTCTTGCCTCCTCGCCACGTGGTTTGAGATCGTCTTCACAAATGTCGACCATCTCGGATAGATGCCGCCGACTAGATAGTACCCCTTGTTGTATTGGTGCCCATTGATCTCGAAGTTCACCGGAGGAGAATGGCCTCAACGAGCTTGGCAAAACAGGAGAGCACTGTAGCACGTTGATGTCATTGTGAGTTCCTGCATACCAAAGAAGGAGTGCAAATCCAGAGGTCCTGTGTGGCTACCGCCTCAAGCACCACAATCGCAACCGCCTTTGGCGCCTTTGTACATCCCCGCCAACCAAATGGGCAGTTCTTCCATTTCAATGCATGCAATCGATGCTTCCAAGCATCCCAGAAATCCTGTTGCTGCATTCTCGGCTAGGATCCGGCAAAGTGTCTTCCGCATTGGGTGTTCTCAAGTATTGTGGCCCAAACACTGCCACCACTGCCCGACAAAACTTGTAGAAACACTCTATGCTGGTGGACTCGCCATGCGCCCATAGTCGCCGAGGGAATCACTGGGAGCTCCATATGCAAGCATCCTCATCGCTGTCGTGCACTTCGGATGGAGGTGAATCCAAGAGCGCCAGTAATCCATCTTGCACTTGAAGTAGTTGTCGAACTCCCGGATGGAATTCACAATCCTGAGGAAGAGCTTTCGGCTCATCCGATAACGGCGCCGAAATGTTCTCTCGCCATGAAGTGGAGCATCGGCGAAGTAGTCGGAGTAGAGCATGCAGTAGCCTTGCAGACGATGCCGGTTCTTTGCTTTCACCGCCAGCGCCGAGCCACCTCGACGCTGCTTTTCATTGCTCGCCAAAGAGCTGGGCGAGGGCGGCGAGCACCATCGATGCTCTTCTTCCCGGACGCCGCCGCGCTTCCTCCTCCAGTAGCGCGGCGAGCTCTTCCTCCTCATCCGAGTCCATCGTCGAGACAGTCAAAACGCCGAACACCTTGCGCTCGGTGGGCGTGTACCCGCCGTTAAACCGCGCCTCCGCGGCCGGAAACGGCGGCCGGAAACGCCCAGCTGCTGCGGGAGGGGCTGCCGCGGCGAAGCGCTGCTATTTTCCGGCGGGGAATGGCTATCTAGCGGAGTAGGCCGGCGGCCGTCGCCGGGATATAGCTAGTGGTGGCCGAGGGCGCGGGGGGTGCGAGGCGAGTCGGGGGAAGAAAACCTTGACTTTTCCCCTGTCGGTGTGGGCCAGGCGTGCTTTTCCCTAGCGCCGGAGCCCCCAACGGCTCCCCAGCGCGCCGGGTTCGGCCTGTGACCGCCGGGCGGAAAAAAGGTCCGAACCGGCGATTTTCGGCCCCGAGGGCGCGATCGGGTTGCCGCGGCCCAAGGCCAAAAAGTGGCCTGGGGGCCTGTTGGGGGCGCGGCTGGAGATGCCCTTACTAGCAACAAAATACAATATAGAAAGAAGATTCAAGAAACGAAAAATACCTGGGAAAGAGCAAATGCACCAACAGCAGATCCCTGAACCATGGAAATCTTCCAGATGCAAATCCTGAAAACACAATAACAAGAGAAATATAAAAAGAAGCACCTTAGATTGTTCAGAAACCAGAGCAGATCTAACATAAGCTAAGATGAAGAGACAACAGAGGAGGAACCCTAGCTCTACGGAGGAAGAGCAGAGGACACTGACGGAGACTAGAGACTGAAGCGGCGAGGGGAAAGTGGCTGACAGTTGCGAGAAGCGAGGAGATAAGACAGCAGAGCCGACGCTCGGCATCCCCCGCCGGTCTGGGCTGCTATGTAAACGGGCGAAAGAAAACGGGCGCCCGCGAGGGATAACGAGCCCAAGAGCAGTTTCGACTGACCCAAAACAACATTCAATCGATTCCACCAGGCCCAACTGCGAAACAGAAAAAACATAAAACAACACAAATCTAAAAGCATCATCCAACGACTAGAAAATCGACTGATCCTAAATTAAAAAGTCAGCTGACTGAAATGTAGCTAAAGTGCGACTTGAATTAACCCGAGTCCCAATCTGATTGGGTCCCTGCTCCCTGGTGCGGCCGTCTGATCGTGAACGGACGGCTCGGATGACAACCGACTCGAGCGATGCCGATCCTGTCAGACTTCCTTCTGCTCCTACCCGCGCGCACAAATTGGCCGCGAACTGAGCTTCGACTCCACAAATTGGCCCAATTTTGTTGCTTCTCCAACAGCAGCTGAGCCAACCCCCAAAATATTCATGTATGTACCTTTTTTCTGTTCATTAGCGCATGGAACCATGTATGTGAACAACTTGGTCCTGGTCATGTTGTGTGCTTGTGATGCTTGCAGACGTACGGGGAGAGTGGTATCTGTCCTTGATGCATTCGTTGGCGAATGACTTACGCGGCGCCGGCATTACATATAGAGCACGGGCAGCATTCAGAAGTTGATACCCACGAGCATGCGTCACTATCCTGATTACATTACAGACTACAATCTCTTCAGGAGTGAATGGTGGCGTGTACTGATCTCGCTCTTATTACGGCGCGGTACAGGGACATGCATTCGTTCGTGTACAGATGACGCGGTTTCGGTGCTGAGTCGGCATGGGGTTGACTAGTCTCCGTCTACGTGGCAATGTTTTTAATTTCTCTCATTCGTCCTTCTCGTCCTATTCCTCCCAGGCATTTCGTCCAGCAGTTGTGCGCCTGCACCTCCATCACCTCATTACGTTTCGGCCGGTCCTGCCCCAGCCCTTAGATGCGAGCCCGCGTGGCCATTGGATGCAGCAAAAAAAAAAAATGATTCGTCCTGGGCTTCTTCTACCTCGGGTTGGATCTGCAGCTCCTGCTCGGTGTCCTTATCGCCGCGCCTCCAGTCCCCTCTGGTGGCCGTCCTTGTCGCCGGTCCCCACCCTCGCCGTTCGTCCTCGTTCGCTAGTCCCCATCCTCGTCGGCTGGCCATCCTAGTTGCCAGTCCCCACCCTCGTCGGCTGTCTTCGTCGACGTTGAAGCTTTTCCCATATTGGCCTGCCATTGCAGCTCTTGACATAGCCGTTGCAGCTCTCCACGGCGACGGGTGTAGCTCCGCCGCCGCCCCTCGCCGTTGATGCTCGCTGCAGCCGACGACGACAGCCACCCAGTCAATCAACACCATTGAAAAATCGTCGCAAACCCCCTGTGTTGCAAATGCTGGAAAAAAAGCTTCAACCCCTGGATGGAAAAGCTTCAACCTCTATATGGAAAAGCTTCAACCGGCACTGCGAATCAGGGGGAGATGCAACCGCTCGCGCAAAATGCTTCAACCTTAGATTGAAAAAGTTTCAACCAAATGATAGAGAGAGCTTCAATCAAGCACCCCTCAAAAATGAAAAAAGTTTTAAATCGTTTACAGAAAAGTTTTGATCGTGGATGGAAAAAGTTTCAACCATGTATGAAAACAGCTTCAACCGTTGGAAAAAAAGCTCCAACCAGACAGAAAAGTTGCCAACGTTGACAGAAAAAGCTTCAACCGTATATGGGAAAAGCTTCAAACGGCTATCGGCGACAGAAAAGCTGTGGTTGCAGTCCGCGGTCACCTCGGTCATCGCCGTCACGCACCCCGGCCGCCGCGGGGTTGCAGCACATGGACATCGCCGTGGTAGCATCCCGACGTCTCCGGTTGCAGCATCTCTCGTGGTCACCCCGGTCTCCGGTTCGATCTCGCGGACGCAGCAGCTCCGTCAACACCCTGCATCGCCGCATCTAGCCCCTCGTCTCCGCCATTGCAGCTCCTCCCCTCCCGTCTCCTACCTTGAATCATCGAGGGTTGGCGCGGCTCGGAGCTCACCGGAAGCCATGATCATGGGGGAGGGGTGGAGGAGAAGGAGGAGGCCACGGCAGCAAGCATGGGAAAAAGGGAGAGGATAGTGCCCGGCAATGGAGACGAGCACCGGAGCGAGAGGAGGAGCGCGGCCATGGCTGCCCGCATTGGGAGAGAGAGAGAGTTCCTGAGAGGAAGAAGAAGATAGGAAAAAGACGAAGCGGTACATGTGGGCCCGCAAGGACGCGTGGCTCCGTGGTATTGCTGGGTGTGCTAGGCACGCGGGAGCGAACGACACGACCAGCCGAAGCTTCGGCCGGTCTGCCGATGGAAAACGTTTCCCTTTTCTTTTCCTGCACATTGTATTAGTTCTGGCAAGTCTGAAGCATGGGAAACTGTCAACTTTATTCTTCATCATTATGTAAACGATCTAGCTATCATATGATGAATGAAGTTTGTGATGCTAAAAAAAACTCATTGCTTTGCTCGCTCGCTGTCCATGGAAGAGCTTTAGGTTGAGAGCACCCGCTGACGGGTCGCAGTGGAGAAAAATCGAGAGAAAGTACTGGGATGAGTTTGCAAAGGACCCAAGGAACGTATGGTTTGCTTTAAGCGCGGATGTCATTAATCCTTTTGGGGAGCAGAGCAACAATCACAGCACCTGGCCCGTGACTCTATGTATGTATAACCTTCCTCCTTGGATGTGCATGAAGCGGAAGTTCATTATGATGCCAGTTCTCATCCAAGGCCCTAAGCAACCCGGCAACGACATTGATGTGTACCTAAGGCCATTAGTTGAAGAACTTTTACAGCTGTGGTATGGAAACGGTGTACGTACATGGGATGAGCACAAAAAGGAGGAATTTGACCTAAAGGCATTGCTGTTCGTGACCATCAACGATTGGCCCGCTCTTAGTAACCTTTCAGGACAGACAAACAATGGATACCACGCATGCACGCACTGTTTACTTGACACCGATAGTATATACCTGGGAAGCTGCAGAAAGAATGTGTACCTGGGCCATCATCGATTTCTTTCGACCAACCATCAATGTCGAAAGAAAGGCAAGCATTTCAAAGGCGAGGCAGATCACCGGAAGAAGCCCGCCATGCGTACCGGTGATCACGTACTTGCTATGGTCAATGATTTACACGTAATCTTCGGAAAGGGTCCTGGCGGACTAGCTGTTCCGAATGATGCTGAGAATCACGCACCCATGTGGAAGAAGAAATCTATATTTTGGGACCTACCCTACTGGAAAGACCTAGAGGTCTGCTCTTCGATCGACATGAGGCACGTGATGAAGAACCTTTGCATGAACCTGCTAGGCTTCTTGGGCGTACGGAAGACAAAAGATACACCGAGGCGCTGGTGGACCTGCAACGCTTGTACGAAAAAGAGGGCATGCCTCCAAGCAGATGAAGGTCCTGCCAGCTACGCTCTTCGAAAGAAGAGAAAGAAATCTTTTTGAATGTCTGCTCAAGATGAAGGTCCCGACTGGCTTCGTCGAATATAAAGGAATAATAAATATGCCGAGAAAAGTTCCGAACCTAAAGTCTCATGACTGCCACGTGATTATGACGCAACTGCTTCCGGTTGCATTGAGGGGCTTCTACCGAAAACGTCCGATTGGCCATTGTGAAGCTATGTGCATTCCTCAATGCAATATCTCGAAGGTGATCGATCCAGAAATCGTACCAACGCTAAGGAGTGATGTGGCGCAATGTCTTGTCAGTTTCAAGCTGGTGTTCCCACCATCCTTCTTCAATATCATGACGCACGTCCTAGTTCATCTAGTAGACAAGATTGTCATTCTGGGGCCCGTATTTCTACACAATATGTACCCCTTTGAGAGGTTCATGGGAGTTCTAAAGAAATATGTTCAGAATCGCTTAGGCCGAAGGAAGCATCTCCATGGGCCATCAAACAGAGGATGTCATCGGGTTTTGTGTTGACTTCATTCCTGGCCTTAAGAAGATAGGTCTCCCTAAATCGCGGTATGAGGGGAGACTGACTGAAAAGGTACGCTTGGAAGGGACTCAATAATATGCAGGGACGATATTCTTGGTCTCAAGCACACTACACAGCTTCTACGAACTCTACCTTGGTGACCCCATATGTCGATGAACACAAGAACAGTCTGCGCCCAAACACCCGGAGCAAAGGCGACGATCGGATTACATGTGAACATATCAGACTTTCAGCAGCTTGGTTGGAAACACGCCTCGAGGTGACAACACTGTTTGTGATGAGTTGTACTTGTTGTCCAGGGGACCATCTTCAACTGTAATGATTTGGAAAGGATACGAGATAAATGGGAATACATTTTACAAGATTGACCAAGATCAAAAGAGCACCAACCAAAACAGCGGTGTCCGCTTTGATGCAGCAACCGACAGGGGAAAGGACACATATTATGGTTACATAGTAGACATATGGGAACTTGACTACGGAGTAGATTTTAAGGTCCCTTTGTTTAAGTGCAAGTGGGTCAATCTGTCAGAGGCAGGGTATGTGTAGACCCACAAGACGGAATGACAACAAGGATCTGAAAAATCTTGGGTACATCGACGAACCGCTCGTCCTAGCCAATGATGTGGCACAGGTTATCTATGTGAAGGACATGTCTACCAGACCGAGGAAAAGAAAAGGTAAGGAAGCGAATACATCATACGATGAGCCAAAGCGCCACATAGTTCTTTCAGGAAAAAGGGACATCCTGGGAGTGGAGGGCAAGATAGACATGTCTGAAGAGTATGAAAAGTTTCATGAAATTCCTCCCTTCAAAGTCAAGGCTGACCCAAGCATCCTGATAAACGATGAAGATTATCCATGGTTATAGCGCAAAAAGCAAATGACACAAGCGAAGAAAAAGTGAAGACTTCCTCCCGCAACTATTATGATGATACCATGCCAACTTTGTAACAGACGAGTATGACACCATTGTCCGTTTTGTACATGCACATGCTATGGCAACTTTTTAAGAGTTCATTTGAAAACTATGAATTTCAAAGAATTTAAATTTTAAATATTCAAATTTGAAAACTAATGGCACAAACAGAAAGTCTAAAACTAATGGCACTAACAGAAAGTTTATAATTTTGCTGACCTAAAAGCAAAAAGAATTAAAAAATAAAGCAAAAAACCAAAAGAAAATAAATAATGCAGAAAACAAAACAAAAAACTGGAAAAAATAAATATAGCAACAATAGTATTTTGTTGTAAATAGAAACAAAATAAAATGAATAAAGCACAAAGAAACCAAAAAAGTGTTTTCAAATTTGAAAACTAATGGCACTAACAGAAAGTTTATAATTTTTCTAAAACTAAAAGCAAAAAGAATTAAAAATAAAGCAAAAAATCAAAAGAAAATAAATAATCCAGAAAACAAAACAAAAACTGGAAAAAAAATAAATATAGCAACAATAAGTATTTTGTTGTAAATAGAAACAAAATAAAATGAATAAAGCAACAAAGAAAACAAAAAAGTGTTTTCAGATTTGAAAACTAATGGCACTAACAGAAAGTTTATAATTTTTCTAAAACTAAAAGCAAAAAGAATTAAAAATAAAGAAAATAAATAATGCAGAAAACAAAACAAAAAACTGGAAAAAAATAAAAATAGCAACAATAAGTATTTTTTGTAAGTAGAAACAAAATAAAATGAATAAAGCAACAAAGAAAACAAAAAAGTGTTTTCAAATTTGAAAACTAATGGCACTAACAGAAAGTTTATAATTTTTCTAAAACTAAAAGAAAAAAGAATTAAAAAATAAAGCAAAAAACAAAAAAAAAATAATGCAGAAAACAAAACAAAAAACTGGAAAATAAATAAATATAGCAACAATAAGTATTTTGTTGTAAATAGAAACAAAATAAACTAAATAAAGCAACAAATAAAACAAAAAAGTGCCACCTACTGGGCCCCCACGGCCTGAATACGACTAGAAAACCTACCATGGGCCAGGATTCAGGCCCGCGGGAGGCACAGTAGGCCCACAGGCACAGATTGCAGTGTTAGGCCCGAAAGCCTCCTTTGGAGAGAAGCTCGAGAGGGAAGGCGCACCACACCTTATAAACAGGTGCGCCTCCCTCTCAACTAGCGAGGTGGGACTAAATATTTGGGTTCGGGGCAGCACAGGCCTTCGGTCCCAGCCAGGTGGCACCAACCGGGGCTAAAGGGGGCATTAGTACCGTTGGTGCTGACTGACTAATGCCCCCTTTAGTCCCGTTGGTGCCACCAACCGACCAAAGGTCGCCGCTTCCCGCCTCTTTGGGCTGCTGAAAAGAGGTTTGGTCCCGTTGGTGGCACCAACCGACTAAAGGTGCATTAGTCCCGTTGGTTTCACGAATCGACCAATGTTTTGCTATATATACAACACTTGTCAAAATTTCATTCAGTTCCTCATTCTCCCCCGCCGACGCCGCTTCGCTTCGACGCCGCTTCTCGTCGTTGCCGCCGCAAGACGTCGCCGCCTCCCCCGCTGCCGCCATACTTCGCCGCCTTCGAGCCCGCCGTCTCGCCGCTTCTGCCCTGCCGCCGCCAGCGCTGCCCAACGACGCCGCCGCCGCTCGCTTCGCTAACGCCGTTGTTGCGCGCCCGTCGCCGCCGCTTCGAAGCGCCCAGCGCCCCACGACCGCCCCACCGCCGCTGCTGCCGCCCACGCCCTGCCCTGCCCGCCAGTGGTCGCCGCCGACGCCTCGCTGCCACCGCCAGACTCGGCCGCCGCCCGTTAGAGCCGCCGCCGCCGAGGCTCTGTTCATAGCATTTTTTATATATGTTTTTTCATATATGTATTAATTTTTGTTTATAGCTATATGATGAATGGATGTGGCTATATATGTATGTATGAATATAATGTTCATAGCATTTTTTGTTTATATATGTTTTTTCATATATGTATTAATTTTTATTTAGGTTGTTAGTAGATATCGATTTTAGGTTAGTGCATTTTAATTAGGTTAGTGTAGAGGAAAAAGTAAAATAAGGAAAAGGAAGAAAAGAGGAAGAAGGAAGAAGGAAGAAGAAGAAGAAAAAGAATGAGAGGAAAAGGAAGAAAAGAAGAGGAGAAGAAGAAGGAATAGAGGAGAAGAAGAAAAATAGAAAAAATCTATTTTTTCTTCTTCTCCTCTTTTTTCTTCTTTTTTTTTTCTTCTTCTTCCTTCTTCCTTCTTCTTCCTCTTTTCTTCCTTTTCCTTATTTTCCTTTCTCGAGGATAAGAAGAAAAGAAGAGGAGAAGAAGAAAGAAAGGAATAGAGGAGAAAGAATAAACTTCAACACGAGGGGGGTACCATACCCCTCCCCGATAACATTATTTTCCCATGTATATGTATGTCGCGTCGTTGTCGATATAACGAGGGTGTCGAGGATCGCCGAGGGGTCGAGGGTCGGGAACTAGGGTAGAGGGTCGAGGGTCGTTAAGGGGTCAAGGGTCGAGGGTTCCTATAGTGTCAAAGTATTGAAGAAATCCATGGCTTCATCATTAGCCGGAAGTAACCATGGCATGATGGTACGAAGTCCTCCAAAGTTATTCTGGAATGGAGTCCCGGATAGGACAATTTGCCTTTTTGTACGATATTTCAGCAAAGGCCTTCCAAATAACGATATTTGGAAGGTTCTTCCTGAACTTTGTACCAAAAAGCGAATTATCCTATCTGGGACTCCGTTCCAAAATAACTTTGAAGAGCTTCGTACCATCATGCACCTGTTACTTTCGCCTAATAATGAAGGCATGGTTTTGTTGAATCCTTTAACACTAGGGAACATCCCGACCCCTCGGCGATCCTCGACCCCTTGACCCTCGACCGCTCGGGAACGAGGGTCGTCGAGGGTCGCCGAGCGGTAGAGGAAACCCTAATTAAATAGCAAGTGAAGCGTTGTCGAGGCCACCCGAAACCCTAGAGAAGCAGCGTCGAGGCCACTAATTAATATGATTCCTTATTGTGATTGGCTAGCTAGTTCTACGTTTGCCACTAATATATCCATATCTGTCATGTTTGAATAATAATTGCCATGTTGTAAATATTTGTCGAAACTATGGAGACCCGCCCGAGACGAAGCACAAGAAGCGTTGTTTAGGGACATAATCGCAGAAGGAAGTGATGTCGCCTACTCGCTGATGTTTCTCAACGACACCGATGGTCCGGAAGGAGAGGTGAAGAAGAAGCTGGCTATGATCATGATGGTCCGATGACCCAATGCCGTGCAAGAAGGAGAGGGTGAAGAAGTAGACCGTGAGGACGGCTCGGTGATCACCGAACGAGTCCGCCAGGTATATATATTAGTTAAGCTCAGTCGACTAGCTAATTGATGCATTCATTGTTTTGGTATGTACACATATTGATTAACTCTCGCTTTGTTTCTTTTTCTAGCCCTCCGATCGAGCACAACTTCGTAAAGAGACGAGGACCAAGAAAAAGTTGAGCTCGGATGAAAGGTTTGAGATCATAGAAATCGCGCGCGACGGCCAACCGATTGAACCCATCCGGACAAAGAACGCATTTGTTGCTCAATGCGGGGTTCTGGTTAGGGACAAGATCCCAATCAGCATCCACCAATGGTATAAGCCTAAGAACGAAGACCCTGAGGTGTCTTATGTCAATGATCTGCAGAAAAATGATCTTTGGACTGAGCTGAAGTCAAATTTCACCCTACTGCCAGAGGATGATCCGGAGAAGCCAGTTATAGATCCATTAATCAAGTCTTTTGCTCTTAAGAAGATGGCAGACCTATTCAGGAGGTGGAAGAAATATCTGAATAAGTTTCTTGATAACAAAGAGACACCAGAATTCAAGGGCAAATATGAGAAGATCAGAGATGACTGGCCCGCATTTTTGGCCCACAAGACATCGGAAAAGAGTAAAAAGATGTCGACGACAAACAAGCAAATTGCTGCGAAGAAGAAGCTTCACCATCGCATGGGGTCAGGTGGCTACCTCTGAAGGAAATATGCCCTAGAGGCAATAATAAAGTTATTATTTATTTCCTTATTTCATGATAAATGTTTATTATTCATGCTAGAATTGTATTAACCAGAAACATGATACATGTGTGAATACATAGACAAACATATAGTCACTAGTATGCCTCTACTTGACTAGCTCATTAATCAAAGATGGTTATGTTTCCTAACCATAGACATGTGTTGTTATTTGATTAATGGGATCACATCATTAGGAGAATGATGTGATTGACATGACCCATTCCGTTAGCCTAGCACTTGATCGCTTAGTATATTGCTATTGCTTTCTTCATGACTTATATATGTTCCTGTAACTATGAGATTATGCAACTCCTGCTTACGGAGGAACACTTTGGTGCTACCAAACGTCACAACGTAATCGGGTGATTATAAAGGAGTACTACAGGTGTCTCCAAAGGTACATGTTGGGTTGGCGATTTCGAGATTAGGTTTTGTCACTCCGATTGTCGGAGAGGTATCTCTAGGCCTTCTCGGTAATACACATCACATAAGCCTTGCAAGCATTGCAACTAATAAGTTAGTTGTGAGATGATGTATTACGGAACGAGTAAAGAGACTTGCCGTAACGAGATTGAACTAGGTATTGATACCGACGATCGAATCTCGGGTAAGTAACATACCGATGACAAAGGAACAACGATGTTGTTATGCGGTTTGACCGATAAAGATCTTCGTAGAATATGTAGGAGCCAATATGGGCATCCATGTCCCGCTATTGGTTATTCACCGAGAATAGTTCTAGGTCATGTCTACATAGTTCTCGAACCCGTAGGGTCCGCACGCTTAAGGTCTTCGATGATGCTATATTATGAGTTTATGAGTTTTGATGTACCAAGGAGTTCGAGTCCCGGATGAGATCGGGGACATGACGAGGAGTCTCAAATGGTCGAGACATAAAGATTGATATATTGGAAGCCTATGTTTGACTTCGAATAGTTCCGGTGAAATCGGATTTTACTCGAACACCGGGGTTACCGAACCTCCGGGGTTAATGGGCCTTAGTGGGCCATAAGGCGAAGAGGAGGGCCGGCCAGGGCAGGCAAGTGCCCCCTCCCCTAGTCCGAATAGGACAGGAGAGGGGCGGCGCCTTCCTCTTCCCCCCTCCCCCAAGTCCTAATCCAACTAGGAAGGGGGAGTCCTACTCCCTGGGAGTAGGACTCCTCCGGCGCGCCTCCTCCTAGGGCCGGCCGCACCCCCCTTGCTCCTTTATATACGGGGGCAGGGGGGCACCCCATGACACACAAGTTGATCTACGGATCGTTCCTTAGCCGTGTGCGGTGCCCCCCTCCACCATATTCCACCTCGGTCATATCGTCATGAGCTTAGGCGAAGCCTGTGCGGTGGAGCATCATCATCGCCACCACGCCGTCAGGTTGACGGAACTCATCCCCGATGCTTTGCTGGATCGGAGCCCGGGATCGCCATCGAGCTGAACGTGTGCTGAACTCGGAGGTGCCGTATGCTCGGTACTTGGATCGGTCGGATCGTGAAGACGCACGACTACATCAACCGTGTTGTTATAACGCTTCGCCACGGTCTCACGAGGGTACGTGGACATACACTCTCCCTCTCGCTGCTATGCCATCACCATGATCTTGCGTGTGCGTGGAAATTTTTGAAATTACTACGCTCCCCAACAAGGGCATCCGAGCCAGGTTTTATGCATTGATGTCATATGCACGAGTAGAACACAAGTGAGTTGTGGGCGATATAAGTCATACTGCTTACCAGCATGTCATACTTTGGTTCGGCGGTATTGTGAGATGAAGCGGCCGGACCGACATTACGCCAGACGCTTACGCGAGACTGGTTTCACCGCTTGAGCACTCGTTGCTTAAAGGTGACCGCGGGTGTCTGCTTTCTCACTTTAGTTGAACTGAGTGTGGCTACGCCCGTCCTTGCGAAGGTTAAAACAGCACCAACTTGACAAACTATCGCTGTGGTTTTGATGCGAGGTAAGAACGGTTCTTGCTCAGCCCGTAGCAGCCACGTAGAACTTGCAACAACAAAGTAGAGGACGCCTAACTTGTTTTTGCAGGGCATGTTGTGATGTGATATGGTCAAGACGTGATGCTATATTTATTGTATGAGATGATCATGTTTTGTAACCGAAGTTATCGGCAATCGGCAGAGCCATATGGTTGTCGCTTATTGTATGAAATGCAACGCCATGTAATTGCTTTACTTTATCACTAAGCAGTAGCGATAGTCGAGAAGCAATAGTGGGCTAGACGACAACGATGCTACGATGGAGATCAAGGTGTCGCTACCGGTGACGATGGTGATCATGACGGTGCTTCGAGATGGAGATCACAAGCACAAGATGATGATGGCCATATCATATCACTTATATTGATTGCATGTGATGTTTATCCTTTATGCATCTTATCTTGCTTTGATTGACGGTAGCATTATAAGATGATCTCTCACTAAAATTATCAAGAAGTGTTCTCCCGAGTATGCACCATTGCGAAAGTTCTTCGTGCCGAGACACCACGTGATGATCGGGTGTGATAGGCTCTACGCTCAAATACAACGGTGCAAAACAGTTGCGCACGCAGAATACTCAGGTTAAACTTGACGAGCCTAGCATATAACAGATATGGCCTCGGAACACGGAGACCGAAAGATCGAGCGTGAATCATATAGTAGATATGATCAACATATTGATGTTCACCGTTGAAACTACTCTATCTCACGTGACGATCGGACATGGTGTAGTTGATATGGATCACGTAATCACTTCGAAGATTAGAGGGATGTCTATCTAAGTGGGAGTTCTTAAGTAATATGATTAATTGAACTTTAATTTATCATGAACTTAGTCCTGGTAGTATTTTGCAAATTATGTTGTAGATCAATAGCTCACGTTGTTGCTTCCCTATGTTTTTGCTTCCCGATGTTTTCATATGTGTTCCTAGAGAAAATTGTATTGAAAAATGTTAGTAGCAATGATGTGGATTGGATCCGAGATCTGAGGTTGATCCTCATTGCTGCACAGAAGAATTATGTCCTTAATGCACCGCTAGGTGACAGACCTATTGCAGGAGCAGATGCATACGTTATGAACGTTTGGCTAGCTCAATATGATGACTACTTGATAGTTTAGTGCACCATGCTTAACGGCTTAGAATCGGGACTTCAAAGACGTTTTGAACGTCATGGACCATATGAGATGTTCCAGGAATTGAAGTTAATATTTCAAGCAAATACCCGAGTTGAGAGATATGAAGTCTCCAACAAGTTATATAGCTAAAAGATGGAGGAGAATCGCTCAACTAGTGAGCATGTGCTCAGATTGTCTGGGTACTTCAATCGCTTGAATCAAGTGGGAGTTAATCTTCCGATAAGATAGTGATTGACAGAATTTTCTAGTCACCATCACTAAGTTACTAGAACTTCGTGATGAACTACAAGATGCAAGGGATGACGAAAATGATTCCCGAGCTCTTCGTGATGTTGAAATCGACGAAGGTAGAAATCAAGAAAGAGCATCAAGTGTTGATGATTGACAAGACCACTAGTTTCAAGAGAAGGGCAAAGGGAAAGAAAGGGAACTTCAAGTAGAAAGACAAGTAAGTTGTCACTCCTGCGAAGAAGCCCAAAGCTGGACCAAAGCCTGAAACTGAGTGCTTCTACTGCAAAGGAAATGATCACCGGGAGCAGAAATAACCTGAATATTTGGTAGATAAGAAGGGTGGCAAAGTGAACAAGGGTATATTTGATATACAAGTGTTTGATGTGTGTCTTACTAGTGTTTATAGTAACCCCTGAGTATTTGATACTTGTTCGGTTGCTAAGATTAGTAACTCGAAACAGGAGTTACATAATAAACAGAGACTAGTTGAGGGGAAGTAACGGTGAGTGTTGGAAATAGTTCCAAGATTGATATGATCATCATCACACACTCCCTATATTTTCGAGATTAGTGTTAAAAGCCAAATAAATGTTATTTAGCGTTTGCGTTGAGCATGAATATGATTTGATCATGTTTATTGCAAAACGGTTATTCATTTAAAGTTAAAGAATAATTGTTATTTTGTTTACATGAATAAAACCTTATATGGTTACACACCCAATGAAAATGGTTCATTGGATCTCGGTCATAGTGATACACATATTCATAATATTGAAACCAAAAGATGCAAAGTTAATAATGATAGTGCAACTTATTTGTAGCACTGCCGTTTAGGTCATATTGGTGTAAAGCGCATGAAGAAACTCCATGCTGATGGACTTTTGGAATCACTTGATTATGAATCATTTGATGCTTGCGAACCGTGCCTTTTGGGCAAGATGACTAAAACTCTGTTCTCCGGAACAATGGAACAAGCTACTGACTTATTGGAAATAATACATACCGATGTATGCGATCCAATGAGTGTTGATGCTCGTGGCAAGTATCGTTATTTTCTGACCTTCACAAGATGATTTGAGCAGATATGGGTATATCTACTTGATGAAACATAAGTCTGAAATAGTTGAAAGGTTCAAAGAATTTCAAAGTGAAGTGGAAAATCATCGTAACAAGAAAATAAAGTTTCTGCGATCTGATCGTGGAGATGAATATTTGAGTTACGAGTTTAGTCTTCAATTAAAACAAAGTGGAATAGTTTCACAGCTCACGCCACATGGAACACCACAACATAATGGTGTGTCCGAATGTCGTAACCGCACTTTATTGGATATGGTGCGATCTATGATGTATCTTACCGATTTACCACTATCGTTTTGGGTTATGCATTAGAGACAGCTGCATTCACGTTTAATAGGGCACCATCTAAATCTGTTGAGATGACACCGTATGAACTATGGTTTAGCAATAAACCTAAGTGTCGTTTCTTAAAGTTTGAGTTGTGATGCTTATGTGAAAAGTTTTCACCGATAAGCTCGAACCCAAATCGGAGAAGTGCGTCTTCATAGAATACCCAAAGGAAACTGTTGGGTACACCTTCTATCACAGGTCTAAAGGCAAAACATTCGTTGCTAAGATGGATCCTTTCTAGAGAAGGAGTTTTCTCTCAAAAGAAGTGAGTGGGAGGAAAGTAGAACTTGATAAGGTAATTGTATCTTCTCCCTTATTGGAAAGTAGTTCATCACAGAAATCAGTTCCAGTGATTCCTACACCAATTAGTAAGGAAGTTAATGATGATGATAATGAAACTTCAGATCAACTTGCTACCAAACCTCGTAGGTCTTCCAGAGTAAGATCCGCACCAGAGTGGTACGGTAATCATGTTCTGGAAGTCATGTTACTAGACCATGATGAACCTACGAAATATGAGGAAGCAATGATGAGCCCAGATTCCGCGAAATGCCTTGAGGCCATGAAATCTGAGATGGGATCCATATATGAGAACAAAGTGTGGACTTTGATGGAGTTGCCCGATGATCGGCAAGCCATATTATATAAATGGATCTTCAAGAGGAAGACAGATGCTGATAGTAGTATTACTATCTACAAAGCTCGACTTGTTGCAGAAAGGTTTTCGACAAGTTCAAGGTGTTGACTACAATGAGATTTTCTCAACTGTAGCGATGCTTAAGTCTGTCCGAATCATGTTAGCAATTGCCACATTTTATGAAATCTGGCAAATGGATGTCAAAACTACATTCTTTAATGGATTTATTAAAGAAGAATTGTATATGATGCAACAAGAAGTTTTTGTCAATCCTAAAGGAGCTAACAAAATGTGCAAGCTCCAGCGATCCATCAATGGACTGGTGCAAGCATCTCGGAGTTGGAATATACGCTTTGATGAGTTGATCAAAGATATGGTTTTATACAGACTTTTGGAGAAGCTCTGTATTTACAAGAAAGTGAGTGGGAGCACTACAGCATTTCGATAAGTATATGTGAATGACATATTGTTGATCGGAAATAATGTAGAATTATTCTGCAAAGCATAAAGGAGTATTTGAAAGGAGTTTTTCAAAGAAAGACCTCGGTGAAGCTGCTTACATATTGAGCATCAAGATCTATTGAGATAGATCAAGACACTTGATAAGTTTTTTCAATAAGTACATACCTTGTCAAGATTTTGAAGTAGTTCAAAATGGAACAGTCAAAGAAAAGTTCTTGCCTATGTTGCAAAGGTGTGAAATTGAGTAAGACTCAAATCCCACCACGGCAGAAAATAGAAAAGAGAATGAAAGTCATTCCTATGCCTCAATCATAGGTTCTATAAAGTATGATATGCTATGTACTGCACCTATTGTATACCTTGCTCTGAATTTGGCAAGGAGGTACAATAGTGATCTAGGAGTAGATCATCGGACATTGGTCAAGAACATCCTTAGTGAGGACTAAGGAAATATTTCTCGATTATGGAAGTGATAAAAGAGCCCGTCGTAAAGAGTTACATCGATGCAAGCTTTTTACACTGATCCAGATGACTCTAAGTCTCAATCTGGATACATATTGAAAGTGGGAGCAATTAGCTAGAGTAGCTCCGTGCAGAGCATTGTAGACATAGAATATTTGCAAAATGCATACGGCTCTGAATGTGACAGACCCGTTGACTAAGCTTCTCTCACGAGCAAAACATGATCATACCTCAGTACTCTTTGGGTGTTAATCACATAGCGATGTGAACTAGATTATTGACTCTAGTAAACCCTTTGGGTGTTGGTCACATGACGATGTGAACTATGGGTGCTAAACACATACAGATGTGAATATTAGTGTTGAATCACATGATGATGTGAACTAGATTATTGACTCTAGTGCAAGTGGGAGACTGAAGGAAATATGCCCTAGAGGCAATAATAAAGTTATTATTTATTTCCTTATTTCATGATAAATGTTTATTATTCATGCTAGAATTGTATTAACCAGAAACATGATACATGTGTGAATACATAGACAAACATATAGTCACTAGTATGCCTCTACTTGACTAGCTCATTAATCAAAGATGGTTATGTTTCCTAACCATAGACATGTGTTGTTATTTGATTAATGGGATCACATCATTAGGAGAATGATGTGATTGACATGACCCATTCCGTTAGCCTAGCACTTGATCGTTTAGTATATTGCTATTGCTTTCTTCATGACTTATATATGTTCCTGTAACTATGAGATTATGCAACTCCGTGCTTACGGAGGAACACTTTGGTGCTACCAAACGTCACAACGTAATCGGGTGATTATAAAGGAGTACTACAGGTGTCTCCAAAGGTACATGTTGGGTTGGCGTATTTCGAGATTAGGTTTTGTCACTCCGATTGTCGGAGAGGTATCTCTAGGCATTCTCGGTAATACACATCACATAAGCCTTGCAAGCATTGCAACTAATAAGTTAGTTGTGAGATGATGTATTACGGAACGAGTAAAGAGACTTGCCGGTAACGAGATTGAACTAGGTATTGGATACCGACGATCGAATCTCGGGTAAGTAACATACCGATGACAAAGGGAACAACGTATGTTGTTATGCTGTTTGACCGATAAAGATCTTCGTAGAATATGTAGGAGCCAATATGGGCATCCAGGTCCCGCTATTGGTTATTGACCGAGAATAGTTCTAGGTCATGTCTACATAGTTCTCGAACCCGTAGGGTCCGCACACTTAAGGTTTTCGATGACAGTTATATTATGAGTTTATGATTTTTGATGTACCGAAGGAGTTCGGAGTCCCGGATGAGATCGGGGACATGACGAGGAGTCTCGAAATGGTCGAGACATAAAGATTGATATATTGGAAGCCTATGTTTGGACTTCGGAATAGTTCCGGGTGAAATCGGGATTTTACTGGAACACCGGGTTACGGAACCCTCCCGGGGTTAATGGGCCTTAGTGGGCCATAAGGGAGAAGAGGAGGGTCGGCCAGGCAGGCAGCCCGCCTCCCCTAGTCCGAATAGGACAAGGAGAGGGGGGGCGGCGCCCCCCTTCCTCTTTCCCCTCCCCCCAAGTCCTAATCCAACTAGGAAGGGGGAGTCCTACTCCCGGTGGGAGTAGGACTCCTCCGGCGCCTCCTCCTAGGGCCGGCCGCACTTCTTGCTCCTTTATATACTGGGGGGGGGCACCCCATGACACACAAGTTGATCTACGTGATCGTTCCTTAGTCGTGTGTGGTGCCCCCCTCCACCATATTCCACCTCGGTCATATCGTCGCGGAGCTTAGGCGAAGCCCTGCGCCGGTGGAGCATCATCATCGTCACCACGCCGTCGTGCTGACGGAACTCATCCCCGACACTTTGCTGGATCGGAGCCCGGGGATCGTCATCGAGCTGAACGTGTGCTGAACTCGGAGGTGCCGTGCGTTTGGTACTTGGATCGGTCGGATCGTGAAGACGTACGACTACATCAACCGCGTTGTTATAACGCTTCGCTTCGGTCTCACGAGGGCGTGGACATACACTCTCCCCTCTCGTTGCTATGCCATCACCATGATCTTGCGTGTGCGTAGGAAATTTTTTGAAATTACTACGTTCCCCAACAACCTCATAGCCCGGCCTAAGTGAGCCAAGGCTGAGAATGATCTGCTTGATAAAGGGATCGAACCAGAGACAATGATCTGGCCAGACCGTTGCCGGACTTGGTTCTTCGGGGCTGGCGGATCCTTGACCTGTGTCGTGGAAGTGCATTTGGACGGACGATCAATTGGACATACCAGTCAAGAGGCTTCAGCAATATATCCAAGCAGCGCAGCAAGGGACGTTTGTTCCAGACAGGAGAAGGACGAGCTCACAATGGCCCTCGGGAATCCTGAGCACCACGGACGGACACGAGGCACGCCAGCTCCGTTTAAGTGGAAGGCTGGGTTTCGGACGCGGGGTTACAAAACCCAGGAGAGGAGGGAGAAACCGGAGCAGAGCCAACTGCAGCGCTGCACGAAAGGGTAATGGGGCTAGAGGAACGAGAAGCGAACGGAGCAACGACCGCGAAGCTTCCCCGGCTACCCCGCTTATCTCAGCGGAGAAGCAGCGTGGCTTCCACCGAGCTGCTTCAGCGAGCATGCCTTGACGGCTCCGCCAGCTATCCCTTGATGATATCACGAGTCTCAAAATTGCCACCTTATGGCGGAATGGAGCAATTTGAAGGTCAAGGCGGCTGTTGGCTCTGTTTATCCTACTGAACCCGACTCAACTTTTCACTGCCGGCCGATTCCAGAAGGATATGCTAGGGTGATGGTGGATGAAATCACGGAGGGATTTGAGGACCTCCGGCTTGACCACCCTACCGGTGAAGGGGAGACTAGGTTGGGTTCTGCTCTGAAGACTCCATGCCTATGACGGAAGGATCTCATCAACCTTCCGAACTGGACGCCTCCACCTCCTCCTCCTCCTCCTCCGGCGAGTCAGGGCACTCCGCCTCCTCCTCCGGCGAGTGACGATCAGGGCACTCGGCCGGCTCCTTCTCCGGCGTGTGGCGGCACTCCGCCTCCTTCTCCGCTGCTTGGCGGCGCCCGAGCAGCCAGCCTCCTCCTTCTCCGCCTCGTCGGCAAGGGCGGAAGAGACCCGCCGCGCTCCGCTGCTCCGGCGCGTCGTAGTCCTTCTCCTCCGCCTCGTAAGCAAGCAAAGAAGACATCCGCTCCGTCTGCTCTGCGGCGTCTAGCAAGACAGCCAAAGGCGGGAGGAGATACTGATTCGGTCCTTCTCAAGACTCCAGAGAAGTTACCGTACGAGAGGACCGAGGAGGAAAAGGCGAAGATCGCGCAGACCGAAGTGGATGACTGGTTTGCAGGGTTGAAAGCAAAGAGACATCCACCTCCGGACGAGAAGGTAGATCCGGTGAAAGCGAAGCGCACTCTGGCTGCCCTGACAAAACAACCCAAGTCTCCGCCGAAAGGCAACTATGAGCGCATTATTGGAAAGGCATTTGCGAAGCGGAGAGGTCGGGAAGTACTAAAAGTGATCAAAGGATGAAAGAACGACGAGCTAGGAAACAAATTGCCCAGCTCGGCGAACAAGCGAAGCAATCGTGCCCCCCGCTCAAGGTGCCTGCTAGCGACATCGTCGATCCGAGGATGGTGCCTGGTTATGGCAATCCTGGAGATTACCTGCCCGACAATGTACATTATGATTTCTTGGAGGTGCAGATACAAAGATACGAGTACGGGAAGCCTCTCGTCAAAGATGAAAGATCTCTATCAACGATGATGCGAAGATTGCATGATTGGTACATGAAAACCTGCAGAGAGTCTGAGGGGAGGAGTACTTTGTATGTGAGAGTTAAAAAGGAGCATGACCTCGTTGGAATTGAATTGTTTCCATTTGAGGAGTTCTATCAGTTTTTCAATCAATTGGCCCTCGATAAAGCAACGGTCACTTGCTACTATCTGTAAGTAGTACTACTTCTGTCACTAAGTCTCTCTATATAACTCAACTCTTTCATTGCATGTATTTATAATTATCCTCACTATATTATGCAGATTGAAGATCGCCGAATTGAAGAAAAGACAAGTGGGTGATATTGGGTTCATTAACACATATCTCATAGATGCAACTGAGGTTGAATTTCATGCCGAAAATACCGAGGCCAACTTGCTACGATCGTTGGAAATAAATGAACACAAAGATATAATACTCTTTCCTTACAACTTCAAGTGAGTGTTACTGTCTTGTGGCATATTCAGTTTCCCTTATTAGTCCAGGTTATAGTAATGTAATACTGATGAGTTATGCATGCGTGCGCAGGTACCACCATATTCTCCTAGAGATTAAGCTTGAGCAGGGAGTAGTAACTGTCTTAGACTCCAAACGAAAAGATCCCAAGGAGTATGCGGACATGACTGAAATACTCGAGAAGTAAGTTAAATCAATCATTATCCACCATATCAGCAACTTTGTTCATTTCTGATATCAAGTAATTGTTTTCTTTGTATGGCAGGGTTTGGAGAAAATTCACCAAAAAAGCTCTGGGACTGCCGAAGAAGCTGCAATTTAGACACCCGAAAGTAAGTACTAGTGAATATTCCACGCATCTCCTAGTGATTCAAGCGCTAGTTTCATCAATACCATTTAGCATGCTTGCTAATTATCAGTTTGATTGACCTCTATTCCTTGTAAAGTGGTTGTAGCAGGAACAAGGGAATGACTACTGTGGATACTACATTTGCGAGTCGATCCGCCACACGACCTGTGAGCGGGGCCACTCTGACAAACAATATGAAGTGCGTAAATAACAATATTCACAATTTTATTTTATTACCATCATTTGTGTTGAGTTTCATTCATTCATATATATATGTATTGACCCCCTTCTTAAAATTAGATGTTTCGGATGCGGGATGAACTCCTAGCACCAGATCGCATGCGAGCAATTCAAGAGGAATTGGCGGCATTCTTTCTTGACCACGTGATCGCTGAAGACGGAGAATACTATGTGGACCACGCGTCCGTATGTTAGGAGATTATATTTGTAAAAGATAATTATTGTATATATGTAGCCGGTAGTGTCGGATAGATATACGAGAACTTGTTGTTCGACCAATCTCTCGAAGAAGGAGAGGTGGTCGATATCACTTCTCTCTGTATGCATATATGTTCATGACGATCTTCTGTTTCCTTCGTTTGCTTACTAGCTAGCTAGCATGTCTAGCTATACGTATGTATAGTACGTAGCGTCGACCAAGCACGGACAAAAGAGAGGACACTTCTCTCTATTAATTAGCTAGCTAACATAATATATGAAACACCTAAATTAACCCCCAAAACCCCCAACCCCCCCCCCCCCTTATAAAAAAACAACAACCCCAGCCACAGAAATGCTGACGCATGGATGCCTATTGGTCCCGATTGGTGCCACCAACCGGGACCAAAAGGGTATTAGTACCGACCCTTTAGTCCCGGTTCATGAACCGGGACTAAAGGCCCTCACCAACCGGGACAATAGGCCCCTTTTCTACTAGTGCCAATTGGCTAAATCAGAGGAGGAGTAGGACAAGGGTACTTACAGCACGCCGCCAAGTCCATGCGTCAACTCATGGCTGCTGCTAGGGTTCGCCACCCACTGATGCGCCAACCGCAACCGCTGCTCCATGGTAAGTAACATCGACTCCTCGTCGTCGGTCGAGTACGCAGAGCTGGAGTCGTCGCCGCCATCCCCGTCGACACCAGCCGTTCCGCTAGGAGGCCAGAACGGCATCTCACCGCTGTCGTGGACGCCCTCGCCGCCGCCTGGCGGGATCGCTGACGCCATGGACTAGGGTTCGAGCGAGGAGGAGGAGGGGAGGGGAATGGTGCGGCCGGGCTGGAGCTGGTGCGACCGGACCAGGTTGGAGAGCAGCAGCGCACCGGCTCGTCCTAGTCAAAGCGCAGGCACGCGCGGGCAAGCGCCGATTGGCCAGCGTGGCACCTGACGGGTGGGCCCGAGCTGTCGGATCAGGCGTCAATACGTATAAATACGCGTTTTAGCCTAATTTGCAAAAACTTACACCAATGTTGGTACTGACATGTAAAAATTCGTAATCGTGGTATCAATCTGTATGTGATGCCCGAATTGTGGTACTTCTGTGCAATTAACTCATCATATGACGAATGAAGTTTGTGATGCTAAAAAAAAAACCTCATCGCTTTGCTCGCTCGCTGTCCATGGAAGAGCTTTAGGTCTCCGGCACGATGTCGATGCTTACCGACGGAGTAACCACAGAGCTCCACGTTCACGTCTTCACAGCCGTTGTGTGCCCTGTCCACCAGTTGCGGAGCTTGAGCCAAATATATGGGGGGGCCATGGGCTGAAGGGGGGGCAAACTTAACTATTTTCAGCTGTTTTTAGTGGGAAATAGGCCTAATACAAGGAAATCTATACAAAGGAAATTTGTGAGCAGGGGGGCCATGGCCCAGATCGGCCCCCATGAAGCTCCGCCACTGCTGTCCACGACCAAGAGCTGCGGAGGCGGCAGCCAGACACGGAGACAGAGGCATACGTACCTGCGCAACGTGATCCAGCAGGCGGCACGGGACGGCGAGGGTGCTACGATGGCCCAGGTGTCGCTCGGACCGAGCGTGTTCTCCGGCGCCGAGTTCGAGGGCGAGGCCACCGCGTGGCATGCAGGCTTGTGCTTGTTGACACCAGATTTTGGCATGGTTAAAACATAATTGAGAAGGCCTCAAATGGAGAAGTGCTCAAAATGATAAAGTTCCGTATCGTCAAAAGGAGAAACTTTAATATTTGGGCCGTAGCCATCCGATCTCATCTTTAAGGCCGAAGTTGTGTTTTGAGTATTCAGATTTTGTATTCAGAATACAATTCGGCTGATTACGCCCTCAAGATGGCATCATATGAGAAACGTTCCTACACAGATTGTCTTCGTCTCGTCGAGACGATCGATTTTGATATAAGAAACGTCTAAATCGGAGTTCGTATGCAAAAGTTAGAGCCAAAAATGCGCAGCTGCATCAGGATGCCCAGACACTCCGGGAATGATCATCCGGGTTTTGGATTTCTCCGAGGACGGCCGGACACTCCGGGGTTGTTTGTCCGGGTTTTGGATTTTTCTGCCGCAGACTTCGGAAAACAGCCTAAAACCCCCTCAAGATGGCCTCTGATCAAAAAAACGTTCAACATGAAAGTTGTTCGTCTCGTCGAAGCGGTCAAGATTGCTTTTGGGCTCGTTTCCATCCGAGATTGCTTACCACCACAAAAAAGACCCGCAAAGTGCAGCCAGTTTAAACCGAACAGTTTTGGAAAGTTCGGATAAAACCAGTCCGAATTTGACTAGGGTTTTGGACGTGAATTGATGGAATTTTCTTGTAACGAAAGCCTAGATGAATCCTTTTCTTGTACGGAAAGTCCAGCCGCCTCTTATATATGTTGGGGGTGATGGCCGATTGAACAACACACAATCGCAAAACTCATCTACTTTTTACCCTAGTTTTACATCCCTCCCTTGTTCTATCTCTCTCGTTCTTCGTTCGTTCTTCTTTTGCAGGGCAGCGATCCTCGAGGCTCTAGGGGCGGGCGAACCAACCTAGGGCAGCCCATAGCCGCCGCGCGTCCAGACGGGGTCCCTCCCGGGCGCGTGGGGTTTCGGGTGCTCAAAAGCACCCGCCGGATTGCTTGCGTACCGCGCTTCCGGATGGGTCTCCTTCGGCGTGAGCTGCGGTGCATCACCCTCGGCGCTGAAGGTACACGGTGACGTGTTCGTGTGCGAACACACTTTTTGGCGACTCCGCTGGGGACGAAAGAATCATCATCAACCATGTCTGATCTCCCCAAGCCCTCAGAAGTTGACGCCGATAACATCATTAAGCCCGGTCTTGATGAACTATCGGATGAGCATCGCCAAGTCTACGAAGCGCGCAAGAAGCAGCGTGAAGAGGCTTTTGAGGCGCTCAAGAAGAAGCGCGAGGAGGAGGATTTGGAAGCGTTTCTTTCAATTTTCAAGAAGGACCGTCAAGGCAACATCACTCCGGTTGGAACGTCAATTTTCCTCCCTCGTCGATTTAACAAGATGTAATCACTGTGAGTAAAGTTTTTCTCCGGAGCAAGTGGCTGTGATTGAAAGTCTTGTTAGCAAGGGTGATGTGATGGCATACAATTCTTTTGTGGCTAGTGCTAATGCTCAGAAAAATATGCCTCCGTCATCTAGTGGTACTATTGGTGTATCTGAAAACGCTAGTCCAACTTTACCTATTTCATCGGCACCTCCTATACAACAACAATATAGTATGCCGTTGAATTTTTACCCTAGTCAAACCAACCAGCTTATGACTTGTAACACCCCGGAAGTAACTTTCCATATTTGTAACTCCGACTCTTGCCATTTTCGGCATTGATATATGATATTCCCTCCGTGGTTGGGTTTTTTTCTCCTTTTTGCATTTTGTCCGTGTCATGCATTTTATATTATGTCATCATGTGCATCGCATTTGCATACGTGTTCGTCTCGTGATTCCGAGCATTTTTCCCGTTGTCCGTTTTGCAATCCGGCACTCCTATCTCCCTCGGCGGTCCCTTTTACGTTTTTCCGTGTGCGGGTATTAAACCGTCTCGAAATGGACCGAGGTTTGTCTAGTGGCCTTGGTATAACACCCGGAGACCACCGGTCAAGTTTCGGGTCATTTGGAGCTCGTTTGGTACTCCAACGGTTAACCGCACTCTCGCAAAGGCCTCTTTTAAGTTGCAGCCCAACACCCCCCCCAAAACAGCCCAATAACCCATCTAAGACACCTCCATGCTCTCCGTCGTTCGATCACGATCGTGTGGGCGAAAACTACCCCTCATTTGGACTCTCCTAGCTCCCTCTATGCCTATTTAAGCACACCCCCTCCAACCGGACGAAACCCTAGTCTCCCGCCCCTTCGCGCCACGGCGAACCGGACGGCGGACACGTCCGCCCGCGCCGGACCTCTCGCGCCGCCACGTGGCCCAGCCACCCGCCGCCCGCCGTCCGCTCCCGCCGGCCCAGCAGGCCCGCGCCGAGCCATGGAGGCCGCGCCGCGCCGCCGCCCGGGGCAGCCGCTCCTCCCGTCTCCTCTCCGCGCCCCTCCGCCGCCTCGGCGACCTCCCTTGACCGCCCTCCGCCGCCTCGCCGACCCCGCTTCTCATCCGCCGCCGCCCGCCCGCCTCCTCTCCGGCGGCCACACACCAGCGCCGCCCGCCTCGCCGCCCGGCCGCCCGGCGCGCCGGACCCGCCGCCCTCCGGCGCCCTCCGGCCGCGCCGCCCCGCCGGCGAGCTCCCTCCTCTTCCCCGACGAACCTCGCGCCTGGATCGGCCCGATCCAACCTCGATCCGCGTGCAGCGTTGACCTCTCTCCCTCCCTCTTTTTCCACTAAGTCTTAAATCTTTTGTAATTTTGTGCAATATTCAACTTGCTATATCTTCGCATCCGTAGATCCATTTTTCGCGTATAGTATGTCAAAATGTTCGTCTCGAAGAGTAGGTCATTTCATTCCACTGCATCATTTTCATTTGAGCTCATCTTGATGCCCGAAATGCTGTTGGAAGAGTGCAATGTGCTGATAGTTTCTGATTTTTATCAGGAGTTGCACTTTTGTCATTTTTGCTATGATTAATATGTGCACCCTATGAAGTTGATTCCTACATGAGTTTTGTAAAATGCCATGTCATCTTTCCAGTGGTATATGCCATGTATTTTTGTGATCTATGTGGTGACTAGCACAAGCATGCAAAGTAGGTGTCCTAATGTTGCTGATTTCAGCCCTGTTTTAGCTGATTTTGATGCCATGTTTACTTGATGATACCGAGAGATCTATGCATATTTTGAGATACTTCAGTAAGGGTGTTTTGTAAAGCATGACTTGCTCTATCCATCCATGCCTTTGTTTGCAATTATGGGATGCCATAGCTTGAGTCAATCGAGCTCTACTTTTGCTATCAAATGATTCCTAGCAGATTGTATACGTGTTATTCAATTTTGCCTAGGATGTTGTGGTTGACCCGTATAGGCTATGTTATTGTTCTTGCCATGTATGTCTTCTATGTCAGGTCTTCTTGATGTATGTATGCTTAGTTTATCATTTGAGGCTCTGTAGTGAGTGCATTGAGCTTGTTAACATGCCATCTCGTTATCAGTTTTTGACATGTCATGTTGCTGAATCTGTTAACGAGACTTTCAATATTGACATGGGTGTTACTATATTTTCTAGTCCTTTTGGCTTATGGTCAGTAAGGGACTTTTGAAATATGCTTGGAGTAGATTCATGCCATGCCATGTTTTGCTATTTTAAGTTCCTGTAGCATGTAGTTTTGATGCTCTGAACATTGCAACCTGTTACTGTTTTTGCCATGTCCAGCCTGTTACTTTGAGCACTTTTGCCATGCTTGTTTGAACATGCTATGATGTGAACTAGCCGTAGCTCAGTGCTCATCTTTTGTCGAGCATCATGTGTATATCACTGCCATGTGCTTTGTTGTTACGTTTGGGTGCAGTAGCTTAATTAATTGTTGCTTGCAAAGTGGCATCATGCTGTTAATGGCAGATTTGCGCCATTCTTGTTTTGCTTGCCATTTGCAAACCGTGCATCCGATTCCGGTGATCTTTATATCGATTTCAACGAAATCATCTCATCTTTCAGTGGCATGCTTGGTTTGCCAAGTTGATGCCTGGTTCATCATTACCTTCCGGGCGCATATACGCATTGCATATCGCATCTCGCATATCATGTCATGTTTTGCATCATGTTGATTGTGCATTGCACCGTGATTTATTGTGGTTCCTTTGTTTGTGTTGTTGTTTTGGGTAGAGTCGGGAGGCGAGTACGTGAGCGAGGAGCCTGTTGAGAACGTTTTCGAGGATCAAGCTTTCGACAACTCGAGAACATTGCGAGCAAGATGACCATACCCTCGAAATCACTTCTATCTTTGCTTTGCTAGATGCTCGCTCTTTTGCTATGCCTATGCTACGATGCCTACCACTTGCTATATCATGCCTCCCATATTGCCATGTCAAACCTCTAACCATCCTTTCCTAGCAAACCGTTGATTGGCTATGTTACCGCTTGCTCAGCCCTCTTATAGCGTTGTTAGTTGCGGTGAAGTTGAAGTTTGTTCCTTGTTGGAACATGGAGATGTTGTTCCTTGTTGGAACATGTTTACTTGTTGGGGATATCACAATATATATATATCTGCTAAATTAATACATCTATATACTTGGTAAAGGGTGGAAGGCTCGGCCTTATGCATGGTGTTTTGTTCCACTTTGCCACCCTAGTTTCCGTCATACGGTGTTATGTTCCTTGATTTTGCGTTCCTTACGGTTGGGTGATTTATGGGACCCCTTGACAGTTCGCTTTGAATAAGACTTTTCCAGCAAAGGCCCAACATTGGTTTTACCATTTGCCACCTAAGCCTTTTTCCCTTGGGTTCTGCAGACTCAAGGGTCATCTTTATTTTAACCCCGGGCGGTGCTCCTTCGAGTGTTGGTCCAAACTGTCGACCGCGGTGGCCACCAGGGCAACTCGGGTTGGCCTACCGGAAGCTTGACGATCCGGTGTGCCACGAGACCGAGATATGTGCAGCTCCTATCGGGATTTGTCGGCACATCCGGGCGGCTTTGCTGGTCTTGTTTTATTCTGTCGAGATGTCTTGTAGTCCGGATTCGAGATTGATCGGGTCTTCCCAGAGAAGGAATATCCTTCGTTGACCGTGAGAGCTTATAATGGGCTAAGTTGGGACACCCCGCAGGGTAATATCTTTCAAAGCCGTGCCCGGTTATGAGGCAGATGGGAATTTGTTAATGTCGGTTGTAGAAAACCTAAAGTTGATCTCAATAAAATACACATCAACGCGTGTGTAACCGTGATGGTCTCTTCTCGGAGTCCGGAAGTGAACACGATGTTGGAGTTATGTCCGGCGTAAGTAGTTCAGGATCACTTCTTGATCACTACTAGTTTCACGACCGTGCTTTGCTTCTCTTCTCGCTCTCTTTTGCGAAGTAGCCACCATATATGCTAGTCGCTTGCTGCAGCTCCACTTTACTACTCAGTCCTTCCT
The DNA here is from genome assembly GCA_021605205.1 of Aegilops longissima. Classification (NCBI taxonomy): domain Eukaryota; kingdom Viridiplantae; phylum Streptophyta; class Magnoliopsida; order Poales; family Poaceae; genus Aegilops; species Aegilops longissima. The sequence continues at coordinate 13,181,146 of CM038677.1, forward strand.
ATAAGCTTAAATAGTCTTGATCTCGCGGGTGTGAGATTGCTGAGTCCCCGTGACTCACAGATACTTCCAAACACAGTTGCAGGTTCCGACGATGCCAGTGCAGGTGATTCCACCGAGCTCAAGTGGGAGTTCGACGAGGAACGTGGTCGTTACTATGTGTCGTTTCCAGATGATCAGTAGTGGTGCCCAGTTGGGACGATTCGGGGATCTGTGTTAGCATTTGGGGTATCTTCTTTATTTTGGTTCCGTAGTCGGACCTTGAGTGTACTCGAATGATGAATGTTTATTTATGTCTTGTGTGAAGTGGCGATTGTAAGCCAACTATGTATCTTTCCTTAATTATTACATGGGTTGTGTGAAGATTACCTCACTTGCGACATTGCTTTCAATGCGGTTATGCCTCTAAGTCGTGCCTCGACACGTGGGAGATATAGCCGCATCGGGGCGTTATAAGTTGGTATCGAGCCTTCCCGACTTAGGAGCCCCTACTTGATTGGTTCTTTGGCGTTGTTGAGTCTAGAATGGAAAATGTTTTGAGTCTTAGGATTATATATATCGGAGAGTAGGATTCTTTTACTTCCCAGTCCTTAAATCGCTCTGGTGAGGTATCCCGACGTAGAGTTTTGACTCTTCTCTTCTCAAATTTCACTAAAAAATTTTTTAGGATCACGTGGGTATCTTGGAATCGTTCGATGGTTTTGTGGCGAGAACATTGTTCTTGGTGCCTCGACATTTAGGGGTTGTGGCGGTGTCCCGGGAGTTGAGCTCCGAGGTGTTGTCGTCACAATTTTATCGTTGCGATTCTGGAATACCTGAGTTTTGCCGACATCGAAATCTCTTTTGTGCAGTTGTTGGTGAGATAACCCTGATAGCCCGATCTTGTGGCGAGTCTTGGAGTATTGCCATGACTTGCATAACGGATGTTTTTGAAGGTCGAGGTACCACGATTTCGAGGATTTCTTGGTTATGTGTTGACGGATGGATACAAATGGATCTAGGTATTGTTAGTTTGGGTGATATATTTTGTGTCCCTGTATCCCCAACACCAGATTGCATAACCAGAAAGTTTCGGAGTTTATAGGTGGGAATTCTAGTAGCTTACGGGATATTCTTTCCGGCGGATGTATGATTTGAGATTGGGGTTCAACGTCTAGTGGTCCGCCCATTCACGGTCGATTCTGATGGTCGCGAGGCGTCTTAAAGAATCCTTGGCTATGCTGATTCGGGGCGTCTTGTTAGTCATTCGTGACGTCCGCTATATCGTCGTGTCCGTGTGGGCCCCACCACGAACACTTTGAGCGAAATCTCTATCATGTGTTTGTTCCGGCTCATTCTAGTAGCCAACCTTTTTCTTTCAGTTGTGATATTCGATTTGTTTCTAAGACAGATGTTGTTTCCATATCTTTATCTAAGTGGCTTCTCACCTTAATGGATGTGTGATGATTAACTTTGGAATTCATTCGTTCATTCTTGTTCGAATGTTTATTGTGAAGACTATATGTTGCAATTTCTATCCGTTGATTCTACTTATCTATTTGTCTATCAAAGGACTAACGGATGTCACCCTCTTGAGATGGCTCCGCCAACGCGTCTGAATCCGGATCGCAATGATGGGGATCGTCAGAACCTCCACCTCCACCTCCACCTCCGCCTCCGGAGGCTGGCAAGCTATCATGGCAGCCACCAATGCCAATGCTCGATGATTTTGCAGCTCTTGCAAGAAGCGTGCTCAGGGCAAGGCAATCAAGGCAATCAAGGCAATCAAGGTCAAGGCAACAATCAGCCACACTTTGCTACTCTCGATCGGTTCCTCGCTAATCAGCGAAGTCTTTCGGTTTACGTGTTGAGGCAACAGACGCGATGATTGGTTAGTGGACATCTGCAAGCACTTTGGTCTGTAGCAATGTCGGACACGAGGACTTTGTCAAGTTTGCATCGTTTCAACTCAAGGATCAAGCTGCTGAGTGGTTCCACAATACAAAGATTCGAGAGGAGGTCGTGTCATTACAGGATGAGTTCCGCCGTGATTTCGAGCTCATCACATTCGAAGAGTGTTGTTGAGAGCAAGCGTGAGGAGTTCCGCAATCTCAAGCAAGGCACCATGTCTGTCTATCAATACAATATCCAGTTCGAGCTTCGCTCGTTTTGCTAAGCAAGATGTACACGATGAAAGGAGTATGATCTATCAGTTCGGGGGTGGTGCGAGAGAAGATCTGCAATTACCTCTTGTGCTGTTTGAGCAGATAAGTATGATGATTTCTACAACATGGCTCTCAAGCAAGAAGCGGCACAGCTCAAATCGAGGCTTCTAAGAAGAGAATCAGGGATGCAGTTCAGTCCTCCTCGTCCTCTCAAGTGGCAGCCAAGCAGCGAAGTTTTACCTGCCCCTCCTCCGTTCCGTCGGCCTTACCAAAGAGAAGAACTCAGGTGGCCGTGGATCTTCCCACCCACCCAACCCAAGCTATCGAACAAGTCTAATTCTCAAGCTCCAAGGTCAAGTGCTCCTTACCACCGTCCGCTCTACGAGGTCACTTGCAACAAGTGTCGTGAAAGGGTCACTATCTTGAACAAGTGCTTCAACGAGGCGCCTTCCGCCTCCTCCTCTGTGAAATCTTCCAAGAATGCGGTGGTCAAGCATAATCCAAAGTATGCCAAGGTCAATATGATGAATGCAGCTCAGCGGAGGATTCTTGGATGTGCTCTTGGGTAATCTTCGATTAATGATATTCTGCAAAAGTCTTATTTGATCTTTGGTGCATCGCATTCTTTCATTTCTAGACCTTTTGCATCTAAGCATGAGTTGGTTTTCAAGAATTGCCTAAACCATTATCGGTTGTCTCTCCGGGTAAATTCATGCATGCAAGCTACATGGTTCGGATGTCTCTATCAAGATGGGCGATTATAGATTTCTGTCTAAACCAGTTGTCCTTGGTGACTCGGATATTGATCTTATTCTCGGAATGGGTGGCTTTATCGGCACAAAGCTCGACTTGATTGTGCTGCTGAGGAAATTCAATTGACTCATTCTTCTAATGATGTGATCATCTATGCCTCTCGTGATGAAACCATTGGTTGTTTTCTCTCAATGAGAAGGGCGAATTGAATGCCATCTCTCGATTCGATCGTTTGTGAGTACCAAGATGTCTTTCGGAAGAGCTTCGGGTATGCCTCCTCATCGGCCGATTGAGTTCGTTATCGATCTTGAGCACAGCATCGAACCCGTTTGCAAGCGTCCTTACAAGCTTGGACCTGATGAGCTGAAGGAATTGAAGAAGCAGCTCGATGAACAAGAGCGTCTGGTTTGATCGGACCGAGTTCATCTCCTTGGGGTTGTGGTGTTCTTTTTTCCGGAAGAAGGATGGCGCGGACCGACTTTGCGTCGATTACCGTCCATTGAATAAGAAGACAATCAAGAACAAGTATCCACTTCCCAACATCAATGAGCTTTTCGAGCAACTCAAAGGTGCTACGGTGTTCTCCAAGCTTGACCTTCGTATGGGGTATCATCAGATTCGCATTCGTGAACAAGATATTCCCAAGACAGCATTCGAACAAGCTTTGGTTCTTATGAATATCTTGTCATGTCTTTCGGCCTCGTCAATGCTCCTCCAACTTTCTCTCGGATGATGAACTTCATATTCAACCCTACACCAATGAATTTGTCTTGGTCTATCTTGATGATATTTTGGTCTTCTCCAAGAATAAGAAGGATCATGCCAAACATTTGCGATTGGTGCTAGACAAGCTCGAGAGTATCAATTCTATGCTAAGTTCTCCAAATGTGAATTCTGGCTTGATGAAGTGCTTTATCTTGGTCATATCATCTCTGCCAAGGGCATCGCTGTTGATCCAGAAGGTGTCCGCAATTGTGAATTGGGAACCTCCTCGAGAATGTCAAGCAGCTCATGAGCTTTCTTGGTCTTGCAAGCTATTGCGAAGATTCGTTGAGAACTTCTCCAAGATTGCAAAGCCTCTTTCCAACCTTCTCGAAGCAGGTGAAGTATGTCCGGTCTCCCGAGTGTGGCGTTGCTTTCAATACCCTCAAAGAGAAACTCGTCACAGCTCTGTTACGACTCCTCTGATGAATCCAAGCCATATGAAGTGTTACGTGATGCTTCTCTTCAAGGTCTCGGTGCTGTGTTAATGCAAGAGAAGAGAGTTGTGGCTTATACCTCTCGCTTGATTGAAGCCCAACGAGAAGAACTACCCCACTCATGATCTTGAGTTGGCGGCGTTGTTCATGCATTGATTACGTGGAGACATCTCTTGTTGGGAAGGAAAGTGGACATTTTCACGATCACAAGAGTCTCAAGTACATCTTCACTCAGCCCAACCTCAACCTCGAGCAGACTCGATGGGTGAAATGATTCAAGAGTACAACCCAAGTATTGAGTATACTCCGGCAAAGCCAATGTCATTGCAGAGCGCTTTGAGCAGAAAGCTTCTTTGCAGATCTAATCCTCAAGCCCTTTCAGCCGGATCTCTGTGAATCTTTCCATAAGCTGAATCTTCAAGTTGTTCCTCAAGGCTTTCTTGCCAACCTCATAGTCTCTCCTACTTTGGAAGATCAGATTCGTGAGGCTCAACTTCTGGATACCATGGTGAAGAAAGTGAAGCGTGGTATCGACAAGGGCATTTCAAGTACAAGTGCTTCGCGTTGATGACAAAGACACTCTGTTCTTTGAGGACGGATTATGGTTCCTAAGGGTGATCTGAGAAAAGTCATTATGAGCGAGGCTCACAATTCACTTCTATCCATTCACCACGGAAATGCGAAGATGTACCATGACCTCAAGCAGTCATATTGGTGGACTCGAATGAAGCGAGAAATTGCTCAATTCGTGAATGAGTGTGATGTCTGCGAGAAGAGTGAAAGCGAACACCAAAGACCAGCTGGTCTCCTTCAACCTCTTGCTATTCCTGAATGGAAGTTTGATCATATTGAAATGGACTTCGTGACTGGCTTTCCAAAGTCCAAGCGTGGAAATGATGCTATCTTCGTTGTCATTGACAAGCTTACTAAAGTGGCTCATTTTCTTCCTATCAAAGAATCCATCACTGCAGCTCAGTTGGCAGAGCTTTACACCTCCAGGATTGTCTCCTTGCACGGCATTCCACAAGTGATCTCTTGGACCGTGGCAGCATCTTTACCTCCAAGTTTTGGGATTCTTTCCGAAGGCCATGGGCACCAACATTCGTTTCAGACAGCTTTCCATCCTCAAACAAGTGGCCAAGTCGGCGAGTTAATCAAATTCTTGAAGATATGCTCGGGGCTTGTGTCATTTCCTTCGGTATGAAGTGGGAAGATTGTCTTCCTTATGCGAGTTCTCTTACAACAACAGCTTCCAGCGAGTTGGGCAAGGCCCCATTCGAAATTCTCTATGGCGAAAGTGCCGTACTCCTCTCAATTGGTGCAGAGACAGTGAGCGCCAACTTCTTGGCAATGACTTGATCACGAAGCGGAAGAAATGTGCCAAGTCATTCGTGAGAATCTCAAAGCAGCATAATCGCGCGGAAAAGCTATTATGATGATAAGCACCGTGATGTGGCTTTTGAAATCGGAGACCATGTCTACCTCCGCGTCTCTCAATGAAAGGTACTCGTAAACCCGGTATCAAAGGGAAGCTTGCCCCTAGATCGTGGGTCCTTTCAAGATCATTGGGAAAAGAAGCGATCTCGCCTATCAACGAGCTTCCATCCAACTTTGCAAGCGTGCGACGATGTGTTTCACGTGTCACAACTTCGCAAGTGCTTCAAGACTCTGAGCGCACTATCAACTTCAAGAGATTGACCTTCAAGAAGATCTCTCTTATCATGAACACCCGTTGCTATTCTTGAAGAAACCGAGCGCAAGACTGCAACAAGTCAATCAAATTCCTGAAAGTGAAGTGGTCACACCATTCCGACCGAGAAGCTACACGGGGCGCGAGGATCACCTCCGTTCTGAGTATCCGGAGTTCTTTCAGTCCTAGATCTCGGGACGAGATCCTCTTGTAGTGGTGGAGTGTTGTAACACCCCGGAAGTAACTTTCCATATTTGTAACTCCGACTCTTGCCATTTTCGGCATTGATATATGATATTCCCTCCGTGGTTGGGTTTTTCTCCTTTTTGCATTTTGTCCGTGTCATGCATTTTATATTATGTCATCATGTGCATCGCATTTGCATACGTGTTCGTCTCATGATTCCGAGCATTTTTCCCGTTGTCCGTTTTGCAATCCGGCACTCCTATCTCCCCGGCGGTCCCTTTTACGTTTTTCCGTGTGCGGGTATTAAACCGTCTCGAAATGGACGAGGTTTGTCTAGTGGCCTTGGTATAACACCGGAGACCACCGTCAAGTTTGGTCATTTGGAGCTCGTTTGGTACTCCAGCGGTTAACGCACTCTCAAAGGCCTCTTTTAAGTTGCAGCCCAACACCCTCCAAAACAGCCCAATAACCCATCTAAGTCACCTCCATGCTCTCCGTCGTTCGATCACGATCGTGTGGTAAAACTACACCTCATTTGGACTCTCCTAGCTCCCTCTATGCCTATTTAAGCACCCCCTCAAATCCGGACGAAACCTAGTCTCCGCTCCCTTGGCACGGGCGAAATCGGACGGCCGACACGTCCGCCCGCCGCCCGGACCTCTCGCGCCGCCCGTGGCCCAGCCACCCGCCGCCGCCGTCTCCCGCCGGCCCATGAGGCCAGCGCCAACCCAATGAGCCGGTTCGCCGCCCCGCCGCCCCCGAGGCTGGCCCGCTCCCTCCGGCGTCTCCCGCCGGCGCCCCTCCGCCGCCTCCGGCGACCTCCCGCCCGCCCTCCGCCGCCTCCGGCCGACCCGCCCGCCATCGCCGCCGCCGCCTCCCCCTCCGGCCGGGCCAGCCTCCCAGCGCCAGCCGCCGCCTGCCGCCCCGCCGCCCGCGCGCCGCCGACCCGCCGCCCTCCGGCGCCCTCCGGCCGCGCCGCCCGCGCGAGCTCCTCCTCTTCCCGACGAACCTCGCGCTGGATCGGCCCGATCCAACCTCGATCCGCGTGCAGCGTTGACCTCTCTCCCTCTCTTTTCCACTAAGTCTTAAATCTTTTGTAATTTTGTGCAATATTCAACATGCTATATCTTCGCATCCGTAGATCCATTTTTCGTGTATAATATGTCAAAATGTTCGTCTCGAAGAGTAGATCATTTCATTCCATTGCATCATTTTCATTTGAGCTCATCTTGATGCCCGAAATGCTGTTGGAAGAGTGCAATGTGCTGATAGTTTCTGATTTTTATCAGGAGTTGCACTTTTGTTATTTTGCTATGATTAATATGTGCACCCTATGAATTTGATTCCTACATGAGTTTTGTAAAATGCCATGTCATCTTTCCAGTGGTATATGCCATGTATTTTTGTGATCTATGTGGTGACTAGCACAAGCATGCAAAGTAGGTGTCCTAATGTTGCTGATTTCAGCCCTGTTTTAGCTGATTTTGATGCCATGTTTACTTGATGATACCGAGAGATCTATGCATATTTTGAGATACTTCAGTAAGGGTGTTTTGTAAAGCATGACTTGCTCTATCCATCCATGCCTTTGTTTGCAATTATGGGATGCCATAGCTTGAGTCAATCGAGCTCTACTTTTGCTATCAAATGATTCCTGGCAGATTGTATACGTGTTATTCAATTTTGCCTAGGATGTTGTGGTTGACCCGTATAGGCTATGTTATTGTTCTTGCCATGTATGTCTTCTATGTCATGTCTTCTTGATGTATGTATGCTTAGTTTATCATTTGAGGCTCTGTAGTGAGTGCATTGAGCTTGTTAACATGCCATCTCGTTATCAGTTTTGACATGTCATGTTGCTGAATCTGTTAACAAGACTTTCAATATTGACATGGGTGTTACTATATTTTCTAGTCCTCTTTGGCTTATGGTCAGTAAGGGACTTTTGAAATATGCTTTGAGTAGATTCATGCCATGCCATGTTTTGCTATTTTTAGTTCCTGTAGCATGTAGTTTTGATGCTCTGAACATTGCAACCTGTTACTGTTTTTGCCATGTCCAGCCTGTTACTTTGAGCACTTTTGCCATGCTTGTTTGAACATGTTATGATGTGAACTAGCCGTAGCTCAGTGCTCATCTTTTGTCGAGCATCATGTGTAGATCACTGCCATGTGCTTTGTTGTTACGTTTGGGTGCAGTAGCTTAATTAATTGTTGCTTGCAAAGTGGCATCATGCTGTTAATGGCAGATTTGCGCCATTCTTGTTTTGCTTGCCATTTGCAAACCGTGCATCCGATTCGGTGATCTTTATATCGATTTCAACGAAATCATCTCATCTTTCAGTGGCATGCTTGGTTTGCCAAGTTGATGCCTGGTTCATCATTACCTTCGGGCCTTTTACGCATTGCATATCGCATCTCGCATATCATGTCATGTTTTGCATCATGTTGATTGTGCATTGCACCGTGATTTATTGTGGTTCCTTTGTTTGTGTTGTTGCTTTGGGTAGAGTCGGAGGCGAGTCGTGAGCGAGGAGCCTGTTGAGAACGTTTTGAGGATCAAGCTTTCGACAACTCGAGAACATTGCGAGCAAGATGACCATACCCTCGAAATCACTTCTATCTTTGCTATGCTAGTTGCTCGCTCTTTTGCTATGCCTATGCTCGATGCCTACCACTTGCTATATCATGCCACCCATATTGCCATGTCAGCCTCTAACCATCCTTTCCTAGCAAACCGTTGATTGGCTATGTTACCGCTTGCTCAGCCCTCTTATAGCGTTGTTAGTTGCGGTGAAGTTGAAGTTTGTTCCTTGTTGGAACATGGAGATGTTGTTCCTTGTTGGAACATGTTTACTTGTTGGGGATATCACAATATATATATATCTGCTAAATTAATACATCTATATACTTGGTAAAGGGTGGAAGGCTCGGCCTTATGCAGTGTTTTGTTCCACTCTTGCCACCTAGTTTCCGTCATACGGTGTTATGTTCCTTGATTTTGCGTTCCTTACGGTTGGGTGATTTATGGGACCCCCTTGACAGTTCGCTTTGAATAAGACTTTTCCAAAGAAGGCCCAACATTGGTTTTACCATTTGCCACCTAAGCCTTTTCCCTTGGGTTCTGCGAGACTCAAGGGTCATCTTTATTTTAACCCCGGGCGGTGCTCCTTGAGTGTTGGTCCAAACTGTCGACCGCCCGGTGTACCACCGGGGCAACTCTGGGTTGGCCTACCGGAGCTTGGACGATCCGGTGTGCCACGAGACGAGATATGTGCAGCTCCTATCGGGATTTGTCGGCACATCCGGCGGCTTTGCTGGTCTTGTTTTATTGCTGTCGAAATGTCTTGTAGTCCGGGATTCGAGATTGATCGGGTCTTCGGTAGAAGGAATATCCTTCGTTGACCGTGAGAGCTTATAATGGGCTAAGTTGGGACACCCTGCGGGTAATATCTTTCAAAGCCGTGCCCGCGGTTATGAGGCAGATGGGAATTTGTTAATGTCCGGTTGTAGAAAACCTAAAGTTGACCTCAATAAAATACACATCAACCGCGTGTGTAACCGTGATGGTCTCTTCTCGGCGGAGTCCGGAAGTGAACACGATGTTGGAGTTATGTCGGCGTAAGTAGTTCAGGATCACTTCTTGATCACTACTAGTTTCACGACCGTGCTTTGCTTCTCTTCTCGCTCTCTTTTGCGAAGTAGCCACCATATATGCTAGTCGCTTGCTGCAGCTCCACTTTACTACTCAGTCCTTCCTATAAGCTTAAATAGTCTTGATCTCGCGGGTGTGAGATTGCTGAGTCCCCGTGACTCACAGATACTTCCAAACACAGTTGCAGGTTCCGATGATGCGGTGCAGGTGATTCCACCGAGCTCAAGTGGGAGTTCGACGAGGCGTGGTCGTTACTATGTGTCGTTTCGGATGATCGATAGTGGTGCCCAGTTGGGACGATTCGGGGATCTGTGTTAGCATTTGGGGTATCTTCTTTATTTTGGTTCCGTAGTCGGACCTTGAGTGTACTCTGAATGATGAATGTTTATTTATGTACTGTGTGAAGTGGCGACTGTAAGCCAACTATGTATCTTTCCTTAATTATTACATGGGTTGTGTGAAGATTACCTCACTTGCGACATTGCTTTCAATGCGGTTATGCCTCTAAGTCGTGCCTCGACACGTGGGAGATATAGCCGCATCGGGGGCGTTACAAGTTGGTATCAGAGCCTTCCCGACTTAGGAGCCCCTACTTGATTGTTTCTTGGCGTTGTTGAGTCTAGAATGGAAAATGTTTTGAGTCTTAGGATTATATATATCGGAGAGTAGGATTCTTTTACTTCCCAGTCCTTCGTCGCTCTGGTGAGGTATCCCGGCGTAGAGTTTTGACTCTTCTCTTCTCAAATTTCACTAAAATTTTTTTAGGATCACGTGGGTATCTTGGAATCGTTCGATGGTTTTGTGGCGAGAACATTGTTCTTGGTGCCTCGACATTTAGGGGTTGTGGCGGTGTCCGGGGAGTTGAGCTCCGGGTGTTGTCGTCACAATTTTATCGTTGCAGTTCTGGAATACGAGTTTTGCCGACATCGAAATCTCTTTTGTGCAGTTGTTGGTGAGATAACCTGATAGCCCGATCTTGTGGCGAGTCTTGGAGTATTGCCATGACTTGCATAACGGATGTTTTTGAAGGTCGAGGTACCACGATTTCGAGGATTTCTTGGTTATGTGTTGTGGATGGATACAGCTGGATCTAGGTATTGTTAGTTTGGGTGATATATTTTGTGTCCCTGTATCCCCAACACCAGATTGCATAACCAGAAAGTTTCGGGAGTTTATAGGTGGGAATTCTAGTAGCTTACGGGATATTCTTTCCGACGGATGTATGATTTGAGATTGGGGTTCAGCGTCTAGTGGTCCGCCCATTCACGGTCGATTCGATGGTCGTGAGGCGTCTTAAAGAATCCTTGGCTATGCTGATTCGGGGCGTCTTGTTAGTCATTCGTGGCGTCCGCTATCGTCGTGTCCGTGTGGGCCCCACCACGAACACTTTGAGCGAAATCTCTATCATGTGTTTGTTCCGGCTCATTCTAGTAGCCAACCTTTTGTTTTCAGTTGTGATATTCGATTTGTTTCTAAGACAGATGTTGTTTCCATATCTTTATCTAAGTGGCTTCTCACCTTAATGGATGTGTGATGATTAACTTTGGAATTCATTCGTTCATTCTTGTTCGAATGTTTATTGTGAAGACTATATGTTGCAATTTCTATCCGTTGATTCTACTTATCTATTTGTCTATCAAAGGACTAACGGATGTCACCCTCTTCAGATGGCTCCGCCAGCGCGTCGAATCCGGATCGCAATGATGGGGATCGATCAGAACCCTCCACCTCCACCTCCACCTCCGCCTCCGAGGCACTGGCAAGCTATCATGGCAGCCACCAATGCCAATGCTCGAGATGATTTTGCAGCTCTTGCAAGAAGCGTACTCGAGGGCAAGGCAATCAAGGCAATCAAGGCAATCAAGGTCAAGGCAACAATCAGCCACACTTTGCTACTCTCGATCGGTTCCTCGCTAATCAGCGAAGTCTTTCGGTTTACGTGTTGAGGCAGCAGACGCGATGATTGGTTAGTGGACATCTGCAAGCACTTTGGTGTAGCAATGTCGGACACGAGGACTTTGTCAAGTTTGCATCGTTTCAACTCAAGGATCAAGCTGCTGAGTGGTTCCACAATACAAAGATTCGAGAGGAGGTCGTGTCATTACAGGATGAGTTCCGCCGTGATTTCGAGCTCATCACATTCCGAAGAGTGTTGTTGAGAGCAAGCGTGAGGAGTTCCGCAATCTCAAGCAAGGCACCATGTCTGTCTATCAATACAATATCCAGTTCCAGAAGCTCGCTCGTTTTGCTAAGCAAGATGTACCTGATGAAAGGAGTATGATCTATCAGTTCAGGGGTGGTCTGAGAGAAGATCTGCAATTACCTCTTGTGCTGTTTGAGCGGATAAGTATGATGATTTCTACAACATGGCTCTCAAGCAAGAAGTGGCACAGCTCAAATCGAGGCTTCTAAGAAGAGAATCAGGGATGCAGTTCAGTCCTCCTCGTCCTCTCAAGTGGCAGCCAAGCAGCAGAAGTTTTACCTGCCCCCTCCTCCGTTCCGTCAGCCTTACCAGCAGAAGAACTCAGGTGGCCGTGGATCTTCCCACCCACCCAACCCAAGCTATCAGAACAAGTCTAATTCTCAAGCTCCAAGGTCAAGTGCTCCTTACCACCGTCCGCTCTCTGAGGTCACTTGCAACAAGTGTCGTGAGAAGGGTCACTATCTGAACAAGTGCTTCAACGAGGCGCCTTCCGCCTCCTCCTCTGTGAAATCTTCCAGCAATGCGGTGGTCAAGCATAATCCAAAGTATGCCAAGGTCAATATGATGAATGCAGCTCAGCGGAGGATTCTTGAGATGAGCTCTTGGGTAATCTTCGATTAATGATATTCTGCAAAAGTCTTATTTGATCTTTGGTGCATCGCATTCTTTCATTTCTAGACCTTTTGCATCTAAGCATGAGTTGGTTTTTCAAGAATTGCCTAAACCATTATCGGTTGTCTCTCGGGTAAATTCATGCATGCAAGCTACATGGTTCGGATGTCTCTATCAAGATGGGCGATTATAGATTTCTGTCTAAACCAATTGTCCTTGGTGACTCGGATATTGATCTTATTCTCGGAATGGGTGGCTTTATCAAGACAAAGCTCAGCTTGATTGTGCTGCGGGAAATTCAATTGACTCATTCTTCTAATGATGTGATCATCTATGCCTCTCGTGATGAAACCATTCGGTTGTTTTCTCTCAATGAGAAGGGCGAATTGAATGCCATCTCTCGATTCGATCGTTTGTGAGTACCAAGATGTCTTTCGGAAGAGCTTCCGGGTATGCCTCCTCATCGGCCGATTGAGTTCGTTATCGATCTTGAGCACAGCCTTGAACCCGTTTGCAAGCGTCCTTACAAGCTTGGACCTGATGAGCTGAAGGAATTGAAGAAGCAGCTCGATGAACAAGAGCGTCTGGTTTGATCGGACCGAGTTCATCTCCTTGGGGTTGTGGTGTTCTTTTGTCCGGAAGAAGGATGGCGCGGACCGACTTTGCGTCGATTACCGTCCATTGAATAAGAAGACAATCAAGAACAAGTATCCACTTCCCAACATCAATGAGCTTTTCGAGCAACTCAAAGGAGCTACGATGTTCTCCAAGCTTGACCTTCGTATGGGGTATCATCAGATTCGCATTCGTGAACAAGATATTCCCAAGGCAGCATTCGAGAACAAGCTTTGGTTCTTATGAATATCTTGTCATGTCTTTCGGCCTCGTCAATGCTCCTCCAACTTTCTCTCGGATGATGAACTTCATATTCAACCCCTACACCAATGAATTTGTCTTGGTCTATCTTGATGATATTTTGGTCTTCTCCAAGAATAAGAAGGATCATGCCAAACATTTGCGATTGGTGCTAGACAAGCTCGAGAGTATCAATTCTATCTAAGTTCTCCAAATGTGAATTCTGGCTTGATGAAGTGCTTTATCTTGGTCATATCATCTCTGCCAAGGGCATCGCTGTTGATCCAGAAGGTGTCCGCAATTGTGAATTGGGAACCTCCTCGAGAATGTCAAGCAGCTCCATGCTTTCTTGGTCTTGCAAGCTATTGCGAAGATTCGTTGAGAACTTCTCCAAGATTGCAAAGCCTCTTTCCAACCTTCTCGAAGCGGTGAAGTATGTCCGGTCTCCCGAGTGTGGCGTTGCTTTCAATACCCTCAAAGAGAAACTCGTCACAGCTCCTGCTCGACTCCTCTGATGAATCCAAGCCATATGAAGTGTTACGTGATGCTTCTCTTCAAGGTCTCGGTCTGTGTTAATGCAAGAGAAGAGAGTTGTGGCTTATACCTCTACTTGATTGAAGCCCAGCGAGAAGAACTACCCCACTCATGATCTTGAGTTGGCGGCAGTTGTTCATGCATTGATTACGTGGAGACATCTCTTGTTGGGAAGGAAAGTGGACATTTTCACTGATCACAAGAGTCTCAAGTACATCTTCACTCAGCCCAACCTCAACCTCGAGCAGGACTCGATGGGTGAAATGATTCAAGAGTACAACCCAAGTATTGAGTATACTCGGGCAAAGCCAATGTCATTGCAGATGCTTTGAGCAGAAAGCTTCTTTGCACAGTCTAATCCTCAAGCCCTTTCAGCGGATCTCTGTGAATCTTTCCATAAGCTGAATCTTCAAGTTGTTCCTCAAGGCTTTCTTGCCAACCTCATAGTCTCTCCTACTTTGGAAGATCAGATTCGTGAGGCTCAACTTCGGATACCATGGTGAAGAAAGTGAAGCGTGGTATCGACAAGGGCATTTCAAGTACAAGTGCTTCGCGTTGATGACAAAGACACTCTGTTCTTTGAGGACGGATTATGGTTCCTAAGGGTGATCTGAGAAAAGTCATTATGAGCAGAGGCTCACAATTCACTTCTATCCATTCACCACGGAAGTATCGAAGATGTACCATGACCTCAAGCAGTCATATTGGTGGACTCGAATGAAGCGAGAATTGCTCAATTCGTGAATGAGTGTGATGTCTGCGGAAGAGTGAAAGCGAACACCAAAGACCAGCTGGTCTCCTTCAACCTCTTGCTATTCCTGAATGGAAGTTTGATCATATTGAAATGGACTTCGTGGATCTGGCTTTCCAAAGTCCAAGCGTGGAAATGATGCTATCTTCGTTGTCATTGACAAGCTTACTAAAGTGGCTCATTTTCTTCCTATCAAAGAATCCATCACTGCAGCTCGGTTGGCGAGCTTTACACCTCGAGGATTGTCTCCTTGCGGCATTCCACAAGTGATCTCTTGAGACCGTGGCAGCATATTTACCTCCAAGTTTTGGGATTCTTTCCGAAGGCCATGGGCACCAACATTCGTTTCAGCACAGCTTTCCATCCTCAAACAAGTGGCCAAGTCGGCGAGTTAATCAAATTCTTGAAGATATGCTCGGGGCTTGTGTCATTTCCTTCGGTATGAAGTGGGAAGATTGTCTTCCTTATGCGAGTTCTCTTACAACAACAGCTTCCAAGCGAGTTAGGAAAGGCCCCATTCGAAATTCTCTATGGCGAAAGTGCGTACTCCTCTCAATTGGTGCGAGACAGTGAGCGCCAACTTCTTGGCAATGACTTGATCACGAAGCGGAAGAAATGTGCCAAGTCATTCGTGAGAATCTCAAAGCCGCATAATCGCGCGGAAAACTATTATGATGATAAGCACCGTGATGTGGCTTTTGAAATCGGAGACCATGTCTACCTCCGCGTCTCTCAATGAAAGGTACTCGTCGCCCGGTATCAAAGGGAAGCTTGCCCCTAGATCGTGGGTCCTTTCAAGATCATTGGGAAAAGAGGCGATCTAGCCTATCAACGAGCTTCCATCCAACTTTGCAAGCGTGCGATGTGTTTCACGTGTCACAACCGCAAGTGCTTCAAGACTCTGAACGCACTATCAACTCGAAGAGATTGACCTTCAAGAAGATCTCTCTTATCATGAGCACCCGTTGCTATTCTTGAAGAAACCGGCGCAAGACTGCAACAAGTCAATCAAATTCCTGAAAGTGAAGTGGTCACACCATTCCGACCGAGAAGCTACACGGGCGCGAGGATCACCTCCGTTCGAGTATCCGGAGTTCTTTCAGTCCTAGATCTCGGGGCGAGATCCTCTTGTAGTGGTGGAGTGTTGTAACACCCGAGTAACTTTCCATATTTGTAACTCCGACTCTTGCCATTTTCGGCATTGATATATGATATTCCCTCCGTGGTTGGGTTTTTTCCTTTTGCATTTTGTCCGTGTCATGCATTTTATATTATGTCATCATGTGCATCGCATTTGCATACGTGTTAGTCTCATGATTCCGAGCATTTTTCCGTTGTCCGTTTTGCAATCCGCACTCCTATCTCCCCGGCGGTCCCTTTTACGTTTTCCGTGTGCGGGTATTAAACCGTCTCGAAATGGACCGAGGTTTGTCTAGTGGCCTTGGTATAACACCGGAGACCACCGGTCAAGTTTGGTCATTTGGAGCTCGTTTGGTACTCCAGCGGTTAACCGCACTCTCAAAGGCCTCTTTTAAGTTGCAGCCCAACACCCTCCAAAACAGCCCAATAACCCATCTAAGACACCTCCATGCTCTCCGTCGTTCGATCACGATCGTGTGGTAAAACTACACCTCATTTGGACTCTCCTAGCTCCCTCTATGCCTATTTAAGCACACCCCCTCCAAATCCGGACGAAACCCTAGTCTACATTTCCCTGCCCGGCCCGGGCGAAATCCGGACGGCCGGACACGTCCGCCCGCCGCCCGGACCTCTCGCGCGCCGCCACGTGGCCCAGCCACCCGCCGCCGCCCGTCTGCTCCCGCCATGGCCCAGCGCCGAACCAGCGCCATGCCATGAGCCGATTCGCCGCCGCCGCGCCGGCCCGCGGCCCGCTCCTCTCCGTCTCCCCGCCGGCGCCCTCCGCCGCCTCCGGCGACCTCCCGCCCGCCCTCCGCCGCCTCCGGCCGACCCGCCCGGCCATCGCCGCCGCCGCCGCCGCTCCTCTCTCCCGGCCGTGGCCGGCTCTAGCCTTGGCCGCTGCCAGCCCCGCCCGCCCGCCCGGAGCGCGGACCCGCCGCCCTCGGCCCCTCCTCCGCGCCGCCCGCCCGCGAGCTCCTCCTCTTCCCGACGAACCTCGCGCCTGGATCGGCCCGATCCAACCTCGATCCGCGTGCAGCGTTGACCTCTCTCCTCCTCTTTTCCACTAAGTCTTAAATCTTTTGTAATTTTGTGCAATATTCAACTTGCTATATCTTCGCATCCGTAGATCCATTTTTCGTGTATAGTATGTCAAAATGTTCGTCTCGAAGAGTAGATCATTTCATTCCACTGCATCATTTTCATTTGAGCTCATCTTGATGCCCGAAATGCTGTTGGAAGAGTGCAATGTGCTGATAGTTTCTGATTTTTATCAGGAGTTGCACTTTTGTCATTTTTGCTATGATTAATATGTGCACCCTATGAAGTTGATTCCTACATGAGTTTTGTAAAATGCCATGTCATCTTTCCAGTGGTATATGCCATGTATTTTTGTGATCTATGTGGTGACTAGCACAAGCATGCAAAGTAGGTGTCCTAATGTTGCTGATTTCAGCCCTGTTTTAGCTGATTTTGATGCCATGTTTACTTGATGATACCGAGAGATCTATGCATATTTTGAGATACTTCAGTAAGGGTGTTTTGTAAAGCATGACTTGCTCTATCCATCCATGCCTTTGTTTGCAATTATGGGATGCCATAGCTTGAGTCAATCGAGCTCTACTTTTGCTATCAAATGATTCCTGGCAGATTGTATACGTGTTATTCAATTTTGCCTAGGATGTTGTGGTTGACCCGTATAGGCTATGTTATTGTTCTTGCCATGTATGTCTTCTATGTCAGGTCTTCTTGATGTATGTATGCTTAGTTTATCATTTGAGGCTCTGTAGTGAGTGCATTGAGCTTGTTAACATGCCATCTCGTTATCAGTTTTTGACATGTCATGTTGCTGAATCTGTTAACGAGACTTTCAATATTGACATGGGTGTTACTATATTTTCTAGTCCTTTTTGGCTTATGGTCAGTAAGGGACTTTTGAAATATGCTTGGAGTAGATTCATGCCATGCCATGTTTTGCTATTTTAAGTTCCTGTAGCATGTAGTTTTGATGCTCTGAACATTGCAACCTGTTACTGTTTTTGCCATGTCCAGCCTGTTACTTTGAGCACTTTTGCCATGCTTGTTTGAACATGCTATGATGTGAACTAGCCGTAGCTCAGTGCTCATCTTTTGTCGAGCATCATGTGTATATCACTGCCATGTGCTTTGTTGTTACGTTTGGGTGCAGTAGCTTAATTAATTGTTGCTTGCAAAGTGGCATCATGCTGTTAATGGCAGATTTGCGCCATTCTTGTTTTGCTTGCCATTTGCAAACCGTGCATCCGATTCGGTGATCTTTATATCGATTTCAACGAAATCATCTCATCTTTCAGTGGCATGCTTGGTTTGCCAAGTTGATGCCTGGTTCATCATTACCTTCCGAGCGCACATACGCATTGCATACCGCATCTCGCACATCATGTCATGTTTTGCATCATGTTGGTTGTGCATTGCACCGTGATTTATTGTGGTTCCTTTGTTTGTGTTGTTGTTTTGGGTAGAGTCGGGAGACGAGTACGTGAACGAGGAGCCTGTTGAGAACGTTTTCGAGGATCAAGCTTTCGACAACTCTGAGAACATTGCAGGCAAGATGACCATACCCTCGAAATCACTTCTATCTTTGCTTTGCTAGATGCTCGCTCTTTTGCTATGCCTATGCTACGATGCCTACCACTTGCTATATCATGCCTCCCACATTGCCATGTCAAACCTCTAACCATCCTTTCCTAGCAAACCGTTGATTGGCTATGTTACCGCTTGCTCAGCCCTCTTATAGCGTTGTTAGTTGCGGTGAAGTTGAAGTTTGTTCCTTGTTGGAACATGGAGATGTTGTTCCTTGTTGGAACATGTTTACTTGTTGGGGATATCACAATATATATATATCTGCTAAATTAATACATCTATATACTTGGTAAAGGGTGGAAGGCTCGGCCTTATGCAGTGTGTTTGTTCCACTCTTGCCACCTAGTTTCCGTCATACGGTGTTATGTTCCTTGATTTTGCGTTCCTTACGGTTGGGTGATTTATGGGACCCCTTGACAGTTCGCTTTGAATAAGACTTTTCGGCAAGGCCCAACATTGGTTTTACCATTTGCCACCTAAGCCTTTTTCCTTGGGTTCTGCAGACTCAAGGGTCATCTTTATTTTAACCCTCGGGCGGTGCTCCTTGAGTGTTGGTCCAAACTGTCGACCGCCGGTGTACCGGGGGCAACTCTGGGTTGGCCTACCGAAGCTTGGACGATCCGGTGTGCCACGAGACGAGATATGTGCAGCTCCTATCGGGATTTGTCGGCACATCCGGTGGCTTTGCTGGACTTGTTTTATTGCTGTCGAGATGTCTTGTAGTCCGGGATTCGAGATTGATCGGGTCTTCCGTAGAAGGAATATCCTTAGTTGACCGTGAGAGCTTATAATGGGCTAAGTTGGGACACCCTGCAGGGTAATATCTTTCAAAGCCGTGCCCGGTTTTATGAGGCAGATGGGAATTTGTTAATGTCGGTTGTAGAAAACCTAAAGTTGATCTCAATAAAATACACATCAACGCGTGTGTAACCGTGATGGTCTCTTCTCGGTGGTCCGGAAGTGAACACGATGTTGGAGTTATGCTGGCGTAAGTAGTTCAGGATCACTTCTTGATCACTACTAGTTTCACGACCGTGCTTTGCTTCTCTTCTCGCTCTCTTTTGCGAAGTAGCCACCATATATGCTGAGTAAACTTGCTGCAGCTCCACTTTACTACTCAGTCCTTCCTATAAGCTTAAATAGTCTTGATCTCGCGGGTGTGAGATTGCTGAGTCCCGTGACTCACAGATACTTCAAAACACAGTTGCAGGTTCCGACGATGCGGTCAGGTGATTCCACCGAGCTCAAGTGGGAGTTCGACGAGGCGTGGTCGTTACTATGTGTCGTTTCGGATGATCGATAGTGGTGCCCAGTTGGGACGATTCGGGGATCTGTGTTAGCATTTGGGGTATCTTCTTTATTTTGGTTCCGTAGTCGGACCTTGAGTGTACTCTGAATGATGAATGTTTATTTATGTACTGTGTGAAGTGGCGATTGTAAGCCAACTATGTATCTTTCCCTTAATTATTACATGGGTTGTGTGAAGATTACCTCACTTGCGACATTGCTTTCAATGCGGTTATGCCTCTAAGTCGTGCCTCGACACGTGGGAGATATAGCCGCATCGGGGGCGTTACATGACTACACCTACATACCCAAATCCTATTATGAGTGTGCCCAATTCGGCGTCAACACCGAATCATTTTGTCACACCACCCATAGGCGCAAGTATGTTTGGTCTTCCGCCGAATTATGGTTCGGCGCCCATCCCACGATTTGCACCAATAGCTAGTACTCAAGTTGCTCCTATGTCATTGCCACAAACATCTTCATCTACCTCGGATCCAATTTTAGCTAAATTAAGGGAGGATTTGCATAAGATGTTTCTAGAAACTTTCGGAAACGAGCCGAAAGTAAAGAGTCGTGTGTATCAAAAGCCTTATCCTGAACACTTCGATGCAATTTCTTACCCTCAAGGTTATAAGGTTCCTGATTTTGTTAAATTTAGTGGTGAGGGTACGAAAACAACTTAGGAGCATGTGAGTCAGTATCTAGCACAGTTGGGTGAAGCAGGTTCCATAGAAGAGTTGAAAGTGCGTTTATTTCCCTTGTCTTTAACTGGTACCGCATTTTCATGGTTTGCTGCTTTACCACATGGCTCAATTCTCTTATGGTCGCAATTAGAGCAAAAGTTTCATGATCACTTTTATAGCGGCGATAATGAGCTAAAGTTGTCACATCTTACATCGGTTAGGCAGAAACATGATGAATCGGTCACCGATTACGTCAAGAGATTTAGAGATATAAAGAACCGATGTTATAGCTTAGTGATAACTGAGAGAGACTTGGCGGATCTTGTTCTTAATGGTTTAAAAACTCACATTAAAGAGAGGTTGGAAAGTTATGAGTTTTTGAATATTAACCAAGTCTTGCAAAAGGCGTTGGCTCAAGAGAGTCGAAGTAAAGAGGTTCATAGGTCTACAACCGATCGTCCTAGAATGCATATGATTGAACACAATGATGATAATTCGGACGATGAGGTTGAAGTCTATACTACTGAATTCGTTTGGTCCTCAAAGGCCAAACCTTATATGTGCAATGCTCTTAAGCCGATTCGCAAGAATCATGATGAGGATATGAGGTTCACTTTTGATATATCAAAGTGTGATAAAATATTTGATGCTCTCTTGCAAGACAAGATGATTAGAATATCACACACCATACCACCGTTTGAGGAGCTAAAACGGCGTGCTTATTGCAAGTACCATAATTCATTTTCTCATGCTACTAATGATTGCAATGTTTTTCGACGACAGATACAATCGGCCATTAATGACGGACGATTGAATTTTGCTAAGATGCAAGTTGATAAACAACCCTTCCCGATAAACACCATGGACTTGGAAGGGAAGAAAATGTTAATTCGGCCTAACATAGCCGAATCCGCTAATAAATATAATGTTGTTATTGGTGAACCCAGGAATAGCAAGGAGGGCGACAAGGTCTTGGGAAGAAAGATTGTGCTTGAGAAGCAACCCGATGGCAAGGAAGTGTTGAAGATCACTATAAAAATGCTACACTCGGGGGCAACCACAAGTGCAAGAGGATACTCATGTTAAATTGATCAAGCCTAAGAATTCAGAAGTTGGCAAGCGGAAAAAGAATGAAACTAAGTACAAGAAAATCAAGCCAACTTTTGATATGTTGCTATCCAAATATGCAAGTCAAGCGGCGGTTCTAGGTCTAATCGGCCATCACATTCAAAGCGTTCAAGATTGCCTCTGGGCAAGAGTTTGATGCTATGTAAGGCCATATGGGTCATGGGCACCGACACCATGGATGTCACAACCCTGCTATGCGCCATATTACATGAGAGGCTTGGTGGAGGATGGGGCAGCCCCAATGGCTCCTTATGCTTTTCATATGGGGCGGCAGCACCTAGAAGGCCTGCTCGTGAGAGACTTTATTATCCCTCACAAGGCCGTTTGAGCTATGGTGCTAATCGGTCAACAAAAATTTCTCCAAGTAAGGCCAACAAAAAAGTGTGGCGTGTTAAGTCACCTAATGCGGAAATTGCAGAATGTGACAAGCAAAAGGAGATCGAAAAGCCGGTTGTTGGTAATCTGGCTACTTCTAATGGTGATATTGTTATTGTTCAGCAGGGTTCGATGGTTAATGATCATGAGGCGAGCACAAGCAAGACCAAACCAAGGGATCCCAAATATACTCAACCTAAGTGGTGTCCTCCCAGTTTAACTAAGACCATGAAAAGGAGATTACAACGCATGAGGAACCACGAGAAGGCAGAGCATAACGAGGAGAGGCAAAAGGACGAATTTTTCAGTAAAATTCGGCCCATGGCACTCACAAAACAAGTGTGGAGGCCTAAACAAAAATAAAACACAAATGCTTCTACATTAGCTGCAGCAATACCTTCACCACCGAAAGAGGATGATGCAACCCCTATTACATCGTCCACACCACCTGAAACATCCCCTTCAATTGAGGAAACTTTAAGCCCAATATACACATTGGGAGATGAAGATGAGATGGTGGATTATGAATCTACGCCGGTTCAGGAAGGTATGGATATTAATATGGTATATTACTTACCTGCGAGTTTAGTGCTACACGTGAAGAAGGGAGGTAGCCAAGCTGGATTTTGGTCCTAAGATGCTATCTTGAGAAGCCAAGAGAACCGGTGAAACACACAAAGCCATTGTACCTCAAAGGTCATATTAACGGATCGCGGTTGCTAGGATGCTCGTTGATGGTGGTGCTGTGGTAAATCTTATGCCCTACTCGGTCTTCAAAAGTTGGGGTTAGATGATGATGCGTTGATGAAGACCAATATGGTACTTAATGGATTCGAGGGTAAAGAAAAGACAGAGGCCAAAGGTGTGATGTGCATGGAACTCACCATGGGAAGCAAAACTTTGGCCACCACATTCTTCATCGCCGAGGTGCAAGGTAACTATAATGTTATATTAGGTCGCGATTGGGTTCATGCTAACCAATGTGTGCCATCTACCATGCATCAATTTTTAATACAATGGATCGATGATGAGGTAGAAATCATTCACGCGGATAATTAAACTTGTGTTGCTTTGGCGATGCATCGGTGGATTGGAATCATCGATGTAACTTGCTTAACAGGCGTGACCTCTCGAAGTTTGATTTCCTTAGTGCTACAAGGAACAGGTTCATTCCATCTCTTTAAAGCCGATTGGTGGTAATCGGTTACAAGGTATGATGTGAACAAGAAGTTAAAATCAACAGCCGATATATAACTATCGCCCTTAGCATAAATATGGACGATACATAACCTGAGAAAAATAAATGGCCGATGGAGTGTTGACATCGTCCTTAGAACAAATACATTGCAAATTATTTTTCGGCACGCAAGTTTTGCCAAAAAACAGGGGGGCACGTGTTGACACCAGATTTTGGCATGGTTAAAAACATAATTGAGAAGGCCTCAAATGGAGAAGTGCTCAGAATGATAAAGTTTCGTATCGTCAAAAGGAGAAACTTTGATATTTGGGCCGTAGCCATCCGATCTCATATTTAAGGCCGAAGTTGTGTTTTGAGTATTTAGATTTTGTATTCAGAATACTATTCGGCTGATTACGCCCCCAAGATGGCATCATATGAGAAAAGTTCCTACACGGATTGTCTTCGTCTCGTCGAGACGATCGATTTTGATATAAGAAACGTCTAAATCGGAGTTCGTATGCAAAAATTAGAGCCGAAAATGCGCAGCTGCATCAGGATGCCCAGACACTCCGGGAATGATCATCCGGGTTTTGGATTTCTCCGAGGACGGCCGGACACTCCGGGGTTGTTTGTCCGGGTTTTGGATTTTTCTGCCGCAGACTTCGGAAAACAGCCTAAAACCCCCTCAAGATGGCCTCTGATCAAAAAACGTGTTTCCATCCGAGATTGTTTACCACCACAAAAAAGACCCGCAAAGTGCAGCCAGTTTAAACCGAACAGTTTTGGAAAGTTCGGATAAAACCAGTCGAATTTGACTAGGGTTTTGGGCGTGAATTGATGCAATTTTCTTGTAAGGAAAGCCTAGATGAATCCTTTTCTTGTGCAGGAAGTCCAGACGCCTCTTATATATGTTGGGGTGATGGCCGATTGAACAACACACAATCGCAAATCTCATCTACTTTTTACCCTAGTTTTACATCCTCCTTGTTCTATCTCTCTCGTTCTTCGTTCGTTCTTCTTTTGCAGGCGGCGATCCTCGAGGCTCTAGGGGCGGGCGAACCGACCTAGGGCAGCCATAGCCGCCCAGCGCCCAGACGGGATCCCTCCCGGCGCGTGGGGTTTGGTGCTCAAAGCACCCGCCGGATTGCTTGCGCATCGCGCTTCGGACGGGTCTCCTTGGCGTGAGCTGCGGTGCATCACCCTCGGCGTTGAAGGTACACGGTGGCGTGTTCGTGTCGCGAACAGTGCTTACGACAACGGTTAGCAGAGAACAACATGACATGATGTCATAACCCCGTTTAGCAATAAACATGCAACGTCTCGTGCCGTGCTCGGTCATGCCCTGTTGACCTCGCCATGTTCACCGTGCCTCGCGCCGCCGTGCCTGCTGCACCCTACCACGGCCGAGCCGCGCGCAACCACCACCTGTGGTCCTGCTTCCCTGAAGGCCTGCTGAACGCCGCCGCGACCTGCGTGCAGCGCCACCACGGCCGAGCCTTTACACGGCGTGCTGCCATTGCCGCTCCGCTGCTCCGTGCCGCCGCGCGCATGCGCGTCGATGCCATGCTGCCGCTCTCGCGCCATAACGTAGGGTACGCCTCCCGGCAACTCGCTTGGTGTCCACCACGCCGATGATGACGTCCATGGCACGAGCCACCGTCAGCTCATGCCAGCATCCGGCGCACGGTGGCCGTAACACTCGGACTGACTCACTGACAGGCGTGCTCCAGGTGCACCAAAAGATGGGATGAAAAGGAAGAAAGACGCGATGAGTAGGGGAGATAATATTGCCACGTGGGCAAACCATGCTGACTGAGCACAAAACCACGTCTTTTGTGCCTAGGGACGAAAAATATCCGGTTTGAAGAGTTGATGGTGCAAAATGTCGGGATTAGGAGTTGAGGGACCAAAACCGAATCAGTCAAAAGTTAAGAGACTAAAATGGACTTCTCTCTATATAGTAATACTCCTCCGTCCGAAATTACTTGTCATCAAAATGGATGAAAATGGATGTATCTAGAATTAAAATACATCTAGATACATCCATTTCAATAACAATATTTCTGACGGAGAATCTAAGACGTATTGTGTTAATTTGGAGTTTCGTTTACTTCTCTGTTCACAGTTTTATCTGAATTACTTTCTGATATCGACAAACCTTGTGTGTTTATCTGAAACTCATGTTTGCTGCAGAGATTTCAGACGATGCGTCCAGCGTGCTTCAATGCTGGAGGCAACGGAAGTACAATACCTTTGGAAGAACGAGTGACTTGAAGCTTGGCTGAGACAGGAAATTCAGGCCCTTACACAGGTATGGTGCTCCTCCATACTTGGTCTCAACACCCTGCTGCCATTCACTGATAAAGTTTTCAAAGTGTAAGCTGGAAACGAGCACCATACTACGAAAATTCTTTCATTAAACGATATAAACACCTACACTTAAAACAGGGGCTTGTAGGCCTGGTGACAGGGCTTTGCTATGGATCTGTCGATGAAATTCAGAAATGGAACGCTGAACAGGAAAAGGTAAGCATCTTTGAGAGGTTGATTCACTCAAGATTCGAGCTACAAGAGCTAGGGTTCGTCGCCAGCCGGAACACGGCGGCTTGGGGAACACCCCTGTTACAAGATATGCATCGCACCGATCCCGAATGGGGCATAAATAGCCAAGCAAAGTAGCTAGAGAGTGAGAAAAAGAAATAAAGTAGGCGTGGCTTTGTCGGAAAGCCAACAGCGATCTCAGTCTTCGGACAGCCGTCGGATGGCCGATCTGCGGTTAGGGATGTCTTGCCGTTGCGAAGCGGTACGGAGCGTTGATAGCCACAGGATGCAGATCGGGCGCACTCTGTTGCATCCGACAAGGAAAACAGACGAGCTACAGGAAAAAGTGTCGAGTTCTTCAGTTCCGTCAGGTTTAGGGCCTGACACCTGGACCCTGGGCACATGCCATGGTTTTTTTTTCATGGTAATACGTGTCTCATTTATATAGAATAAAGATCAAGTTACAAGGCACGTAAGCACCGACCATACATGATTGAAAAGATAGGAAAATCCTATGCAAAATACCAGCTCCTGTCCCTTTCCTTCGACACCACCAAGGCGGTCACCAAAGAGTAAAAAGACAGATCACCTCTTCGCCCAAGCTCGACGCGGCTCCATCGCTGATCAGCAGCTTTACGGAACTCCAAAGTAGTTTGCCAAAAGCAAAACCATAGCCGTTGAAAGAATCAGACCGGGGCAACATATGTCCCCAGACACGCCATCGAACTTCAGAACTGACACCCTCACATGATGACGACGTCGGAGAAGGAAACCAGAACTGCCCGCCTTCGATCACAGACCCAATACAAGATATTTCATCTTCCAGCTGTTACTTGCGTAGACAACCGCCTGCGCGTACTCCTGAACGACAAAACCTCCCTGCTCCACCATGACGTCGGAGACAACGCCACAGCAACGGGGACAGAGCAGAAGGAGAGACACACCTGATGGAGTCGCCGTCGCCGCCTCGTCAACACCATCCATGAACCCTAACGTTGTCGATCTGAGGGATCGACAAAGACACGATGCCATCAACTCCGAGACGCCGCCATGAAGGACACCGCCGGTGTGGGAGTGGGGTTGAGGAAGATTTATTCGTCGGCGCCGCTCCACCACCCCTAACGGCGCACCACGACCTACAAATCAAAACCTAACTACAGAGCGGAGGAAGGGTCCCCTCCCTCCTGCCGCCGGAGCAGCGGCCGAAGGGAGAGGGGGCCAGCGCACCGGCCGGTGGAGATCGGAGGAAAAGAGTTGCCTCGCCCTAGTCGCCTGGTGGCGGCGGCTAGGGTAGGAAACGATTGCCTCTCGCTATCTTTCCATGCCACGGTTGCCCTTTAAGAAAAAGGCTTTCGCCCCGCTATATTGATATAGCAACCGCCCGATACAACATAGAGTCCAATGCTGAGGCAAACAGCACAAGCATGCCCAAAAGAAACAAAAGAGAAAGAAGAGAGAAAATGAAGTCAACAGCGTCGGATCGATGAAAACGATGATAACCCAGAACCGTTGCGCCCACCGGAGATGTACCACCTCGCTCCAGGCACCTCGAACCTCCGCATACCAAGCAGCAACTTCAGGAAGGAACACAATGACGACGACGCTGCTGCCCGGACAGGTCCTAGGGTTTCCCCCGGTATGCGGAGGGGCGTGGGGAAGGGGAAGATCCGACACCCTTTAGGAAGGAACGATGGCGCCCACGGGCGTCACCGCGTCGGTGCCGGCAAGCCGGCCCGGATTTCTCCCATCCGCCAAACACCCACATGAAGGAAATATGCCCTAGAGGCAATAATAAAGTTATTATTTATTTCCTTATATCATGATAAATATTTATTATTCATGCTAGAATTGTATTAACCGGAAACATAATACATGTGTGAATACATAGACAAACAGATTGTCACTAGTATGCCTCTACTTGACTAGCTCGTTGATCAAAGATGGTTATGTTTCCTAGCCATAGACATGAGTTGTCATTTGATTAATGGGATCACATCATTAGGAGAATGATGTGATTGACATGACCCATTCCGTTAGCTTAGCACACGATCGTTTAGTATGTTGTTGTTGCTTTCTTCATG
The DNA here is from genome assembly GCA_021605205.1 of Aegilops longissima. Classification (NCBI taxonomy): domain Eukaryota; kingdom Viridiplantae; phylum Streptophyta; class Magnoliopsida; order Poales; family Poaceae; genus Aegilops; species Aegilops longissima. The sequence continues at coordinate 13,208,761 of CM038677.1, forward strand.
ACTTATACATGTTCCTATGACTAGGAGATTATGCAACTCCGTTTACGGAGGAACACTTTGTGTGCTACCAAACGCGTCAACGAATCGGGTGATTATAAAGGTGCTCTACAGGTGTCTCCGAAGGTACATGTTGGGTTGGCGTATTCGAGATTAGAATTTGTCACTCCGATTGTCGGAGAGGTATCTCTGGGCCCTCTCGGTAATACACATCACTTAAGCCTTGCAAGCATTGCAACTAATGAGTTAGTTGCGGATGATGTATTATGGAGCGAGTAAATAGACTTGTCGATGAACGAGATTGAACTAGGTATTGAGATACCGACGATTGAATCTCGGGCAAGTAACATACCGATGACAAAGGAACAACGTATGTTGTTATGCGGTTTGACCGATAAAGATCTTCGTAGAATATGTGGGAGCCAATATGAGCATCCAGGTTCCGCTATTGGTTATTGACTGGAGACGTGTCTCGGTCATGTCTACATTGTTCTCCAACCCATAGGGTCCGTGCGCTTAAGGTTTCGATGATGCTTATATTATGAGTTTATGAGTTTTGATGTACGAAGGAGTTCGAGTCCCGATCACATCCGAACATGACGAGGAGTCTCGAAATGGTCGAGGCGTAAAGATCGATATTATTGGACGACTATATTCGGACTTGGAAAGGTTCCAAGTGATTCGAGTATTTTTGAGTGTCGGAGAGTTACGAGAATTAGCGGGGAGTATATGGGCCTTATTGGGCCATACGGGAATAGAGGAGAGAGGCCGAAGGAAGGAGGCGCGCAGCCCCCTCTGGTCCGAATTGGACAAGGGTGCAGCCCCTTTCCTTCCTCCTCTCCCCTCTTTCCTTCTCTCCTACTCCAACAAGGAAGGGAGTCCTACTCCCGTGGGAGGAGGACTCCTCTGGCGCGCCCTCTGGCCGGCCGACCCCTCCCCTAGCTCCTTTATATCACGGGGCAGGGGGCACCTCTAGACACAACAACAATTGATCCCTTGGATCTCTTAGCGTGTCGGTGCCCCCTCCACCATAATCCACCTCGATAATATTGTAGCGGTGCTTAGGCGAAGCCTGCGGACGGTAGAACATCAAGATCGTCACCACTCCGTCGTCTTGTGGAACTCATCCCGACACTTTGCTGGATCGAGTCCGGGATCGTCATCGAGCTGAGCGTGTGCTAGAACTTCGGAGGTGCCGTGGTTTCGTGCTTGATCGGTCGGGCCGTGAAGGCGTCGACTACATCAACAGCGTTGTTATAACGCTTCGCTTTCGGTCTCGAGGGTGCGTGGACAACACTCTCCCCTCTCATTGCTATGCATCACCATGATCTTGCGTGTGCGTAGGAAATTTTTTGAAATTACTAAGTTCCCCAACAGTGGCATCCGAGCCTAGGTTTTATGTGTAGATGTTATATACACGAGTAGAACACAAGTGAGTTGTGGGCGATACAAGTCATACTGCTTACCAAATGTCATACTTTAGTTGGCGGTATTGTTGGATGAAGCGGCCCGGACCGACATTATGGAGTGCGCTTACGCCGAGACTGGTTCTACCATCGTGCTTTGCACAATTGGTTGGCGGTGTCTGTTTCTCCAACTCTAGTTGAACGAGTGTGGCTCGCCGGTCCTTGAGAAGGTTAAAACAACACTAACTTGACGAACTATCGTTGTGGTTTTGATGCGTAGGTAAAACGGTTCTTGCTCAGCCCGTAGCAGCCACGTAAAATTTGCAACAATATAGTAGAGGACGCCTAACTTGTTTTTGCAGGGCATGTAGTGATGTGATATGGTTAAGGCGTGATGAGATATAAGTTGTTGTATGAGATGATCATGTTTTGTTGAAGTTATCGGCAATCGGCGAAGCCCTATGGTTGTCTCTTTGTTGCATAAGATGCAAGTGCCAAATAATTGCTTTACTTTATCGTTATGCGATAGCAATAGTTGCAAGAGCAATAGTTGGTGAGACGATCATGTGACGACACATTGATATAGATCAAGATGATGAAGATCATGGTGTCGTGCCGGTGACGATAGAGATCATGACAGTACTTTGGAGATGGAGATCAAAGGCGCAAGATGATCATGGCCATATCATGTCACATATTTTGATTGCATATGATGTTTATCTGTTATACATCTTATTCTGTTTTGTTTGACGGTAGAATTTTAAGATGATCTCTCACTAATTATCAAGAAGTGTTCTCCACGAGTATGCACCGTTATGAAAGTTCTTCGTCTTTGAGACACCACGTGATGATCGGGTGTGATAGGCTCTACGTTCAAATACAACGGGTGCAAAACAGTTGCACACGCGAATACTCGAGTTAAACTTGGCGAGCCTAGCATATACAGATATGGCCTCGGAACACGGAGACCGAAAGGTCGAACGTGAATCATATAGTAGATATGATCAACATAGTGATGTTCTCCATTGAAAACTACTCCATCTCACGTGATGATCGGACATGGTTTAGTTGATTTGGATCACGTGATCACTTAGATGACTAGAGAGATGTCTGTCTAAGTGGGAGTTCTTAAGTAATATGATTAATTGAACTTAAATTTATCATGAACTTAGTCCTGGTAGTATTTTGCAAATTATGTTGTAGATCAATAGCTCGCGTTGTTGCTTTCATATGTTTATTTTGATATGTTCCTAGAGAAAATTGTGTTGAAAGATGTTAGTAGCAATGATGCGGATTGGATCCGTGATCTGAGGTTTATCCTCATTGCTGCACTGTAAGAATTATGTCCTTAATGCACCGCTAGGTGACGGACCTATTGCAGGAGCGATGCGACGTTATGAGCGTTTGGCTAGCTCAATATGATGACTACTTGATAGTTTAGTGCACCATGCTTAACGGCTTAGAATCGGGACTTCAAAGGCGTTTTGAGCGTCATGGACCATATGAGATGTTCCAGGAATTGAAGTTAAATATTTCAAGCAAATACCGAGTTGAGAGATATGAAGTCTCCAACAAGTTCTATGGCTAAAAGATGGAGGAGAATCGCTCAACTAGTGAGCATGTGCTCAGATTATGCAGGTACTACAATCGCTTGAATCAAGTGGGAGTTAATCTTCCAGATAAGATAGTGATTGACAGAGTTCTCTAGTCACCATCACCAAGTTAGTAGAACTTTGTGATGAACTATAGTAGGCAAGGGATGACGAAAACGATTCACAAGCTCTTCGTGATGTTGAAATCGACGAAGGTAGAAATCAAGAAAGAGCATCAAGTGTTGATGGTTAACAAGATCACTAGTTTCAAGAAAATGGCAAAGGGAAAGAAAGGGAACTTCAAGTAGAATGACAAGCAAGTTGTCACTCCCGCGAAGAAATCCAAAGCTGGACCAAAGCCTGAAACTGAGTGCTTCTACTGCAAAGGAAATGGTCACTGGAAGCGGAAATGCCCTGAATATTTGGTGGATAAGAAGGATGGCAAAGTGAACAAGGGTATATTTGATATACAGGTTGTTGATGTGTACCTTACTAGTGTTTATAGTAGCCCCTGAGTATTTGATACTTGTTCGGTTGCTAAGATTAGTAACTCGAAACAGGAGTTACAGAATAAACAAAGACTAGTTGAGGGTGAAGTAACGATGTGTGTTGGAAGTGATTCCAAGATTGATATGATCATCATCGTACACTCCCTATATTTTCGAGATTAGTGTTGAACCAAAATAATTGTTATTTAGTGTTTGCGTTGAGCATAAATATGATTAGATCATGTTTATTGCGATACGATTATTCATCTAAGACAGAGAATAAATTGTTATTCTGTTTACATGAATAAAACCTTCTATGGTCATACACCCAATGTTGATGGTTTATTAAGTCTTGATCATGGTGATACACATATTCATAATATTGATGACAAAAGATGCAAAGTTGATAATGATAGTGCAACTTATTTGTGGCACTGTCGTTTGGGTCATATTGGTGTAAAGCGCATGAAGAAACTCCATAAAGATGGATTTTCGAAATCACTTGGTTATGAATCATTTGATGCTTGCGAACCGTGCCTTTTTGGCAAGATGACTAAAACTCTGTTCTCCGGAACAATGGAATGAGCTACTGACTTGTTGGAAATAATACATGCCGATGTATGCGGTCCAATGAGTGTTGATGCTCGTGGCGAGTATCGTTATTTTCTGACCTTCACAAATGATTTGAGCAGATATGAGTATATCTACTTAATGAAACACAAGTCTGAAACATTTGAAAAGTTCAAAGAATTTCAGAGTAAAGTGGAGAATCATCATAACAAGAAAATAAAGTTTCTACGATCTGATCGTGGAGGAGAATATTTGAGTTACGAGTTTGGCCTTCATATAAAACAATGAGGAATAGTTTCACAGTTCACGCCACCTGGAACACCACAGCGTTATGGTATGTCCGAACGTCGTAACCGCACTTTATTGGATATTGTGCGATCTATGATGTTTCTTATTGGTTTACCACTATCGTTTTGGGGTTATGCATTAGAGACAGTTGCATTCACTTTAAAAGGGCACCATCAAAATCAGTTGAAACAACGCCTTATGAACTGTGGTTTGGCAAGAAACCAAAGTTGTCGTTTCTTAAAGTTTGGGGCTGCGATGCTTATGTGAAAAAGCTTCAACCTAATAAGCTCGAACCCAAATCGGAGAAGTGCGTCTTCATAGAATACCCAAAGGAAACTGTTAGGTACACCTTCTATCACAGATCCGAAGGCAAAATATTCGTTGCTAAAATGGATCCTTTCCAGAGAAGGAGTTTCTCTCGAAAGAAGTGAGTGGGAGGAAAGTACAGCTTGATAAGGTAATTGTACCTTCTCCCGAATTGGAAAGTAGTTTATCACAGAAATCAGTTCCAGTGATTCCTACACCAATTAGTGAGGAAGCTAATGATATTGATCATGAAACTTCAGATCAAGTTACTACCGAACCTCGTAGGTCAACCAGAGTAAGATCCGCACCAGAGTGCTACGGTAATCCTATTCTGGAAGTCATGTTACTTGACCATGACGAACCTACGAACTATGAGGAAGCGATGATAAGCCCAGATTCCACAAAATGGCTTGAGGCCATGAAATCTGAGATGGGATCCATGCATGAGAACAAAGTATGGACTTCGGTTGACTTGCCCGATGATCGGCAAGCCATAGAAAATAAATGGATCTTCAAGAGGAAGACGGACACTGATAGTAGTGTTACTATCTACAAAGCTCGACTTGTTGTGAAAGGTTTTTCGACAAGTTCAAGGTGTTGAATACGATGAGATTTTCTCACTCGTATCGATGCTTAAGTCTGTCCGAATCATGTTAGCAATTGCCACATTTTATGAAATCTGGCAAAAGGATGTCAAAACTGCATTCCTTAATGGATTTATTAAAGAAGAGATGTATATGATGCAACCAGAAGGTTTTGTCAATCCTAAAGGTGCTAACAAAGTGTGCAAGCTCTAGCAATCCATTTATGGACTGGTGCAAGCCTCTCGGAGTTGGAATATACGCTTTGATGAGTTGATCAAAGCATATGGTTTTATACAGACTTTTTGAGAAGCCTGTATTTACAAGAAAGTGAGTGGGAGCTCTGTAGCATTTCTAATATTATATGTGGATGACATATTGTTGATTGGAAATGATATAGAAATTCTGGATAGCATGAAAGGATACTTGAATAAGAGTTTTTCAAAGCAAGACCTCGGTGAAGCTGCTTACACATTGAGCATCAAGATCTATATAGATAGATCAAGACGCTTGATAAGATTTTTCAATGAGTACATACCTTGATAAATTTTTTGAAATAGTTCAAAATGGAATAGTCAAAGAAGGAGTTCTTGCCTGTGTTGCAAGGTGTGAAGTTGAATAAGACTCAAGACCCGACCATGGCAGAAAATAGAAAGAGAATGAAAAGTCATTCCCTATGCCTCAGTCATAGGTTCTATAAAGTATGCTATGTTGTGAACCAAACCTATTGTATACCTTGCTCTGAGTTTGGCAAAGGAATACAATTTTGATCTAATAGTAGATCACTGGACAGCGGTCAAGAATATCCTTAGTGAGGACTAAGGAGATGTTTCTCGATTATGGAGGTGATAAAAGAGTTCGTTGTAAAAGTTACATCGGTGCAAACTTTTACACTGGTCCAGATGACTCTAAGTCTCAATTTGGATACATATTGAAAGTTGGAGCAATTAGCTAGAGTAGCTCCACGCAGAGCATTGAAGACATAGAATATTTGCAAAATACATACGGCTCTGTATGTGACAGACCCGTTGACTAAACTTCTCTCACGAGCAAAACATGATCATACCTTAGTACTCTTTTGGGTGTTAATTACATAGCAATGTGAACTAGATTATTGACTCTAGTAAACCCTTTGGGTGTTGATCACATGACGATGTGAACTATGAGTATTATCACATATAGATGTGAATATTGGTGTTGAATCACATGATGATGAGAACTAGATTATTGACTCTAGTGCAAGTGGGAGACTGAAGGAAATATGCCCTAGAGGCAATAATAAAGTTATTATTTATTTCCTTATATCATGATAAATGTTTATTATTCATGCTAGAATTGTATTAACCGGAAACATAATACATGTGTGAATACATAGACAAACAGATTGTCACTAGTATGCCTCTACTTGACTAGCTCGTTGATCAAAGATGGTTATGTTTCCTAGCCATAGACATGAGTTGTCATTTGATTAACGGGATCACATCATTAGGAGAATGATGTGATTGACATGACCCATTCCGTTAGCTTAGCACACGATCGTTTAGTATGTTGTTGTTGCTTTCTTCATGACTTATACATGTTCCTATGACTATGAGATTATGCAACTCCTATTTACCGGAGGAACACTTTGTGTGCTACCAAACGTCGCAACGTAACTGGGTAATTATAAAGGTGCTCTACAGGTGTCTCTGAAGGTACATGTTGGGTTGGCGTATTTCGAGATTAGAATTTGTCACTCCGATTGTCGGAGAGGTATCTCTGGGCCCTCTCGGTAATACACATCACTTAAGCCTTGCAAGCATTGCAACTAATGAGTTAGTTGCGGGATGATGTATTACGGAACGAGTAAAGAGACTTGCCGATAACGAGATTGAACTAGGTATTGAGATACCGACGATCGAATCTCAGGCAAGTAACATACCGATGACAAAGGGGACAACGTATGTTGTTATGCGGTTTGACCGATAAAGATCTTCGTAAAATATGTGGGAGCCAATATGAGCATCCAGGTTCCGGTATTGGTTATTGACCGGAGACGTGTCTCGGTCATGTCTACATTGTTCTCGAACCCGTAGGGTCCGCACGCTTAAGGTTTCGATGACAGTTATATGAGTTTATGAGTTTTGATGTACCGAAGTATTTCGGAGTCCCAGATGAGATCAGGGACATGACGAGGAGTCTCGAAATGGTCGAGACATAAAGATCGATATATTGGACGACTATATTCGGACTTGGAAAGGTTCCGAGTGATTCGGTATTTTTGGAGTACCGGAGAGTTACGGAATTCGCCAGGGGAGTATATGGCCCTTATTGGGCCATACGGGAATAGAGGAGAGAGGCCGAAGGAAGGAGGCGCAGCCCCCTCTGGTCCGAATTGGACAAGGGTGCAGCCCCTTTCCTTCCTCCTCCCCTCTTTCCTTCTCTCCTACTCCAACAAGGAAGGAGGAGTCCTACTCCGGTGGGAGGAGGACTCCTCCCGCGCCTCTCCCTGGCGGCCGACCCCTCCCCTGGCTCGTCTATATACGGGGGCAGGGGGGACCTCTAGACACAACAACAATTGATCCCTTGGATCTCTTAGCCGTGTGCGGTGCCCCCCTCCACCATAATCCACCTCGATAATATTGTAGCGGTGCTTAGGCGAAGCCTTGCGACTGTAGAACATCAAGATCGTCACCACGCCGCCGTGCTGACGGAACTCATCCCCGACACTTTGCTGGATCGGAGTCCGGGGATCGTCATCGAGTTGAACGTGTGCTAGAACTTGGAGGTGCCGTAGTTTCGGTGCTTGATCGGTCGGGCCGTGAAGACGTACGACTACATCAACCGCGTTGTTATAACGCTTCCGCTTTCGGTCTACGAGGGTACGTGGACAACACTCTTCCCTCTCGTTGCTATGCATCACCATGATCTTGCGTGTACGTGGGAAATTTTTTAAAATTACTACGTTCCCCAACACCACAACCCCAAACGGTCCGACGCGCTCCACCAAACAAGCCACCCACGAACATGCGCCACCACGGTCTTGCCATCATCACCGCCGCCTCACCGTGGTCATCGAAGCGAGACCGACGAGGACGAGAGGGAGCAGCCGGGAACGAGGGACAGCAGCGAGAGCAGCCACGCCGGGGGAGACAACCTCTACCGCCATCGGCGGTCACCGACCGGACGCGGCGAGGGGAGCGTACCAGGCCCTCGAGGGCCGGCCGAGCCCAAACGGGGCTCGTGAAGCACCCGTCGCCGAGCTGCAGTAGACGTGCCACCGTCTCCACCACCCCTCGCACGAGCCGCGCCACCACCGCCCCCGCCGGAGCCGCCGCAGGCGAGACCGAAGTCGAGCTGCCCAGACCAGATGGGGCCCAAAAGGGCCCAGATCTGGGCCGGGAGGGCGCCGCCAGCATCCACCGCGCCAGCGCGCCGCCAAGTGGCTGCACCGCCGCCTCTAGGCCACCCGGAGCTGCACCGCCAAGAGCAGCCGCCCCAGCCGGAATCGCCGACGACCGAGGAGCACCGCCGTGGGACGCCACCACCCGAGCCGTGGCACCGCGCGCGGGGAAGGGACGGCCGCCGCCGCCACCAACACCACGCGGGAAGGGTCCGGTGGCGCAGGCCGGCGGCGGAGGGAGGAGGGGAACGGGAGGGGAGGCGCCTGGGGTGGGGAGATGTGCCCCCGGTCGCCTTGCTCGGGAGGCGACGCGGGGGGTGGGCTGGGAGGGAGGAGGGAGGCGCGGCGTGCGCGGCCGGCGGCCGGAGGTGCGTGAGGGGAGGGGAGGGGGCCGCCGGCGGCGGCGGAGCGGGGGGAACCCTAGGAGCGGGTCAGGAGCCGTATGCTTTAGCTGTTTTTGATTTTTCTGTAATGGAGCCCACGGTTGCCCTTTTCTAGCTCCAGGCCGGCCAGACAGTCGGTCTACTCTGGATGAATGGGCGCCAAGAAATAGCACTGTGTTCACTTCGTCGTATGTTCATGAATGGCCCGTGGCTGAACAGGGTGGCCTTCTAGCTATGCAGCACACCATGCCAATGGTTGTGTATGGTAAGGGTGTAGAAAAGCTCAATAGTGTGGTGTAGTTTTTGAAGTTCAAAACAACTGCGGAGTCTTAGTTTTGTTTACAGAAAGAAACTATGTGTGGTTATTGTAATTTACCAGCTCCCAAGAAGTTGAACAATGGTGGTAAATGGCCGTCCATTTGGCAAGCAGGTCTTGGGATCCCGCAGTTCATCGAAGAATGGATGGGCACAAGCGCCAACCTGCAAGGATAACCAAAAACTGCCTAGTCAGAGTAGTACTCACCACCTTTTTCAAGGATTTTTCTTCTTCGTTCATGAATATAGCAGGGCCGTGATTCGTAGATGCCAGGGTAACACAACACTTTCCTTAGAAGTAATCAAATTGTACTTTATATAGAGAAAAGTGTACTCCCTCCGTCCCATAATATAAGAACAAGCATTACGTTCTTATATTGTGGGATTGAGGGAGTAGAATTTAGCGTTAGCAAGCAATGAATCTGTACTGATTTATTTATTGTCTGGTTCAAATAGCCCAAGGATAAAATCATTCTTAGAGCTGTACAGGACAGATTTATGAGTACTGACACAAGATCAACTGCTTCAGTTGGCATGGCATGAGCTTGTCCAAAAGCTGCGTGCAGAAGACAAATTAGGCGAGCAGGTTACAGAAGTTTAGGCTAACTGAATACAAATAGTGGGGCTACGTACTAACCCTGTGCGTGCCAGGGGTGAGCTTCTATCCGAGGGAATTTGAATGCAGAGTAGTTTGGGTTCATGCATCTGACTTATTCTCTTGTTGGGATACCAAAATCTCTGCAACAAACATGAATTCCACTTTCGAACAAAGGATGGGGCCAGAGGTATCTTATCAAAAAGGGAAAAAATAAAAAAAAGCTGAGGAAAAAAGCAAGATCAAAACAGAACACTCAACCGACCTAGAAGACTGAAAACAAGCTATAGACTACCGAGTAAAATGCATTCGTGGTCATTGAACTTGTCGTATATGCTCACTTTGGTCATTATACTTAAGAATACGGTCATTATATACGTGTTGAGGTGATAATCCGGTCACTGGCAGATGCATCTATTTTGACCGGTCAACCCACCCACCTGGCGTCATTTTCTCAATCTGTCATGTGGGCCCTGCGTGTCAGCGGTGGAAGAAAGAAAATCTGTCATGTGGGCCCTGCGTGTCAGCGGTGGAAGAAAGAAGGCGAGGGAAAATAAAATTACACGAATGGAATGGAGATTCAAACCCCAGACCTCAAGCATTACAGAGGACCAAGCTAACCAGTTGACCCACCGTCAGGTTGTGATTGCCTAGAGGAAACAATCCTTTTTATACGACTCTGCATCCCTGCATTCACGTCGCAACTATGTGATGCGTTTTTTTTTTCGTGCGAGCCATTGGGATTTACTCCTAAACCATAATCGTTTCACGTGGCTTCACTGGTTGATTCTTCCGAGATTATGATTGTAACATTCAGCCATTAGGATTTTTTTCTTGCCTTGTGGTTTGTTTTCAACGTATGCACAATCTGAATATTCAAAGAATAGTAGGTACATCCATACTGAACAAAAAGAAAATTTAAGTCCTAATGCAATCTAGATGGTGAGTCCTATGTATTGAGTATTTTTTTAAAAATAAAAAAATGTACGAGTATAGAGTACTGCCAATACCACAGTCTGAATGTTCAAAGAATAGTAGGTACGTCCATACTGAACAAAAAATATTAAGTCCTAGTGCAATCTTGACGGTGAATCCTATGTATGTGTAAATTTTTTAAATAAAAATATGTAGGAGTACATAGTACTGTGCTAACACTGCTTTAAATCTCAAAAGGATCAACCACTAAAACCATTATGATTTAGGAGTAAATCCTAATGGCTCGCACGTACAAAAAAAATTGCACCGAATACCTGCCACCTGAATGCAATGTTGGCAGATGTAGAGCCGTATAAATACATTGTTTCCTTTTTTTTTGAACGGGGAAAGGCACCCATGGTGCCAACTTCATTCAACTCAGTAACAGTGTACAACATGAAATACAACTCCCTAAATGTTGCAAGAAGACAGAGTGGAGATGACAGGGCAAGTTGAGCGAGAATGAGTTGGACTAAAACAACTAAAAACAGGTCCTGTTGCTCTGGTGAGAACCTGATGAGCTACATTGTGGGCTATGCCATTGATCTCTCTGGATATATGGAACACCTGCGATTGCAACTGTCGAGTGGTGTTGTAGAACTCTGCAATGAGCTTTTTAATTGACCAAGGAATCGCATCAGCCAAGACATTTTTGCTTGCTGCTGCTTTAGCCAAAGAGAGATTATCAGTGAGGAATGTAGGTTGGCTAATCTGCAAAAGTTGAGTCACCCTCGCAGCAAGAACAAGGGCATGCGCTTCCGCTTGTAATGGAGAAAAGGTGGGCTCGGTCGAGGCTTGAATTTGGACCTGCATGCTCCTTTGATCCTGCAAAAAATTAAGATAGACACCAATACCCGTGGCTGTTTGTCCATGCGTTAGACCTGGGATCTTTGTGCATTTAAAAGAAGCATCAGAATAAATTTTTGCCCCCGAAATAAGAAGATCCGTCCTAATAGTTTGTCCCTGCAGCGGCAAAAGAGTGAAGTTTGTAGTATTTTGCTGAAGAGAATAAGTCTTTGCGCCATCAGGAGAGGCATCATTAAGTTTACTGCTTTCATCCAACGCCATGGTAGCCATAAAAACCTGATGAGGAGAAGAATTTTTTCTACCAAAAAGGCAATCATTCCTTGATTTCCAAATGCACCATAAGAAATTAAAAATATTTGGGATTGATGCATGAGAGTGATTCATGGTCATAAGAGCATGGATAAGAGTCTGTATAGAATGATGAACTTTAATTAAGATATCAGTCCTAAAATATCAAGGATGCGCAAACTATGCAGCTCTAGCAAATGCACAATTGAAAAACAAATGCAATTCATCCTCATCTTGAGCACAGCGACAACACTCTTTATCAATATGACTAGAGAAACGAGATGCTCTTAAACCTGTAGGGAGGGCCTTGCGAAGTAATCTCCAAGAAAATGTTTGAACCCTAGGAGGCATATTGTTTCCTCAAAGTAATCACCAAGGTTGACTAGTGCAGCTGGTTGGCCGGCGCATCTAAAAGCGCGACGAGCCTGGTTCGAATCTTCACTTGCAAGCTCCAGATGTAGTGGGCTGGAACACACCTTAGAACTAGGCGCTGCCGGTCGCAGAAATAGTGCTCAATGTTAATCCAAGGAGGCGTGGCTTTGGAACCAGCAATAAGGGCATTTCTAACTGATCCCTTATAGCCGATTAGAGGAGTAAAAAAATCTTATTTTACTATTTTATAGCTGGCACCTAACCGATCCCTGGTAAAAACTTTACTCCGGCCCCGCCTTTCCCCCTAAATTTACTCCATCGCTAGGCGGCTGAGTAAAAGTCACGCCTTCCCCTCGCGCCTCGGCCCCTGTATATTCACCGGCGACTGCCCGTCGGCCCCGCCGCTACCTCGTTCCCTCACTTGCCCCCCCGCCGCCCTTCTACCCGACATTGAGCCCGTTCGGCCCCTGTCGTCGAAATCAAGGTGAAAAGTCGTCGCCTTGATTCGTCATATTGCTTTGTTGTTTCTTCTTTTTTTGTCGGCTGCCGCATCTCACTATGCTTGCACACCACTACAAGTCATTCACTCTCGTTGTCGCTGGCCTGTTTGGTCTAAACGACACCAGCCACTACACCACCACCGCACCACAAAGTGCTCGACGAATTGCCTAGATGAGTTTTTTTTTTGTTTCTTTGTGAACCGAGCCGTTTGGATTGAGCCTAGTTGTTTGAATTGTAAATGAAGAGATTGAGGGAGAGCCCCTGTATATTCACCGGCGACTGCCCGCCGGCCCCGCCGCTACCTCGTTCCCTCACTTGCCCCCCGCCGCCCTTCTTCCCGACATTGAGCCCGTTCGGCCCCTGTCGTCGAAATCAAGGTTGCCTTGATTCGTCATATTGCTTTTTTGCTTCTTCTTTTTTTGTCGGCTGCCGCATCTCACTATGCTTGCACACCACTACAAGTCATTCACTCTCGTTGTCGCCGGCCTGTTTGGTCTAAACGACACCAGCCACTACACCACCACCGCACCACAAAGTGCTCGACGAATTGCCTAGATGAGTTTTTTTTTTGTTTCTTTGTGAACCGAGCCGTTTGGATTGATCCTAGCTGTTTGAATTGTAAATGAAGAGGTTGAGGGAGAGCCCCTGTATATTCACCGACGACTGCCCGCCGGCCCCGCCGCTACCTCGTTCCCTCACTTGCCCCCCGCCGCCCTTCTTCCCGACATTGAGCCCGTTCGGCCCCTGTCGTCGAAATCAAGGTGAAAAGTTGTCGCCTTGATTCGTCATATTGCTTTGTTGCTTCTTCTTTTTTTGTCGGCTGCCGCATCTCACTATGCTTGCACACCACTACAAGTCATTCACTCTCGTTGACGGCCTGTTTGGTCTAAACGACACCAGCCACTACACCACCACCGCACCACAAAGTGCTCGACGAATTGCCTAGATGAGTTTTTTTTGTTTCTTTGTGAACCGAGCCGTTTGGATTGAGCCTAGCTGTTTGAATTGTAAATGAAGAGGTTGAGGGAGAGCCCCTGTATATTCACCGGCGACTGCCTGCTGGCCCCGCCGCTACCTCGTTCCCTCACTTGCCCCCCGCCGCCCTTCTTCCCGACATTGAGCCCGTTCGGCCCCTGTCATCGAAATCAAGGTGAAAAGTCGTCGCCTTGATTCGTCATATTGCTCTGTTGCTTCTTCTTTTTTTGTCGGCTGCCGCATCTCACTATGCTTGCACACCACCACAAGTCATTCACTCTCGTTGTCGCCGGCCTGTTTGGTCTAAACAACACCAGCCACTACACCACCACCGCACCACAAAGTGCTTGACGAATTGCCTAGATGAGTTTTTTTTTGTTTCTTTGTGAACCGAGCCGTTTGGATTGAGCCTAGCTGTTTGAATTGTAAATGAAGAGGTTGAGGGAGAGCCCCTGTATATTCACTGGCGACTGCCCGCCGGCCCCGCCGCTACCTCGTTCCCTCACTTGCCCCCGCCGCCCTTCTTCCCGACATTGAGCCCGTTCGGCCCCTGTCGTCGAAATCAAGGTGAAAAGTCGTCGCCTTGATTCGTCATATTGCTTTGTTACTTCTTCTTTTTCTGTCGGCTGCCGCATCTCACTATGCTTGCACACCACTACAAGTCATTCACTCTCGTTGTTGCCGGCCTGTTTGGTCTAAACGACACCAGCCACTACACCACCACCGCACCACAAAGTGCTCGACGAATTGCCTAGATGAGTTTTTTTTTGTTTCATTGTGAACCGAGCCGTTTGGATTGAGCCTAGCTGTTTGAATTGTAAATGAAGAGGTTGAGGGAGAGCCCCTGTATATTCACCGGCGACTGCCCGCCGGCCCCGCCGCTACCTCGTTCCCTCACTTGCCCCCCGCCGCCCTTCTTCCCGACATTGAGCCCGTTCGGCCCCTGTCGTCGAGATCAAGGTGAAAAGTCGTCGCCTTGATTCGTCATATTACTTTGTTGCTTCTTCTTTTTTTGTCGGCTGCCGCATCTCACTATGCTTGCACACCACTACAAGTCATTCACTCTCGTTGTCGCCGGCCTGTTTGGTCTAAACGACACCGGCCACTACACCACCACCGCACCACAAAGTGCTCGACGAATTGCCTAGATGAGTTTTTTTTTTTTGTTTCTTTGTGAACCGAGCCGTTTGGATTGAGCCTAGCTGTTTGAATTGTAAATGAAGAGGTTGAGGGAGATGGCCTTGGAGAACTTGTCGTCGTCCGAAGAGGAAGAAGACGACGATGACTTTGACACAGTTTTAGACATGATTTTCAGTGATGATGTTCGACGGCCTAGGAGATGATCACAGTTTGGCCACATACACATCAATCATGATAGAGCGGAGGGTCATGGCAAGATCATGAGAGACCACTTTAACCCAAAGCCAACCTACCCAGAGAAGTACTTTCACCGCATACACATCAATCGTGATAGAGCGGAGGGTCATGCCAAAATCATGAGACTACTTTGACCTAAAGCCAACCTACCCAAACAAGTATTATTGCCACAAGTCTTTATCTCGTTGAGAGATATGGATTAGTTCAAGCTCAAGAAATGCATGTGAAGCGATAAGGGCAAGCCCTCTGCCCTCTGATAAAGTGCATTGCGGCTATTCAAGTCTTGGTATACGAGTGTTCGTGATTTGCTTGAACATTCAAATTTATATTTAGTTTCTATATGTGTGCTAATATGTACGTAGTTGCAATATACTAGAATTGCAAAGTTACAAAAAATTTACATATAGGGGATCAGCTAGGTCCGGCCAAAACTTGGTGGGTTTACTCCACCGGATACTCCACTACTTTTGGGGGACAGTTAAAAATGTCCTAACATGGCACGGACGATCCTTGAAGGATTTGGCATCATTATGCGCAGCCATGGCACACATGCCCAGGCCGCCACTCTTCTTAGGCAGTATCACTTGCTTCTGCCAATTAGGTTGCTAGACAGGCTACGAGACAGGCCATAAAAGAGAGAGGGGTGAACTGTGAAACCGTCTCTTTTCTTCAGATTTTTCTCAGATTTCTAGTCTTGACACACCAACCCCTCTCGTGCGACCGCGGAGCGGGAGGACCTGGCGGTGGAGCTTGCCGAGGGGTACCCAAGAGAGTACGGTGGCTCTGGCTGCTCTACAACAAGCTGTACTTGCTCCCTCCGGCTATCTCCAACATGGACGCACCAGGAGTAGCAGTACGCACTTCGCTTCTGCCTGCAAGGGAAAATGCAGTACAATCCCAGTCACATCCTTCCTCCCTGAGTGGCACGAAAAGCTACAATTAGAATCGATCGCTACGCCTTAGCTATTATAAGCCTGAAGAAGAGGATATACAGTCCTTCCTCTCCGACATGGATGCGCCGAGAGAAGATAATCAAAGTCAGATGTCATCTTCACCAGAGCTTCTCCCAGACTGGATATCAAAATCGAGTACCAAGCTATCATTATCGTCTGCACAAAAGGCGTCCGCATTCAATCCCCTTCTCTTGCAATGCCGACAACTCACGGACTGCATCAGACAGCTCCCCAGTGAAGTAACTGCCGCTTCGATTGATCAGAATTACCCTTCAGTGCTACCAGCACATATTGCCCGTTGCTGAGATGGAGATTTGCTCTCAGCCTCGCGACAGCGATGGTCTCGACAACTGCCAAGACAGCAACCTCAAGGCGACATCGGTCGCAAGTCGCACTTCGTAATCTTCCCATATACTCCCTCCGTTCCGAATTACTTGTCGCACGTATGGATGTATCTAGATGTATTTTAGTTCTAGATACATCCATTTCAGCGACGAGTAATTTGGAACGGAGGGAGTATTTGGGATCTCGATGGTTTTGCCCTTGGAGTAATACAGGTATAAACATGGAGTGTCCTCCTTTAATGGACACCACGACTTCAGATCTTCAGGAAACTGCAGGGGTAGAATAGAGTGTGAGAAATGATCACTCTCTTGAAGAAAAGTAGCTCCAGCAGAAGGGTGCAGGAAGATAAGTAATGGCATACCAGAACGAGCTTCAGTTGGACAACTTCCAGCATTGGATTAACTTTCCACACCCTGTCAACAAGAAACTCGAGCCTTTAATCGACATATTCTGCTTTGTTTACTTTACAAAGTAGTGAAACATAAACATAGGCTTTTGAAGTTCCAACATACTTCCAGAAAGGAAAGAACATTCAAGAACTTTGATCGCCACAGGCATAAAAGGCTTAAGAGTCAACTCAGCATCAACTGCTTGCTGCACGTAAAATAATTATGTATTTAGTGCCACCAACAGCAGATAAGATTATGCTACGTACGGTGAAAATACTCGACACATGTTTACCTCCAAAACAAGGAGATTTCGTTAATCTGCATGCCACCGACGAAGCAAATGAACTACCATGCTCTGCCTAAGGCTCAAGTCTTAATGATACAGTTACAAAGTGTTTACAGGAGTTCTACAGGCTGGGTTGAGAAGGATTGGTTGTTACACGGCAGAAAATGAAGGAAACAACCATTGTTTTTAAGGCGACCTGCCTTAGACGATTAGGAGATAAGGTGCCCTGTCAGCGCCTTACAAATATGCCCACCTTAGATGCTTAGGCCTTAGGCACTTAGGCGTCGCCTAGGCGCTAGAACGGGTGGTGCTCGCATTAGGTCACCTTACTGCCTTATAAACAATGGAAACAACATAAAAAAAGTAACCCAAGTTCCAACTGTTTGTGTCAACCCATGCCTTGGATTGCGACTACTTCAGAGTTATACTCGCAATCCAAGGCATGGGCTGACACAAACACTGTGCTTGGCACATAGGTAATACTTGCTGTTGGGCCCTTACCAGATACAATTGCCAAGCTCCAGGCCAGAGCGAGGCTTTCAGCATCAACATGCCATTGAAGCAAATCTCCTCTCCTGTCTTTCACAGGCTGGCTTGTTCACATGCATTCTTCTATGTTTGGGGCACTGCAATAGGTGTAATCTAATTAAGATAAGAAATCAGGATAACAGAGCAGTGTTGATAGTAGTGAATCTTCTATGCAATCATATAATTGAATGGCAACCATACGGTCAATCTCACATATTTCTCCTTCTAACAACTAAAATCTAGTCAGCTCTATTTGCATGCAACTGAGATACTAAGCATATGGAAGCATGTAGATCTTCTTTTACTCAAATGGCATTGTCAATTGTCATCAACAACACCGGCCAACATCGAGCTAGAGTTACTAGGGATGCAAACATGTGTCCTATCAGATGTGTACATGGAATTACAGAGTCAAGTATGTATTTCAAGCAACTCCGGGTAAAAAATTATCATATGTTAGAAACTTACCATATATTCTTGAATGAAATTTTGGTATCTATTGAACTTCGTAATTTGCTACTTGACTAGTAAAATATTAGAATTCGACTGTTGTCAATTTATGGATCTGGTTGGATACTATTTGCTCCTAGCAAACCCCCTAAGATTACCAATTTTTAATTAACTAGTGGAAACAATTTCTGAAGGTCAAGGATAAATATGGGACACTGGTATACATTTAAGCTTTCAGATGTAAATTTCTCTATAGTAAAAGGGTAACATGGTATGCAATTCAGCAAGTATATGGCCTATTAAATAATGTGTACCTGCAGGGAGGCATCAAAGGAGCTAATCCATTGCCTCATCTTCAATCACTATATTCTGCAATGACAACAGGAGTTTATGGAGTTTCTCCCCTGCATCCACTTGGGTAGCCCATCCGTGTCTGGCACATTGTACCTTACAAACTGAGAGTGCTTTTCAATCCTTGCAGCTAACTCTGTAACATAAACATATTCACAGTTCCATACGGACAGTCAACAATCACACGCTGTAATCCATTGTATGCATTAGCACCTACCTATGGAGGTGAAGTTTCACCTTACAAAAGATTTTACAGCCAACATAATATATTTTTGATCCCTTGGTACTTGTATATGACCAAAATTTCCCACTCTTGCTTTAAGAAAAAACATGCCCAGATGTTTCAGTCCCTAAGTTCCACTTTGTAGTAAAGGGACCTAACGATGTTAATTGTCTGCAATCGAGATAAAAAAGCCAATGAGCATGCACCCTTGCGATTCATACTGCAGCGGACTTGTTTTCGTTATTTCTTAAGAACATCAACTCCAATTGTCCTGCCCCTGTTTCCCCCCATTTGTACACCTCAGTGCTAACCTACAGAAGTTAATTATACGCAAACTAAAGAAAAGCCAATGAGCTAACTCATCAGTCCTTCAGACTACTGGATTTCACATTCAGCAAGCTTGTTCTTTCAGATAATTTGATTTGCGCAAAATCATGCAACGACATGTTAGCAACAGTTTCAAACATGTAACCCGCCTCTTCACTAATTTGACTTAACCCGCCTCTTCACTAGAATGAGTATGAAACAGAACCTATACAGTATGAACCTATAAAGTATAGGACAACGACATATACAGCTAGTGACCAGGAAAATTTATAGATGTTTTGTTGCCGATGCTGAATTACTCTATAGAGTATGAATCTGCTACATTTAGCATTTCCTGCAAATCACAGTTTCTGACATGATCTATCACCGTACGCTCCTAGAGGCTACTAGCCTACTATACCAATGAAAAATATGGTCTAGCAAACAAAGTCCAGTCATTCTGAATATACTAATGCTCTAGCCGGTGTACATAATTCATTCACTGATTACATTTTCTTTCTTTCTACAGAAGGCTTTCAGCATTAGAGGCTGGTCCTACCAAAGAGCATACTGTATGACACATAACCTAATTAACATTGGATTAAAAAAAAAGCTAATTGCCCAATATAAAAGAAGTCTCGAAGGCTGAAAAGGAAAGCACCTTGTGGGGAAAGTGCATCGATCTCTAGCTTTTGCTGGAAGACTGCTTTCAGCCATTATATTTTGCACATCGGTAGATGACAAGGAGGGAAGAGAGTTAATGCACAAAAAGATGTAGCCAAAAGAATCAAAGTACTCTAGTTGGCAAGGGCTACCTCGTCATGTTGAATGGTAGATATCGGCACACTATGCAACGATGATAGACGGCTTTTCCTGCAAAAAGGATGGTTAACACAGAATTAAAATGGATTCAAAATACATGGCTAATTGCCCAGTATCAAAGAAGTCATGAAGGCTGAAAAGGAAAGCTCTAGACTTAGCTGGAAGACTGCTTTCAGCCGCTACAAATTGCACGTCGGTAGGTTTATGTGGCTGTACCTACACAGTTAACGACACGGGGTTATTAATCGTCACTGCTTCAGATGGTGTCCTATAGAGGAAAAAAGCACTTGACTGTCGTTAGTGGCAGTTGTAGTGCCTCTATAGAGAAACTTTGCATACCACATCTTCCCAAATAATGAAAATTTGCACATCAGAGAAGCATAGCTTGAAATGGAACATCAAACAGTCATAGTTCTTCAAGCAATGTCAAAATTGAAATGCTGAGCACGCACACTCAGAAACCACCAATCAAACAAAACCCTAGCCTGACAGCTTCCTTGCGATTTCTAGTTGAGACCAACCCCAAATAACATGATCTCGCCTAGAGCATCACAAGCAACCAGCCACTCTCATCATAATACTTTTGTAAATCATTTAATGCATGGAGCATAATGTCTGACTTGTGCCTTAAAATATTAGTAATACGCACTAGGCAACCCCATAATTATTATCACGACAATGCAAGGTGATAACAGAGTAGTTAAGCAGGCATAACAAGATTCGACCATATAGACAGAGCTCAACATCTAAACGAAGGAGAACAATATACCATTGTTGCTGTGCGGCAGATGGTCATTGATCCCATCAACTCCTGTGTTGTTATTGCAGCAGCATGCATCAAACAAAACTTAGTCTCCACCTATAGTATTCTAATGAAGCAGAAACAAACACAGCAAGATTTAATCAAACAAAACAGCCAGACATCCAAGATCACAGAAAACGGGTCTTCAAAATGGCAGTTGCACCCCTTAGATAATAGATAGATAAAGAAAATGGTTCCAGAAGAACTACATACAACATGATTCCGTCCTCAACAAGAGTTTAAAGAGAACAACATAATTTAGTACTAAGATAGACTGATATATGGCCCCTCCTCATTGAAAGACAACATCACGGTCTCCAGTGACAGGTAGGAGGACAATAGACACGCAGAACAGATGGATCTACTGATTATCTTGCTTCTTGGCGAGGGCCTGCTCGCGGGCCCGAAGGGACTTCTCACGGGCATCCTGCTGGATGGAGGTGGCCGCAAGCGCCTTCTCTCTTGCCTCGAGGCCGGCAACCGCAGCGAGCTTTTCTTTTTCCTCTGTGTTGAGGACCTCGTCCAGGGCCCTGTCGAGGCCAATGCGCAGCTTCGCGATCTCGGAGGCAACGTGGGAGTCGGTGCGGTCGCGGGAGGCCTTGTCGCTACTCAGGCGAAAGGCGTAGAGGGTGGAGACGCCGCCGCCGACCGCCAGTCCGAGCACAGTGGCGGCGACCCGCATTGAGACTTGTCCGACGTCCAGGTCGGCGTTGAAGGCCCGCTCCCCAGTGGTCTTGAAGGCGTCGTTGATCTTGGTGTTGGCGTCTTTGATCGCCTGGGTGTTGACATCGGACCGTGCGACGGCTTCCGTCTCGATCCGCAACAGCTCGGAGTCGACGCGAGCGATCATCTGGGCGTGGCTCGAGAGGAGGCGTCGGGGGGCGTGGATGGCCGGCGAGGTGTGGCGGAGGGCGAGGGCGCGGGAGGTGGATGGGTAGGAGGCGCACCCGCAGCGGAGGAGGGCTTGGCCCGAGCCGCGGAGGGAGAGGAAGATGGCTGCCCGAGACATGGCGTCGGCGTCGGCGGGCGGCGGCGTCGGCGCGCGGCGGCGGCGGCGGCGGCGGCAGCAGGTGGTGGGTAAACCCTAAACCTAAGGGGAATGCGGGCGACGCGTGGAGGGAAGGGCCTCTTATGCCGCGCTGGGGCTTGGGAACAGCCGTTCGATGGGACGATACGAGCTGTCCGATCTGACGGGCTCTGATGGGCCGGTTTCTGGGCCTAGGGTTTCCGAAGCCTGCTTCGGGAGAGGGCAGTGCACATCTTGCACGGGGACCCCTAATCAAAGAAAACATTTGTGAAAAAGCCCTAATGAAATGGATACGCGACCTATCGATCGTTTCCCTCTCTCTGTGTGTATTAATATATATATATATATATATATATATATATATATATATATAATCTAAAAATCTAAATCTACTCCTACAACAACAGTACGTACTGCTGGATTCTCTCTCTAGTCTAGTAGCCGACTTATAAGGGACACTCCATCATTTTACTTACTATATTATTTTCAGGAACGACAATAAACAGGGACAACACGCACCTGACAGTCAATTTTCAAATGTCTCTTCAACTTGACAAGGAGCTTTTTTTAGAGAGAGAAACATGTTGCATTCCATTATATAACATTGCTGGATAAGTCGCCGACTACATCATCTGATACAAAGTTTAGAAATTGGCCAAGCCAGATTTCACAAGTCCCCATATCTAGAGCCGTGCCATGTGCAGCTAAAGTGTGTGCACCCTGATTACAAGACCTTGGACAATAATTAATACATGCATCAGCCACACAAGCCTTTAGCTGGAACTTTATTTCCTTGAACACAACACCAAGCTTCAGAATAGACGCCTTGCTTTCAGCGAAACTGAATCAGTTTCTAACATCACCCGATCACATCCAAGTTGAATTGTTGTGCTCACAGCATGTAACATCACCAAAAGTTTCAGCATGGAGAGCATCAGATACATGTTCCAGGTTCCCCATGTCCTGCTGCCACTAGCATGCCTTCATGGTTTCTAATGGTGAAGCCCCAACCTCCAGAGAGAGTCTCCGCTGGAAAAACCGTCCGTAATGATCTTCAATATATGTCCATAGGAGGTGACGTTCCATCTCGACATGATATCCTTCCTGGCACCTTTGTTTTGCTGTATGGAGTTCAGAGCATTGGCAAGATGATGGTTAATTGAAAACGAGATTTCGTCATTTGTCTATGTGACCTTGTTGACGCTCAAAAATGGCATGATCTCAAAGAGTGGCTTGAAGCTGTAGCAAGATAAAGTCAAATTTCTGACTGAAAGTCACCATTGGATGGCTCTATTCGAGAAGATCAAGATGGATGGATACAAAGATATGTTGGGGAACGTAGCATGCAATTTAAAAAAATTCCTACGCTCACGCAAGATCTCTCTAGGAGATGCATAGCAACGAGAGGGGGAGAGTATGTCTACGTACCCTTGTAGACCGAAAGCGGAAGCGTTTGACAACGCGGTTATGTAGTCGAACTTCTTCTAGCTCCGACCAATCAAGTACCGAGTGTACGGCACCTCCGAGTTCTCCACACATTCAGCGCGATGACGTTCCTCGCCTTCTTTATCCAGCAAGGTGTCGAGAAAGTAGATGAGTTCCGTCAGCACGACGACGTGGTGACGATGATGGTGAAGTGATCCGCGCAGGGCTTCGCCTAAGCACTACGAAGATATGACCGGAGGCATAAACTGTGGAGGGGGCGTCGCACACGGCTAACGATTGTTGTTGTGTGTTCTTGGCGCCCCTCTCCCCACATATATATATTGGTGGAAGGGGAGGAGAGACAACCAAGGGGCGCCCCAAGTAGGATCTGAATCCTACTTGGGGTTTCCCAAGTGGCACCCCCTTCCCTTGTATAAACAAGGGGAAAGGAAAGAGGGGGGAGAGGAAAGGAAGGGGAAGTCCTACTCCACACTTTCCTTGCCCTCCCCTCTTTCCTTCACCTCCTCATAGGGCTGGCCTATATAGGGGCGCACGAGCCCCTTGTGGGCTGATGTGTTCCCTCTCTTGGCCCATAAGGCCCATATCTTTGCCCGGCGTGCCCGAAACTCCTTTCCGGTGACCTGATAAGTACACGGTACCCTCTGGAACACTTCCGGTGTCCGAATACCAGCGTCCTATATATCGATCTTTACCTCTCGACCATTTCGAGACTCTTCGTCATGTCTGTGATATCATCCGAGACTCCGAACAACATTCGGTCACCAAATCACATAACTCATATAATACAATATCGTCATTGAACATTAAGCGTGTGGACCCTACGGGTTCGAGAACTATGTGGACATGACCGAGACACCTCTCCGGTCAATAACCAGTAGTGGAACCTGGATGCTCATATTGGCTCCCACATACTATACAAAGATCTTTATTGGTCGGACCGTTATGACAACATACGTTATTCCCTTTGTCATCGGTATGTTACTTGCCTGAGATTCGATCGTCGGTATCTTCATACCTAGTTCAATATCGTTATAGGCAAGTCCCTTTACTCATTCCCTAATGCATCATCCTGCAAGTAACTCATTAATCACTTTGCTTGCAAGGCTTCTTATGATGTGTATTACCGAGAGGGCCCAGAGATACCTCTCTGATACTCGGAGTGACAAATCCTAATCTCGATCTATGCCAACCCAACAAACACCTTCGAAGATACCTGTAGATCATCTTTATAATCACCCAGTTATGTTGTGACGTTTGATAGCACATAAGGCATTCCTCCGGTATCCGGGAGTTGCATAATCTCATAGTCGGAGGAATATGTATTTGACATGAAGAAAGCAATAGCAATAAAACTGAACGATCATTATGCTAAGCTAACGGATGGGTCTTGTCCATCAAATTATTCTCCTAATGATGTGATCTCATTCGTCAAATGACAACACATGTTTATGGTTAGGAAATTTAACCATCTTTGATTAACAAGCTAGTCTAGTAAAGGCTTACTAGGGACACGGTGTTTTGCCTATGTATCCACACATGTATCAAGTTTCCGGTTAATACAATTCTAGCATGAATAATAAACATTTATCATGAAATAATAAGGAAATATAAAATAACAACTTTATTATTGCCTCTAGGGCATATTTTCTTCAGTTTCCCACTTGCACTAGAGTCAATAATCTAGTTCACATCGCCATGAGATTTAACACCAATAGTTCACATCGTCATGTGATTAACACCCATAGTTCACATCGCCATGTAACCAACACCCAAAGGATTTACTAGAGTCAATAATCTAGTTCACATCGCCATGTGATTAACACCCAAAGAGTACTAAGGTGTGATCATGTTTTGCTTGTGAGAGAAGTTTAGTCAACGGGTCTGTCTCATTCAAATCCGTATGTATTTTGCAAATAACTATGTCTACAATGCTCTGCATGGAGCTACTCTAGCTAATTGCTCCTACTTTCAATATGTATCTAGATTGATACTTAGATTCATCTGGATCGGTGTCAAAGCATGCATCGACGTAACCCTTTACGACGAACTCTTTATCACCTCCATAACCGAGAAACATTTCCTTATTCCTCTTTAAGGTAACTAAGGATAATTTTGACCGTTGTCCAGTGATCGATTCCTGGATCACTATTGTACCCCCTTTGCCAAACTCATGCAAGGTACACAATATGTTTGGTACACAACATGGCATGCTTTATAGAACCTATGGATGAGGCATAGGCAATGACTTTCATTCTCTCTTTATCTTCTGTCGTGGTCGGGTTTTGAGTCTTTACTAAACTTCATACGTTACAATACAGGAAAGAACTCCTTTGACTGATCCATTTTGAACTCCTTCAAAATCTTGTCAAGGTATGTACTCATTGAAAGTCTTATCAAGTGTCTTGATCTATCTCTATAGATCTTGATGCCCAATATGTAAGCAGCTTCACCGAGGTCTTTCATTTGAAAAACTTTTATTCAAGTATCATTTTATGCTATCCAGAAATTCTACATCATTTCCAATCAACAATATGTCATCCACATATAATAATAGAAATGCTAAAGAGCTCCCACTCACTTTCTTGTAAATACAGGCTTTTCCGAAAGTCTATATAAAACCATATGCTTTGATCACCTCATCAAAGCATTTATTCCAACTCGGAGATGCTTGCACCAGTCCATAAATGGATCGCTGGAGCTTGCACACTTTGTTAGCACCTTTAGGATCGACAAAACCTTCTGGTTACATCATATACAAATCTTTGTTAAGAAACCCATTAAGGATTGCAGTTTTGACGTCCATTTGCCAGATTTCATAATCATAAAATGTGGCAATTGCTAACGTGATTCGGACAGACTTAAGCATCACTACGGGTGAGAAAGTCTCATCGTAGTCAACTCCTTGAACTTGTCGAAAACCTTTTGCAACAAGTCGAGCTTTATAGACAGTAATATTACCATTAGTGTCAGTCTTCTTCTTGAAGATCCATTTATTTTCCATGGCTCACCGATCATCGGGCAAATCCACTAAAGTCCACACTTTGTTCTCATACATGGATCCTATCTCAGATTTCATGGCCTCAAGCCATTTATCGGAATCTGGGCTCATCATAGCTTCTTCATAGTTCGTAGGTTTGCCGTGGTCTAGTAACATGACTTCCAGAACATGATTACCGTACCACTCTGGTGTCGATCATGTTTTGGTTGACCTACGAGGTTTGGTAGTAACTTGACCTGAAGTTTCATGATCATCATCATTAGCTTCCTCTCTAGTTGGTGTAGGCATCACAGGAACATATTTCTCTAATGAGCTACTTTCCAATTTGAGAGAAGGTATAATTACCTCATCAAGTTCTACTTTCCTCCCACTCACTTCTTTCGAGAGAAACTCCTTCTCTAGAAAGGACCCATTCTCAGCAACAAAATCTTGCCTTCGGATCTGTGGTAGAAGGTGTACCCAATTGTTTCCTTAGGGTATCCTACGAAGATGTACTTCTCTGATTTGGGTTCGAGCTTATCAGGCTAAAGTCTTTTGACAGAACTGTCGCAACCCCAAACTTTAATAAACAACAGCTTAGGTTTATTGCCAAACCACAGTTCATACGATGTCGTCTCAGCGGATTTAGACGGTGCACTTATTTAACGTGAATGTGGTTATCTCTAATGCATAACCCCAAAACGATAGTGGTAAATCGGTAAGAGACATCATAGATCGCACCATATCTAATAAAGTACAGTTACGATGTTCGGACACACCATTACGCTGTGGTGTTCCAGGTGGCGTGAGTTGTGAAACTATTCCACATTGTTTTAAATGAAGGCTAAACTCGTAACTCAAATATTCGCCTCCATGATCAGATCATAGAAACTTTATTTCTTGTTACGATGATTCTCCACTACACTCTGAAATTCTTTGAACTTTTCAAATGCTTCAGACTTGTGTTTCATTAAGTAGATATACCAATATCTGCTCAAATCATTTGTGAAGCACTAGTGGAAAAAGGCCCATTTGTCCCGGTTCCTGAACCGGGACTAAATGGTCAGTACTAAAGCCCAGTACCTTTAGTCCCGGTTCTTATACGAACCGGGACAGATGGGGCTCCACGTGGCCGCTGCGGCTTGCCCAGGTAGGAGGGCCTTTTGTCTCGGTTGGTAGCACCAACCGGGACTAAAAGGCATCCACACGTCAGCAGTTCAGGGGCTGGGTTTTTTGTTTTTTTGAAAGGGGTGGGGGTTGGGGGTTTTGTAGGGTTAATTTAGGGGTTTCATATATTGTGTTAGATAGCTAATAGAGAGAAGTGTCCTCTCTTATCTCCGTGCTTGGTCGATGATACGTACTATACGTACAGAGAGGACTCGGCACGCTAGCTAGTAAGCAAATGAAGGAAACCATTAAGTACACAAGATCGTCATGAACATATACAAAGAGAAGTGATCGACCTCTATTTCTCCGAGAGATTGGTCGAACAACAAGTTTTCGTATATCTATCGGACGCTACTAGCTACATATATACAATATAAGATCTCTCACAATCCCTAACATATGATGTCAAGTTCCACATGGTATTCTCCATCTTTATCTATGACATGGTCAAGAAAGAATCTCGCCAATTCCTCTTGAATTGCTTTTATGCGATCTTGTGGTAGGAGTTCATCCCGCAGCTGCCAAAGCTAATTTGAAGAAGGGGGTCAATACATATATATGAATGAAACTCAACACAAATGATGGTAATAAAATAAAATTATGAATATTATTGCTTACGCACTTCATAATCTTCTTTAGAGTAGCCCCGCTTAGAGGTTGTCGCGTTGTAGATGTACTCGCAAACGTAGTATCCACAAAAATTATTCCCGCCGTCCTGCCACAACCACTTTAAGAGAAATAGAGGTCAATCAAGCATTATAAATGGTATTGATGAAACTAACTAGAATCAATGGGAGATGCACGGAACTAGCTAGTAGTACTTACTTTCGGGTGTGTAAATCGCAGCTCCCCCGTCAGTCCCGGAGCTTCTGCGGTGAACACTTTCCAAACCCTGCGAGACAAAGAAAATAATTACTTGATATCAGGAAATGAACAAAGTTGCCGATATGGTGCAATAATGATCGATTGAACTTACTTCTGGAGCATTTCGGTCATGGCCGCATACTCCTTGGGATCTTTTCGTCTTGAGTCTAAGACGGTTACTAGTCCCTGCTCAAGCTTAATCTCTAGGAGAATAAAGTGGAAGCTGTGCACGCATGCATAACTCATTAATTACATTACTATAACCTCGAGTAATAAGGGAAACTGAATATGCACAAGACAATAACACTCACTTGAATTCGTAAGGAAAGAGTATTTTATCTTTGTTTTGATTTTGAAGCAATGATTTTAGCAAGTTGCCCTCGGCTTCTTTGGCATCAAATTTAACCATCCATTCATCTATGAGATTTGTGTTAATGAACCCAACATCATAGATTTGTGCTTTTCTGCATTCGACGATCTTCAATATGCATAACATAGTCAGGATAATTATATATACATGCAATGAAAGAGCTGAGCTATATATAGAGACTTAATTATAGAAGTAGTACTTCCAGACAGTAGCAAGTGATAATTATTTTATCGAGGGCCTTTTGATTGAAAAACTGGAAGAACTCCTCAAATGGAATAGACAACAGATCAATTCCAACGAGGTTGTGCTCTTCTTTAACTCTCAACGTCAAAATATCCTTCCCACACTTGCAGGTGTCAATGTACCACTTATGGAATCTTCGCATCATCGTTGTTAGAGGAGGATGACCAGGTTTGACGAGAGCCTTCCCGTACCAGTATTTGTGTTTGTCCACCTCCATTGATTCAAAATGTGCATCGTTGGGCAGGTAATCACAAGGATTGGTACCGGGCAGCATCCCCGGCAGATTTACGACGATATCGCTAGACACCTTCAGTGGGGGGCACGATTGGTTCACCTGTTCGTCGAGCCGGGGAATTCTTTTCCCACTTCTTCGTTCTTGTAACCTTTTGTCACTTGAAGTAGTTCTCGACCGGCGCGCTTCTTCCACTGCCTTTTTAAGAGCGCGGACATGGTTATCATCCGGCGGAGGCGGTGGTGGTCGCTTCAGGGCATCCAAAGTGCGCTGAACTTTCACCTTATCTATCTTCTCCTTCGGAGGTGGAGGTTTCTTTGCAAAAAATCCTTCACTTGGGCTTGACAGATCTCCGCGTTTTCCTGTTCGGTCATCTCATATGGTAACTTCTCTAGAGGCTTGAGAGATGGACCGAATCTATATTGCCTCCCACCTCTGGCTGTACTGCTAGACGCCGGAGCAGCCGGAGCGACTGCGGCTGTCTTCTTTTGGTGCTTACGAGGCGGAGAAGAAGGAGGCGGAGTGCTACGACGCGCCGGAGCAGCCGGAGCAGCGGCGGCTCTCTTCCGCCCTTGCTGACAAGGCGGAGGAGGAGGCGGGCTGCTCGGACATGCCGGCGCAGGAGGAGAAGGTGGCGGAGTGCCGCTACGCGCCTGAGTAGCCGAAGAAGGAGGCGGAGTGCCCTGATCACTCGCCGGAGGAGGAGGCGGAGGAGGAGGCGGAGTGCCCTGACTCGCCGGAGGAGGAGAAGGAGGCGGAGGCGTCCAGTTCGGAAGCTTGTTGAGCTCTTTCCGCCATAGACATGGAGTCTTCAGAGCAAGACCCAACTGAGTCTCCCCTTCACCGGTAGGGTGGTCAAGCTCGAGCTCCTCAAATCCCTCCGTTATTTCATCGACCATCACAACAGCATAGCCTTGTGGAATCGGAAGGCAGTGAAAAGTTGCGCCAGGTTGAGGAGGTGCAACAAAGCCGACAACCTCCTTGACTTTGAGGTGCCCCCATTGCGCCATAAGGTGGCAACCTTGAGCCTCCGTGATAGCATCCACGGGGTAGCTGGGAGCCGTGTGATACGTCCATTTTGCATCATGCTTTTATATCGATATTTATTGCATTATGGGCTGTTATTTCACGTTATGTCACAATACTTATGGCTATTCTCTCTTATTTTACAAGGTTTACATAAGGAGGGAGAATGCCGGCAGCTGGAATTCTGGGCTAGAAAAGGAGCAAATATTAGAGACCTATTCTGCGCAACTCCAAAAGTCCTGAAACTCCATGGAATATCTTACAATAAATAATGAAAAATACCTGCCAAAGATGAAGGCCAGGGGGCCCACACCCTGTCCACGAGGGTGGGGGGCGCGCCCCCCTACCTCGTGGGCCCCCTGGTGGCTCTCCGATGCCCATCTTCTGCTATATGAAGTCTTTCGTCAAGAAAAAAACCAGAAGCAACCTTTCGGGACGAGACTCCGCCGCCACGAGGCGGAACGTTGGCGGAACCAATCTAGGGCTCCGGCACAGCTGTTCTGCCGGGGAAACTTCCCTTCGGGAGGGGGAAATCATTGCCATCGTCATCACCAACGCTCCTCTCATCGGGAGAGGGCAATCTCCATCAACATCTTCACCAGCACCATCTCCTCTCAAAACCCTAGTTCATCTCTTGTATCCAATTCTTGTCTCCAAGTCTGGGATTGGTGCTAGTAGGTTGCTAGTAGTGTTGATTACTCCTTGTAGTTGATGCTAGTTGGTTTATTTGGTGGAAGATCATATGTTCAGATCCTTTATGCATATTATTACCCTCGATTATGAACATGAATATGCTTTGTGAGTAGTTACGTTTGTTCCTGAGGACAAGGGAGAAGTCTTGCTATTAGTAGTCATGTGAATTTGGTATTCATTCGATATTTTGATGAGATGTATGTTGTCTAGCCTCTAGTGGTGTTATGTGAACGTCGACTACATAACACTTCACCATTATTTTGGCCTAGAGGAAGGTATTGGGAAGTAATAAGTAGATGATGGGTTGCTAGAGTGACGAAGCTTAAACCCTAGTTTATGTTGTTTCGTAAGGGGCTGATTTGGATCCATATGTTTCATGCTATGGTTAGGTTTACCTTAATACTTTTGTTGTAGTTGTGGATGCTTGCAATAGAGGTTAATCATAAGTGGGATGCTTGTTCAAGTAAGAACAGCACCCAAGCACCGGTCCACCCACATATCAAATTATCAAAGTACCGAACGCGAATCATATGAACGTGATGAAAACTAGCTTGATGATATTCCCATGTGTCCTCGGGAGCACTTTTCCTTATATAAGAGTTTGTTCCGGCTTGTCCTTTGCTACAAAGGTAATCACAAGGATTGGTACCAGGCAGCATCCCCGGCAGATTTACGACGATATCGCTAGACACCTTCAGTGGGGGGCACGATTGGTTCACCTGTTCGTCGAGCTGGGGAATTCTTTTCCCACTTCTTCATTCTTGTAACCTTTTCTCACTTGAAGTAGTTCTCGACCGGCGCGCTTCTTCCACTACCTTTTTAAGAGCGCGGACATGGTTATCATCCGGCGGAGGCGGTGGTGGTCGCTTTAGGGCATCCAAAGTGCGCTGAACTTTCACCTTATCTATCTTCTCCTTCGGAGGTGGAGGTTTCTTTGCAAAAAATCCTTCACTTGGGCTTGACAGATCTCCGCGTTTTCCTGTTCGGTCATCTCGTATGGTAACTTCTCTAGAGGCTTGAGAGATGGACCGAATCTGTATTGCCTCCCACCTCTGGCTGTACTGCTAGACGCCGGAGCAGCCGGAGCGGCTGCGGCTGTCTTCTTTTGGTGCTTACGAGGCGGAGAAGAAGGAGGCGGAGTGCTACGACGCGCCAGAGCAGCCGGAGCGGCGGCGGCTCTCTTCCTCCCTTGCTGACAAGGCGGAGGAGGAGGCGGGCTGCTCGGACATGCCAGCGCAGGAGGAGAAGGTGGCGGAGTGCCGCCACGCGCCTGAGTAGCCGAAGAAGGAGGCGGAGTGCCCTGATCACTCGCCGGAGGAGGAGGCGGAGGAGGAGGCGGAGTGCCCTGACTCGCCGGAGGAGGAGGAGGAGGCGGAGGCGTCCAGTTCGGAAGCTTGTTGAGCTCTTTCCGCCATAGACATGGAGTCTTCAGAGCAAGACCCAACTGAGTCTCCCCTTCACCGGTAGGGTGGTCAAGCTCGAGCTCCTCAAATCCCTCTGTTATTTCATCGACCATCACAACAGCATAGCCTTGTGGAATCGGAAGGCAGTGAAAAGTTGCGCCAGGTTGAGGAGGTGCAACAAAGCCGAGAACCTCCTTGACTTTGAGGTGCCCCCATTGCGCCATAAGGTGGCAACCTTGAGCCTCCGTGATAGCATCCACGGGGTAGCTGGGAGCCGTGTGATACGTCCATTTTGCATCATGCTTTTATATCGATATTTATTGCATTATGGGCTGTTATTTCACGTTATGTCACAATACTTATGGCTATTCTCTATTATTTTACAAGGTTTACATAAGGAGGGAGAATGCCGGCAGCTGGAATTCTGGGCTGGAAAAGGAGCAAATATTAGAGACCTATTCTGCGCAACTCCAAAAGTCCTGAAACTCCATGGAATATCTTACAATAAATAATGAAAAATACCTGCCAAAGATGAAGGCCAGGGGGCCCACACCCTGTCCACGAGGGTGGGGGACGCGCCCCCCTACCTCGTGGGCCCCCTGGTGGCTCTCCGATGCCCATCTTCTGCTATATGAAGTCTTTCGTCAAGAAAAAAACCAGAAGCAACCTTTCGGGACGAGACTCACCGCCACGAGGCGGGACCTTGGCGGAACCAATCTAGGGCTCCGCAGAGCTGTTCTGCGGGAAACTTCCCTCGGGGGGAAATCATTGCCATCGTCATCACCAACGCTCCTCTCATCGGAGAGGGCAATCTCCATCAACATCTTCACCAGCACCATCTCCTCTCAAAACCCTAGTTCATCTCTTGTATCCAATTCTTGTCTCCAAGTCCGGGATTGGTGCTAGTAGGTTGCTAGTAGTGTTGATTACTCCTTGTAGTTGATGCTAGTTGGTTTATTTGGTGGAAGATCATATGTTCAGATCCTTTATGCATATTATTACCCCTCTGATTATGAACATGAATATGCTTTGTGAGTAGTTACGTTTGTTCCTGAGGACAAGGGAGAAGTCTTGCTATTAGTAGTCATGTGAATTTGGTATTCATTCGATATTTTGATGAGATGTATGTTGTCTAGCCTCTAGTGGTGTTATGTGAACGTCGACTACATAACACTTCACCATTATTTTGGCCTAGAGGAAGGCATTGGTAAGTAATAAGTAGATGATGGGTTGCTAGAGTGACAGAAGCTTAAACCCTAGTTTATGCGTTGCTTCGTAAGGGGCTGGTTTGGATCCATATGTTTCATGCTATGGTTAGGTTTACCTTAATACTTTTGTTGTAGTTGTGGATGCTTGCAATAGAGGTTAATCATAAGTGGGATGCTTGTTCAAGTAAGAACAGCACCCAAGCACCGGTCCACCCACATATCAAATTATCAAAGTACCGAAGGCGAATCATATGAACGTGATGAAAACTAGCTTGATGATATTCCCATGTGTCCTCGGGAGCGCTTTTCCTTATATAAGAGTTTTTTCCGACTTGTCCTTTGCTACAAAAAGGATTGGGCCACCTTGCTCCACTTTATTTACTTTTGTCACTTGTTGCTCGTTACAAATTATCCTATCACAAAACTATCTGTTACCACTTATTTCAGTACTTGCAAAGAATACCTTGCTGAAAACCGCTTGTCATTTCCTTCTGCTCCTCGTTGGGTTCGACACTCTTACTTATCGAAAGGACTACGATAGATCCCCTATACTTGTGGGTCATCAAGACTCTTTTCTGGCGCCGTTGCCGGGGAGTGAAGCGCCTTTGGTAGGTGGAATTTGGTAAGGAAAAATTTATATAGTGTGCTGAAATTTACTGTCACTTGTTACTATGGAAAGTAATCCTCTGAGGGGCTTGTTCGGGGTATCTTCACCCTGACAAGTAGAGCAAAGAGTTGCTCCTCAACCTACTTAACCTATTGAAAATTAAATTCCTTTTGAATTTCCTTCGGGTATGATAGAAAAACTGCTAGCTAATCCTTTTACAGGAGATGGAACAAAGCATCCTGATGAACACCTAATATATGTGGATGAAGTTTGTGGATTATTTAAGCTTGCAGGTATACCCGATGATGTTGCTAAGAAGAAGGTCTTCCCTTTATCTTTGAAGGGAGACGCATTGACATGGTATAGGCTATGTGATGGTACGAGATCATGGAACTATAGAAGATTGAAATTGGAATTTCATCAAAAGTATTATCCTATGCATATTGTTCATCGTGATCGCAATTATATATATAATTTTTGGCCTCACGAAGGAGAAAGCATCGCTCAAGCTTGGGGGATGCTTAAATCAATGTTATATTCATGCCCCAATCATGAGCTCTCAAGAGTGACAATTATTCAAAAAATTTATGCTCGGCTTTCTCAAAATAATCGCACCATGCTCGATACTTCTTGTGCTGGCTCTTTTATGATGAAGACTATTGAATTTAAATGGGATTTTTGGATAGAATTAAATGCAACTCTGAAGATTGGGATCTCTACGATGGTAAGGAGTGAGGTATGACACCTAAGTTTGATTGTGTTAAATCTTTTATGGATACCGATATTTTTCGTAAGTTTAGCGCTAAATGTGGACTTGACTCTGAAATAGTAGCTTCTTTCTGTGAATCTTTCGCTACTTATGTTGATCTCCCTAAGGAGAAGTGGTTTAAATATCATCCTCCCATAGAAGTAAAAGTAGCTGCACCAAGTAAAGTTGAAGAAAAGACTGTCACTTATAATGATCCTATTGTTCCTACTTCTTATGTTGAGAAACCACCTTTCCCTGTTAGAATAAAGGATCATGCTAAAGCTTCAACTGTGGTTCGTAAAAGCAATATTAGAACTTATACACCTCCTGAGCAAGTTAAAGTAGAACCTAATATTGCTATTGTTAAAGATCTCTTGGCTGATAATATTGATGGGCATGTTATTCAGTTCTGCGATGAAACTGCTAGAATTGCTAAACCTTGTGCTAAAGATAAACATAGACCTGTGGTAGGCGTGCCTGTTATTTCTGTCAAAATAGGAGATCATTGTTATCATGGCTTATGTGATATGGTTGCTAGTGCTAGTGTTATACCTATTACTTTATATGAAGAAATTAAGCATGAAATTGCACTTGCTGAGATAGAAGATATTGATGTTACAATTAAACTTGCCAATAGAGATACTATATCAGCAATGGGAATTGTTAGAGATGTGGAAGTCTTGTGTGGGAAAACTAACTATCCTGCTGATTTTCTTGTTCTTGGTTCCCCACAAGATAGCTTTTGTCCCATTATATTTGGTAGAACCTTCTTGAACACTGTTAATGCTAAGATAGACTGCGAAAAGAATGTTGTTACTATTGGCTTGGATGATATGATTCATGAGTTTAATTTCTCTAAATTTAGTAAACAACACCGTGAAGAAGAATTACCTAGTAAGGATGAAATTATTGGTCTTGCTTCTATTGCCGTACCTCCTAGTGATCCTTTAGAACAATATTTGCTAGACCATGAAAATGATATGTTTATGAATGAAAGAAGGGAAATAGATGAAGTATTCTTTAAACAGGAACCTATTCTGAAACACAATCTGCCTGTTGAAATCCTAGGGGATCCTCCTCCACCCAAGGGTGATCCCGTGTTTGAGCTTAAACCGTTGCCTGATAATCTTAAATATGCTTATCTTGATGAAAAGAAGATATATCCTGTTATTATTAGTGCTAACCTTTGAGCATGAAGAAGAAAGATTATTGAAAACTCAAGAAGCACCGTGCTGCTATTGGATATACTCTTGATGATCTTAAGGGCATTAGTCCCACTCTATGTCAACATAAAATAAATTTGGAAGCAGACGCCAAACCAGTTCGTGATCCTCAACGACGTCTGAATCCTAAAATGAAAGAAGTGGTGAGAAAATAAATACTAAAGCTTCTGTAGGCAGGTATAATTTATCCCGTTGCTGATAGTCAGTGGGTAAGTCCTGTCCATTGTGTCCCTAAGAAGGGAGGTATTACTGTTGTTCCTAATGATAAAGATGAATTGATCCCACAAAGAATTATTACAGGTTATAGGATGGTAATTGATTTCCGCAAATTAAATAAGGCTACTAAGAAAGATCATTACCCCTTACCTTTTATTGATCAAAAAGATTATGCAAACATACACACTATTGTTTTCTAGATGGTTATTCTGGTTTCTCTCAAATACCTGTGTCGGCTAAAGATCAATCAAAGACTACTTTTACATGCCCTTTTGGTACTTTTGCTTATAGACGTATGCCTTTTGGTTTATGTAATGCACCTGCTACCTTTCAAAGATGCATGGTGGCTATATTCTCTGACTTTTGTGAAAAGATTTGTGAGGTCTTCATGGATGACTTTTCCGTCTATGGATCTTCTTTTGATGATTGCTTGAGCAATCTTGATCGAATTTTGCAGATATGTGAAGAAACCAATCTTGTCTTGAATTGGGAAAAGTGCCACTTTATGGATAATGAAGGTATTGTCTTGGGGCATAAAGTTTCTGAAAGAGGTATTGAAGTTGATAAAGCCAAGGTTGATGCTATTGAAAAGATGCCATGTCCCAAGGACATCAAAGGTATAAGAAGTTTCCTTGGTCACGCCGGATTTTATAGGAGGTTCATTAAGGACTTCTCAAAATTTCTCGACCTCGACTAATTTATTACAAAAGATATACCATTTGTCTTTGATGATGATTGTGTACAAGCATTTGAAATACTTAAGAAAGCATTAGTCTCTGCACCTATTGTTCAGCCACCTGATTGGAATTTACCCTTTGAAATTATGTGTGATGCTAGTCATTATGCTGTAGGTGCTGTTCTAGGGCAAAGAGTTGATAAGAAATTAAATGTTATCCATTATGCTAGTAAAACTCTAGACAATGCTCAAAGAAATTATGCCACTACTGAAAAAGAACTCTTAGCAGTTGTATTTGCTTGTGATAAGTTCAGACCTTATATTGTTGATTCTAAAGTAACTATTCACACTGATCATGCTGCTATTAAATACCTTATGGAAAAGAAAGATGCTAAACCTAGACTTATTAGATGGGTTCTCCTGCTACAAGAATTTGATTTGCATATTGTTGATAGAAAGGGAGCCGAGAACCCCGTTGCAGACAACTTATCTAGGTTAGAGAATGTTCTTGATGACCCACTACCTATTGATGATAGCTTTCCTGATGAACAATTAAATGTTATAAGTACTTCTCATAGCACTCCTTGGTATGCTGATTATGTTAATTACATAGTTGCTAAATTTTTACCAACTAGCTTCACATACCAACAAAAGAAAAAGTTCTTCTATGATTTGAGACATTACTTTTGGGATGACCCACATCTTTATAAAGAAGGAGTAGATGGTGTTATTAGGCATTGTGTACCTGAGCATGAACAGGAACAGATCCTACGCAAGTGTCACTCCGAAGCTTATGGAGGACACCACGCTGGAGACAGAAATGCACTGCACATAAGGTATTGCAATCCGGTTTTTATTGGCCTACTCTCTTCAAGGATGCACTACTAGGGAAAACCCTATACACAGAACTTTAGCAGTAGCGTGGGTCAAAAAAGCACGCTGGTGCTAATTAGCGATAGCGCGCTTTGAGGTAACAGCTGCGCAGATAAAGATCTAGCGATGGCGCGTCTTGCTGTACACACGTTACTACTAAAATTCCCACGGCTTAGCCCATAAGCTACATATAGTAGTAGCGATCTATGACGAACAGCGCTCTTTGCTACGCTGTTTGTAGCAGCGCGTTTAATATAAACTCGTTGCTGCTAAAGGTTATAAAATTAAATGGAAAGAAAATGGAAAGGTAATTGAAAATGAAAGAAATAGAATAAGGTGAAATGAAACAAATAAAATGTGAAGAAAACTAAATGAAAAGGGAAAAATAGAAAGGAGTAGCGATGGCGTGTATCGTGACAGCTGCTGTAGCTAAGGTAGCAACAACGCTTTTCTCGGGCAACGCTCTCGCTACTTCGACTTAACCACGGGTTCGTCCTTCCCACGCCCACTTTCCCCAAATCCAACTCTCTCCTCTCGCCGTCACCGTCGCCGTCGGCCAAGCCTCTCCGACTTCCTCGCCGCCCGACCCCGACCTCAACGCCCCCCGCCCCGACCTCAACGCCCCGCCCCGACCTCAACGCTGCCCCGACGCCGCCCGACCCAGATTCAACGCCGCCCCGACCTCAACGCCGCCCAGACGCCGCCCGACCCGACCTCGATGCCGGCCGCCATCCGCCAGGCCCGAGCCCCGACCCGACCTCGGCGCCTGCCCTCCCTCGTCAGAGCACCCGAGGTGAGCACGCCCGCCTCCTCTCTCCCTACCTCTGCCTAGGGTTTCTTTATATTTTAGTTGCATATTAAGTTTATTTTTATTTATAGTAAGTTTATTTTAGTTGCATATTAAGAACTAGGTACTAATTAGGTACTAGAATATTTTTATTTATAGTAAGTTTATTTTTAGTAAGAACTAGTTGAATTAATAGAACTAGTTAGTAAGAACTTGTTTCTATTTTTTAGTTAAAGCAATTTTTCCCGCCTCGACGTGGACGATGCCTATCCCGCATCCTCGTCGTCGAGTCGGCGGAGGACGACACCTGCTTGACCAGATCGGCCATGTCCGGGACTGGGCTCCGCCGGGTGGTCTTGGAGGCGCTACCTCACCGGGGCGCGCAGGTTGGTGAGGAGCCAGCCTGTCGTTGACCCGAACCTTCTTTGGTGGCGGTCGCGTGGGCCATTGACGATCGAGAGGCTCGAGGACTCCGCGGAGGTGGTGCGTTACCGTGTCAGTGAGGAGGATGCGCACGTCCGTCGCTACTTGTTTGAGTTGGAGCACAGGCCGTTCTCAATACAGCAGGTTCTCCGGGATCTCACCGGAGCTATGATCCCGTGATGGTTCCTTCTCTGTGGGTGTCCACCGCCCGCGCCGATACCCGTCGTGTGCTAGGGTTTTAGTTCTATTAGTGATGTTATATGTATGACACTATTCGTGATGTATTAGTGATAATATTCGACGATGTACGGACGTATGAGATGATTTACTTTTGCTTATTGAATGCATGCTAATTTGAGTCCTATAAGATATTTTGAAATGTATATCTTGTATTACTCAATATCCAAGTGGCCCGTCATGTTTGCAGGTTACACCTCCGAGTGGCCTATGTTTTGTCGGAGTGTTGATTCAGTTCCGTTCCAGCAAATTTCAGGCGCTCAATATGTCCTATTTTAGCAAAGGTCATGCCAGATTTTTCCGTGAATTTTGGCATGACTTGTGCCAGAATATGTAGGAAATATCGAGTGCCCCGGATTTGTGTGTTGAGTATCTTGGTAGTTGTCTTCGATCGATTTTCAATTAATGTTTTAACTATGAACATAGGAAATGTCGACGACAAAAGGATTTCGGTATTTGCAAATCTGCGAAGACGAAGCGCAGCCTGTGCGACGGAATCTTTCTAGATGATGATAGGCGCTTCAGCATCAAGCTGGACGAGAACTTCGAAGTGGATACAGTAAGTCACATCGACAAGTCTTTTTTCGTAATTAAGCATGACATCTGCTTCATTTGCTTGAACTTATATTTTCTTACTATTCTACTAGCGTATCCCCTGCCATGCAAGAGTTTTTGTATTGGATAAGATAGGTTTCAGTCATACTGCGGAGGTAAAGAAAGTTTATTTGAAGACCGAGCATGGTTATATTTTCCGTGCAAAATTATACAATTCAGACGACTACACCTATTTTGGATGCAAAACATGGCGAGCACTATGCAAGACTTATGCATTTGAGCCTGATATGGTTATCACCTTTGATATTCGTCCGGAAGATGATATTGAAGGTAATACCGACATCTGGGTCGATGTCGACGCCTCGATTATACCATTATGTAAGTTTCTCAACCATATTTATGTCTTTGATATTGTTTATTCAAAATAGTTGACAATTAATTTGTATTGTCGCTTATTTGATGCAAGCAAACATGTCCAGCGCTTGGTAGACAGGACCTACTACTGTCCCGAGGCTGAACTAAACTGCGAGGAGCTAAGTCATTATGTTTCATGGCTTGAGGATCTTGATACTGTCAAGACAAATTTTCTTCCCGGATTTAGAAATGTTAGTACTGAAAACGTGCGACCAATAGTGTTCGTAATGAACTACTGTCACATCCATTTAGGAAGGATGGTAAGATTTTTACTATTTGTCCTCATTGCATCTTTTCCAACATTATTTTTGAAGCTAAACTTCATTGCTAAGTATGTTACCATACGATGTTCTTCAACAGGGACTCCCGATGAATGTTGTGCCTTATGGGATCGAGACTAAAGATACCATGAGTATTATCAGCTTACGGCCATGATATCCTACAGATTACTTTAGTCCATTCAAGATTAGCGACGGATGCTTAATAGTGCAAGACTGGACCAAATATGTGTCCGGGGAGCGCAGAGAAGTACTAGGGGGCAGCAAACAGAGGCGCTTTCCACGATTAGGAGACAGGTTCATCTGCATGCTCCAACTTGATCAAGGAGGAGAGCTACACATGTATTACGTTGTTTTACCTAAGAGAGAGCAGCATGAGTGATTAGCTAGCTAGAAATGAGTTTCAGGATGATGATGTGCTACACTATTACTATGATGATAAAATAGCTAGTGTTGGTGGTAATGACTATGATGATTATTATTAGCTAGTGTTAGTGGTGATTAAATAAATACTGTTGGTGGTAATGACCATGATGATGATTAAATATCTTGTCTTTGGCGGATTAGATTCAAGTGGAGGCAACATGTGGTGCACATCGAAAGTACTACTAGTCCAAACTAGATCAAGTTTGGATTAGTAGTATACTTTGACATGCACCACATATTGCCTCCACTTGAACCTAATCCACCTTCATTGACACACTTATTATGGACATAATGATGTAAACCTCATAACTAGTATTGTACCAATATTTGTATGATGGCGCATAAATACACTAAAAATAAAAAATAAAAAAAGTACTAGTAGCGATGGGCAGAAAACACGCTGCAAGTAGTTACCTTAGCAGCAGCGTGGTAACGAACAAACGCTGCAGCTATTTGTCCTAGCATGAAGCGGCTGGCTGGCACGCGCTGCTGCTAAGCAATAGCTGTAGCGCCTATACCCGCGCTACTGATACATCTAA
Source organism: Aegilops longissima (assembly GCA_021605205.1). Lineage (NCBI taxonomy): Eukaryota > Viridiplantae > Streptophyta > Magnoliopsida > Poales > Poaceae > Aegilops > Aegilops longissima. The sequence continues at coordinate 13,250,072 of CM038677.1, forward strand.
AACCCGCGCTGCTGCTAGCCTTTTCCCTAGTAGTGATGCCCGTAAGTTTGTCTTGTCATGTGATGAATGTCAAAGAATTGGTAATATTAGTAGACGTCAAGAAATGCCTATGAATTATTCACTTGTTATTGAACCATTTGATGTTTGGGGCTTTGATTATATGGGACCTTTTCCTGCCTCTAATGGATATACACATATTTTAGTTGTTGTTGATTACGTTACTAACTGGGTAGAAGCTATCCCAACTAGTAGTGCTGATCATAACACCTCTATTAAAATGCTTAAGGAAGTTATTTTTCCAAGGTTTGGAGTCCCTAGATATTTAATGACTGATGGTGGTTCACACTTTATTCATGGCGCTTTCCGTGAAATGCTTGCTAAGTATGACGTTAATCATAGAATTGCATCTCCTTATCACCCACAGTCTAGTGGTCAAGTAGAATTGAGTAATAGAGAGCTCAAATTAATTTTGCAAAAGACTGTCAATAGGTCTAGAAAGAATTGGTCTAAGAAACTTGATGATGCATTATGGGCCTATAGAACTGCATATAAAAATTACATGGGTATGTCTCCGTATAAAATGGTTTATGGAAAAGCATGTCACTTACCTCTCGAATTAGAACACAAGGCATATTGGGCTATTAAAGAGCTCAACTATGATTTCAAACTTGCCGGTGAGAAGAGGTTATTTGATATTAGCTCACTTGATGAATGGAGAACCCAAGCTTATGAAAATGCCAAGTTGTTTAAAGAAAAAGTCAAAAGATGGCATGACAAAAGAATAGAAAAGCGTGAGTATAACGTAGGTGATTATGTATTGCTATACAACTCTCGTTTAAGATTTTTTGCAGGAAAACTTCTCTAAATGGGAAGGGCCCTACATTATCGAGGAGGTCTATCGTTCCGGTGCCATAAAGATCAACAACTTCGAAGGCACAAATCCGAAGGTGGTAAACGGTCAAAGAATTAAACATTATATCTCAGGTAATCCCATAAATGTTGAAACCAATATTATTGAAACCGTAACCCCGGAGGAATACATAAGAGACACTTTCGAGCGTTTGGACTCAAAAGGAATAGGTATGTGGTGCGGTAAGTAAACCGACTCCAAAACAATTTTTAAGGAAATATTTCTCCGTTTTGGAATATTTAGAAAAATAGAAAAATAAGTAGTAGTCCGGGAAGGACATGAGGGCCCCACGAGGGTGGAGGGCGTGCCCTACCCCCCTGGGCGCACCCCCTACCTCATGAGCACCTCGTGTGCCTTCGGACTCCGTTTTCTTGCACGATACATATTTTGGTCGGTAAAAATTCATTATATATTCTCCCGAAGGTTTTGACTCCCGTATCATGCAAATATCCTCTGTTTTTGTTTCGAGCTATTGCTGCTGCAGATTAGAGCAAGATGTCTTCTCAAGAGTCAGTCGGGGAGAGCCTGGTATCTATCCGGCACCGGAACCGAGGGAAAACAGCGACGCTGACCACTTTGGGCCAGCAACGGAGGAAGAGATGGAGGCTGACTTGATGAGGGTAGATGTAATGGAAGATCAAGAAGTCACCTCTCGCTTCCGAGCTGGGTTCACGATGGAGGAACTACAGAGCTCAGCTATCCCAAACTCGGTTATCCCTTCCAGTGTTCACTTGTTCTCCCGCAGTTATGAAACACCCTTGGGTGCAAGGAGCTTTAGCCGTTACAGGAAAGCTTCATAAGGAAATAATGGACCTCAAGCAGCAAGTCAACAAGCTCGAAGAGGAGAATCATATCCTGAGGGGAATTATTGCCAAGAATATTTCACCAACAACAAAGAAGGAGACATAATCACATGGGTATGGGCACTCCCCTTGGCAACTGCCAAGCTTGGGGGAGGTGCCCCGGTATCGTATCACAATCACAAATCCTATCTTTACCGTTTTTCTTAGTTCGATCCTATTAGTAGTATCTTGATCTAGTAGAATAAAGTTTATGGCATGATCTAGTTTCGAGTTTTTGCTTTATGATCTCTCTATGTAATCGAGTCCGTGAGCTATATATAATAAAGATTAGTGTTGAGTCAAGGGCTTGATTATTTTTCCATGATCTTGGGTGAATAAAAGAAAAGAGAAAAAGAATAAGAAGAACAAAAGTTCATATTGATCTTATTGAGAGTAATGACTTCACATAGAAAGAGTATGATGATTTAAAGTTGTTGGGAGTTGGCAGACATAGCTTTGGTCATCGTTGCAATTAATAGGAAGTAATAAGGAAAGAGAGGTTTCACATATAGATATATTATCATTGACATCTTTTATGATTGGGAGCACTCATTAAAATATGACATGCTAAAGAGTTGATTTTGGACAAGGAACACAACGTAATGAGTTATGTTTTCTTATATCTGAGATAAAGTATGTTGTCATGGATCCTCTAACAGGTTGAGCTTGCCTTTCCCCCTCATGCTAGCCAAATTCTCAGCACCAAGTAGAGATACTACTTATGCTTCCAAATACCTTAAACCAGTTTTGCCATGAGAGTCCACCATACCTACCTATGGATTGAGTAAGATCCTTCAAGTAAGTTGTCATTGGTGCAAAGCAATAAAAATTGCTCTAAATATGTATGATTGATTGGTGTGGGAGAAATAAGCTTTATACGATCTTGTGATGTGGAAGTAATAAAAGCGACGGACTGCATAATAAAGGTTCATATCACAAGGGGCAATATAAAGTGACGTTCTTTCGCGCTGAGATTTTGTGCATCCAACCATAAAAGCGCATGGCAACCTCTGCTTCCCTCTGCGAAGGGCCTATCTTTTATTATTATCCTCTACCTGATGCAAGAGTCACGGTGATCTTCACCTTTCCTTTTTCATTTTATCCTTTGGCAAGCCCAACATGTTGGATAGAACCTGATATATATAGCTAATTGGATGTAGGGGAGCATGAGTTATTATTGTTGACATTACCCTCAAGGTAAAAGGTTGTGGGGCAAAACTATAAGCCCCTATCTTTCTCTGTGTCCGACTAAAACTCCGTAACCACAAGTATTGCGTGAGTGTTAGCAATTATGAAGGACTAGATGATAGTTGAGTATGTGGACATGCTTTTAAGCTCTGACATAGACTCTTTCTGATGTTATGATAAATTGCAATTGCTTCAATGACTGAGGTTATAGTTTGTTGGTTCTCAATAAGGTTTCTGATTCATACTTTTGCATTGTGAATAGATCATCACTTGAACATAAGTAATCATATGACAAAATATATATATGTTGCTGTTATGAGAATAATCACGATGCCTTCATGTCCGTATTTTATTTTTATCGACACCTCTACCTCTAAACATGGGGACATATTTATCGTTGTCGGCTTTCGCTTGAGGACAAACGAGGTCTAAGCTTGGGGGAGTTGATACGTCCATTTTGCATCATGCTTTTATATCGATATTTATTGCATTATGGGCTATTATTTCACGTTATGTCACAATACTTATGGCTATTCTCTCTTATTTTACAAGGTTTACATAAGGAGGGAGAATGCCGACAGCTGGAATTCTGGGCTGGAAAAGGAGCAAATATTAGAGACCTATTCTGCGCAACTCCAAAAGTCCTGAAACTCCACGGAATATCTTACAATAAATAATGAAAAATACCTGCCGAAGATGAAGGCCAGGGGGCCCGCACCCTGTCCACGAGGGTGGGGGGGCGGGCGCGCCCCCTACCTCATGGGCCCTCTGGTGGCTCTCCGATGCCCATCTTCTATTATATGAAGTCTTTCGTCAAGAAAAAAACCAGAAGCAACTTTTCGGGACGAGACTCCGCCGCCACGAGGCGGAACCTTGGCGGAACTAATCTAGGGCTCCGGCAGAGCTGTTCTGCCGGGGAAACTTCCCTCCGGGAGGGGGAAATCATCGCCATCGTCATCACCAACACTCCTCTCATCGGGAGAGGGCAATCTCCATCAACATCTTCACCAGCACCATCTCCTCTCAAAACCCTAGTTCATCTCTTGTATCCAATTCTTGTCTCCAAGTCCGGGATTGGTGCTAGTAGGTTGCTAGTAGTGTTGATTACTCCTTGTAGTTGATGCTAGTTGGTTTATTTGGTGGAAGATCATATGTTTAGATCCTTTATGCATATTATTACCCCTCTGATTATGAACATGAATATGCTTTGTGAGTAGTTACGTTTGTTCCTGAGGACAAGGGAGAATTCTTGCTATTAGTAGTCATGTGAATTTGGTATTCGTTCGATATTTTGATGAGATTTATGTTGTCTAGCCTCTAGTGGTGTTACGTGAACGTCGACTACATAACACTTCACCATTATTTGGGCCTAGAGGAAGGCATTGGGAAGTAATAAGTAGATGATGGGTTGCTAGAGTGACAGAAGCTTAAACCCTAGTTTATGCATTGCTTCGTAAGGGGCTGATTTGGATCCATATGTTTCATGCTGTGGTTAGGTTTACCTTAATACTTTTGTTGTAGTTGCGGATGCTTGCAATAGAGGTTAATCATAAGTGGGATGCTTGTTCAAGTAAGAACAACACCCAAGCACCAGTCCACCCACATATCAAATTATCAAAGTACCGAACGCGAATCATATGAACATGATGAAAACTAGCTTGATGATATTCCCATGTGTCCTCAGGAGCGCTTTTCCTTATATAAGAGTTTGTTCCGGCTTGTCCTTTGCTACAAAAAGGATTGGGCCACCTTGCTGCACTTTATTTACTTTTGTCACTTGTTGCTCGTTACAAATTATCCTATCACAAAACTATCTGTTACCACTTATTTCAGTACTTGCAGAGAATACCTTGCTGAAAACCGCTTGTCATTTCCTTCTGCTCCTCGTTGGGTTCGACACTCTTACTTATCAAAAGGAATACGATAGATCCCCTATACTTGTGGGTCATCACCGTGAAGTCAGGCTGCTGAAGGAGCTCAGTGGAAGCCACGCTGCTTCTCCGCTGAGATGGCGAGGTAGCTTCTGGGGTAGCTCTGGTAGGTCGCTGGCTCTGAACTAGTGCTTGTTGTTCCTCTAGCGCTCGTACCCTTGCATTCAGCTTCTGCAGTTCGGTCTGCTCCACTTTCCTCTTCCTCTCCCGGGTTTTGTAACCGCGTGCCCTGGGAAACCCAACCTTCCACGCAACGGAGCCTGTCGTGCCTCGTGTTCGTCCTGGGTGCTCAGGATTGCCGAGGGCCTGTGCGAGCTCGTCGTTCTCTCCGTCGGGAACGAACGTCCCTTGCTGCGCTGCGTCGATATACTGCTGAAGCTTCTTGACGGGTATGTCAAGTTGGTCGTTCGTCCAAACGCACTTCCCTATTTCAGGGTCCAACGTTCCCCCAACCCCTAAGAACCAAGTCCTTGAACGGTCTGGCCAGTGCAATGTCTCTGGTTTGACCCCCTTATCAAGCAGGTCATTCTCAGCCTTGTCCCACAACGGCCGGGCTTTGAGGTATCCACCTGACCCCGTGCGATGGTGAAGCTCCTTCTTTGCAACATTTTTCTTGCTTGTCGCTGACATCTTCTTACTCTTCTCTGATGTTTTGTGGGCCACAAATGTGTCCCAGTGATCTCTTATCTTCTCAAAATCGGCCGGTGAATTCTGGAGTCTTGTCTTTGTCGACAAACTTTGTTTTCAACTCATTCTTCCACCTCCTGAATAGATCTGCCATCTTCTTAAGAGCATGAGCCTTGACCAATGGCTATATAACTGGCTTCTCCGGATTCTCCTCTGGCGGTAGGGTGAAATTTGCCTTCAGCTCGGTCCAAAGATCATCTTTCTGCCTATCATTGACATAAGACACCGGAGGGTCTTCGTTCTTAGGCTTATACCATTGGTGGATGCTGACCGGGATCATGTCCCTAACAAGAACCCTGCACTGAGCAGAAAATGCTTCCTTGGTCCGGATGGGTTCAATCGGTTGGCCATCGCACGCGATTGTTGTGATCGTGAACCTTTCATCCTGGCACAACCTTTTCTTCGGGCCTCGTCTCATTACCGAAGTTTGGCTCGATCCGGAGTGCTAGAAAAGAAGAGAGAAGAGAGTTAATATGTGTGTACATACCAAATCAATTAATGCATCAATTAGCTAGTCAGCACAGGCTTAATTAATATATATACCTGGTCGGACTCTGTTCGGTCACCGGAGCCATCATCATGGTGTCCTTCTTCCACCGGCATTCGGTTACCGGAGCCATCATGATCATTATGTCCTTCCTCCTCCATTTGTTCGATCACTGTAGCCTGCTTCACCATCTCCTTCCAGACCATCGGTGTTGTTGAGATACGACAAGAGATCACCTCCGCCAAGGATTCTGTCCCCCAACACCTGTTCTGCTTCCAAGTCTTGGTGCTCCATAGTTTCTGCAAATATTACAACATGGCAATTAATATACAAACATGACAGATGGATATATTAGTGGAAAACATAGACCTAGCTAGCTAATCATAGCAAGGAAGCATATTAGTGGCCTTGACGCTTCTAGGGCTTGGGGTGGCCTTGGCAGCGCTTGTAGGGTTTGGGGTGGCCTCAACGACAATGCTCTTTTAACTTGGTAAATTTGGGTGGCCTCGGCAGCGCTTCTAGGGTTTGACTGACAAGGGATTTAACAAAATGGCGCCATTCTGGATGTGCAGAAAATTGTCCATATTTTCCCTGATCTCATCTACCCTTCTATATGTCACGTTGTCTAGTGTCAAAGAATTCAAGAAAATCATGACTTCATCATTAGCGGAAATGACAAAGCATAATGGTGCAAGCTCTTCAAAGTTGTTTTGGAGCGGAGTTCGATAGAATAATTAAGCTTTTTGGTACAAAGTTCAGCAAGAGCCTTCGAATATCGCTATTTGGAAGGCCTTTGCTGAAATTGCACTAAAAAAAATTATTCTATCAGAACTCCGCTCAACAACTTTGAAGAGCTTCATAGCATCATACTTTACTTCCAAACTAATGATGAAGCCATGAATTTCTTCAATACTTTGACAGACAATGTGATATATATATATATATATATATATATATATATATATATATATATATATATATATATATATATATATATATATATATATATATATATGAGATCAGGAAAAAATTGGATCAACTTGTGCACATCCATAATGGGGGCATTCTTGATAAATCAGGACCCTCGACCCCTCGGCGACCATCGACCCTCGACCCCTCGGCGACCATCGACCCTCTACACTAGTTCACGACCCTCGACCGCTCGGCGAAGAAAAAAAGAGGATAAGAAGAAAAAAAAGGAGAAGAAGAAGGAATAGAGGAGAAGAAAAAAGAGATTTAATCTATTTTTTCTTCTTCTCCTCTTTTCTTCTTCTTCTTCTTCCTCTTCTTATTTTTTTCGACGTCCCCCCTCATGTCATGTCCGACGTCACCCCTCATGTCATGTCCGACGTCCCCCCTCATGTCATGTCCGACGTCCCCCGGTTGGTCGAGTGAGAGGGGGTTGATCGACGTCCCCCTCTCGACCCCTCGGCGATCCTCGACCCTCAACCCTCGACCCCTCTATGACCCTCGACCCTTGAACCCTCAGCGACCCTCGACCCCTAGGCGACCCTCGACCCTCTACCCTAGTTCCCGACCCTCGACTGCTCGGCGAACCTCGACACCCTCGTTCCCGATTGTAGGACCTTGAAGTATGTCTAGAGGGGGGGATTAGACTACTTGACCAATTAAAAACTTATCCTTTTCCCAGTTTTAGAGTTTGGCAGATTTTAGCTAACTTAGGACAAGTCAAGCAATCATCACACAATTCAAGCAAGCATGCAAAGAGTATATAGGCAGCGGAAATTAAAGCATGCAACTTGCAAGAAAGTAAAGGGAAGGGTTTGGAGAATTCAAACGCAATTGGAGACACGGATGTTTTTGGCGTGGTTCGGATAGGTGGTGCTATCGTACATCCACGTTGATGGAGACTTCAACCCACGAAGGGTAATGGTTGCGCGAGTCCACGGAGGGCTCCACCCACGAAGGGTCCACGAAGAAGCAACCTTGTCTATCCCACCATGGCCGTCGCCCACGAAGGACTTGCCTCACTAGCGGTAGATCTTCACGAAGTAGGCGATCTCCTTGCCCTTACAAACTCCTTGGTTCAACTCCACAATCTTGTCGGAGGCTCCCAAGTGACACCTAGCCAATCTAGGAGACACCACTCTCCAAGAAGTAACAAATGGTGTGTTGATGATGAACTCCTTGCTCTTGTGCTTCAAATTATAGTCTCCCCAACACTCAACTCTCTCTCATAGGTTTTGGATCTGGTGGAAAGAAGATTTGAGTGGAAAGCAACTTGGGAAAGGCTAGAGATCAAGACTCATATGGTAGGAATGGAATATCTTGGTCTCAACACATGAGTAGGTGGTTCTCTCTCAGAAATGGTAAGTTGGAAGTGTAGGTTTAGTCTGATGGCTGTCTCCACGAATGAAGAGGAGGTGGAGGGGTATATATAACCTCCACACAAAATCTAACCGTCACACATAATTTACCAATCTCGGTGGGACCGAATCAACAAACTCGGTCAGACCGATTTTAGTAAACCTAGTGACCGTTAGGGTTTTCGGTGGGACAGACATGCATCTCGGTAGGACCGACATGGTTAGGGTTAGGGCATAACGTAATCTCGGTAAGACCGATTACACAAACTCGGTGAGACCGATTTTGGTAATTAGCTAACCAGAGAGTTGGTCAGGTAAACTCGGTGGGACCGATTTGCTCTTTTCGGTGAGACCGAAATGTTACAAAAGGGAAAAAGAGAGTTTACATTGCAATCTTGGTGGGACCGATCCGCTCTTTCGGTGAGACCGAAAAGTTACGAAAGGGAAATAGAGAGATTACAATCCCATCTCGGTGAGACCGAGATCCCTATCGGTAGAACCGATTTGCCTAGGGTTTGTGGCAGTGGCTATGACTATTGAACTCGGTGGCGCCGGATTGGAAGAATCGGTGTGATCGATTTTGGCTTTGGGTTTAGGTCATATGTGGATGTGAGAAAGTAGCTGAGGGTTTTGGAGCATATCACTAAGCACATGAAGCAAAAGGCTCATTAAGCAACACCTCATCCCTCCTTGATAGTATTGGCTTTTCCTATAGACTCAATGTGATCTTGGATCACTAAAATATAAAATGAAGAGTCTTGAGCTTTTGAGCTTGAGCCAATCCTTTGTCATTAGCATTTTGAGGGATCCACTTTCATCATCCATGCCATGCCATTCATTGAGCTTTCCTGAAATAATAGCCTTGGAATAGCATTAGCTCAATGAGCTATATGTTGTTATGAATTACCAAAACCACCTAGGGATAGTTGCACTTTCAATCTCCCCCTTTTTGGTAATTGATGACAACATATAGATCAAAGCTTCAACAAATGATAATAAGATTAAGAACATCGTCGCTTTGAGAAGTATGTGATAAGCAAGAGCTCCCCCTAAATTTGTGCATATATTAAAATTTTGCTTTGGACTGCAAATGCACAAGAGATTAGGCTCATGGGTTACTCTTGCATGTCACATACATCTTGGTGGAGCGCTCAAAATAATAACAATTGAATACATGCACTCATCACCAAGCAAAGTGAATGATCACATAGGATAGATAGGATAATATCATCAAACATGCATAAGTGTAGCTTATGATCAAACACATGATCATCAATGTCTCACAAATATAGCATAGTATCTCAAGCACTCAAAAGCAAACAAGTTTAAAAACCACCAAATCAAGAGAGAACAAAAGCAACACACTCTCTCTCTCTCTCTCGAAGCCTATGATCTATACATTTTTCTCCCCCTTTGGCAACAAGTTACCAAAAAGTTCCTAGAAAATGCATAGTACTAGATCGACTCTCAGGCTTGATCTTCTGGTGGTGGTGGAGTCTGGATAACTCCGAGGATGAAGGCTTCTGTTGAAGTGGATGGAGCTGGAGCTGAAGTAGATGCTCGAGCTGGTTGGGCTGGTGCTGTAGCTGGAGCTGAGGAGGTGGCTCTAATGTCTGGAGTTGGCACTACGGCTGACCTCTGAGCTCTTGGCACTCTGGCAAATGCATCAGTCGTTGTTTTGCCCTTCCTTTCCTGCATGTCATCCTGTAGTCATAGAACTTTTGTTCCATGATTCTCTCTAAGCTCTCCTGATTTTGAGTGAGGGTGGCCAGTCCTTTCTCAATCCTCAGTGTATATGCTATTAAGTATCCAAGCTGCTCCTGCTTATTCTTCAATAGATACTCAGATGCCTCCTCTTAAGTTGGCATCCTGACAGCTTTCTCCTTCCTTGCCTTCTCCTTCCTTTCTTGTGCTTGAACTGACGATGGATCATTCTCATTCATAACAACCTTGTTGTCCTCAAAGTCTGGATAAAGTGGAAAATGTTCCTTATCCAACAGATATTTGCCTTTGCCCATCTTTGAGTTAATCAACTCCTGGATCTGAGGGGCATATCCACATCTCCTCTTCTGGTCTGCTGTAGTCCTCTTTATGGTTTCTACCATAAGGCTCATGACTTTGAATTTTTGTGGCACATCAAACAAATGCAACATGTTGATAGCATGCCCTCTGATCATATTATGGTCACCAGACTTAGGCAATAGGGTGTGCCTTAAGATCCAGTTGATTGTTGGCAGCCCTGACAGAAGGAAGTGGACTGATCCAAACTTGTGAGTCTCTAGGGCATCATCTGGGATCTCCTTGTACATGTGTGCCATGGTATTGTGATCCATCTTCTTCTTTGCATATACATCCAGGTCATCTTCATTCTCCTCTAGGGCATTTATCAACTTTGCCCACTCCTCAACAGTTGATTGGTACCTTGTACCTTCAGGCATCCACACTATCCTGCCATCCGGATAAAAGTGTACTGTGGAGTAGAACTGCATGATAAGTTCATCGCTCCAGTTTGTGAGCTTTTGCCTAACAAAGTTTGCAACTCCAACAGCAACAAAACTGTCTTGCACTCCAGGATAGTGCTCTTCATTCTCCTTTATGTAGGTCCAGTCGACCCACCTCATGTCACAAACGATTGGCTTCTTGTCCAGCAGAATGGTCTCATAAAAGTCCTGCTGCTCCTTGGTGTGGAACCTGTAATCCAAAGCAGTCCTTCTCCTTGTGGCATATGGATCTGACATCCTCCATAGCCTCAATCCATGATCTCTTCTGATCTTCATATCCTCAGCCACAGGATGAGCATCATTGTGGTCTGGGATCTTGGGCTTGAGTTTCCTCAGAACTTGTCCTTCTTCATCTTCCTCCTCAGCAGCCTCAGGCATAGGGGCCTTGTTCTTCTCAGCAGCTGGAATACTCCTGGTATTCCTCTTTGGTGCAGACTTGGCCTTGGAGGCAGCTTTGGGTGCTTCCTTGGGCTTAGATGTGGCATCCCCAGATCTAATTGCATCACCCATAAGCTTGGGTGCCTTAGGTGCTGGTGCAGCAACCTCTTCTTCCTCTTCCATCATGGAAGGTCTCCCAATGACTCTGACTGTGGTCTTCTTGACCCTTTCTTTCCTCTTTTTCCCTTCAGCAGCAACTGGCTCTTTGGGTGCAGGCTTTTCAGGAATTTGAGTTGATGCTCTGGCCTTTGGCATAGGCTGTCTACCTGCTGGCCTTTTGACTTTCAAGCCTGGCTTTGTGCTCTGTGCTGAGCCATATTCCTTCTTGAGCACTACTTTCTTTGAAGTAGCTTCATCCTCTTCTGCTATATAATCCTTATCCTCAGAATCTGAGGTTCTCTTCTTCCTTTGTCTGGTGGCAGCTTTTGGCAAATTGCTTGGGGTACTCCTGCTGCCCTCATCTGAAGAGCTGGAGGGACTAGTGCCCTCACTCATGTGCACCTGCTCTTCTGACCTGTTCTGGCTGTCACTCTGATCAGACATGATGCAAACTCTGACTGCTGACCCTGTGAAGAGTTTATAGATGAGGTAGAGTGGATGAGCATCACAAAATGCAGAGATTTTTTGCAAAAAGATGACTTGAAAATTCAGTTTTAGTTTTCCACAGAAAGCATTTCGGATCAACCGATTTTCACACTCGGTGATACCGAAGCTGTTTTGGAACCTAAACTGATGAAATCGGTTGGACCGAGTCATAGTTTGGTGGCACCGAGACAGCTAGGGTTTCACAGAATCCTAAAATCGGTGTCACCGATTAGTAATTCTCGGTCAGACCGAGTCTCACTAGTGCTATGGCATAAGCCAAATCGGTGGGACCGAGTTTTTCAACTCGGTGGGTCCGAGATGGTTTCGGCGGAAACCTAACCCTAAATTTTCGAATCAAAACTATTCTACGGATTGCATTGACTGGATATGAGTGTTTCAATCGTGGCTAGAATCACTAAGAACACAATGTGCTAGGAATCAGACGGGGAAAGCACAATGATCGAGTCCATACCTTAGTTCGGCGGAGACTCGCTACTGCGGCAACGGCGGGGTCGAATTCCGTTGACGGCGATGGAGACCAGCGACTGGAGGCGGCTGGCGGCGAGGAGACGATCCGGAGACCACGGAGGCAGAGCGAGCTATTGCTGTGGGCGAAGGGTTGGAGAAATTTCCAAATTTTTGCCCGTGACTATATATAGCCCGACCCTGTCGGTGTGACCGAGTGGAACAACTCGGTTGCACCGAGATGCAAAACTGTGTACAGTTATTGCAACTCGGTGTGACCGAACGATTCAAATCGGTTGCACCGAGATCGAAAACATAGATCGACTTAATGATCTCGGTAGGACCGAAAAGGTGGAATCGGTCAGACCGAGAATCACAAAGAAGTTTTGGAAGTTTAAGTCTATGATGAATCGGGGACTCTGAGTGCTCCTCACACAGAGTGGTTCGAATCTGACTTGATCAAATTTTGTGATGTAGCATGAATAGAGTTTGAGACGAGAAAAGCATAGATAGCTAGAGAAGGTTCTTAGGCATTCTTGTCCGTCCACTTGGCGAGAAGAAGAGAAACCAAACAATCAAAACAACAAGTGGATGTCCTCGAATGAGTAAAGTATGCAACCAACATGCTCACACAATAAGATGGCAAATGAAATATGTGACAAAGCATGCACAACCAATACTAGCATCTATCAAACAATTGGCGATGACTAGGTCATCTATATATGAGTATATTGACTTAGGAGTCAAATGATAGACATTTGATCATAGGTCATACTCATCGTTTAAGCTCAAGTGGGGTTACCACTTTTACATAATGCATTGATGTGTTCACACCATTAGAGTTGCTTTGACTCAATCCTTAGAGTTAAGCTCCCCCTAGATGTGAGATCCCCCCTTAGAGGGATGAACTAACCTTGGGTTTTGTCGATGATGACTTCATGTAAGTGTTGAAGATGTGGATGCTCAATGTTGATGTAGGTCTTTCGGAGCAATCCATTGGAGTGAGTTGCACTTTCAACTTACCTACATGGGTTAGTCCCACAAGGAACAAACAAGAATATCCATAGACATAGAGTGATGCACACACAAAATGATGTCCATGAAAACATTTGGTTACCTTGTCCCTTGCCTTACCAACATGAGGGTTTGTGACTCCTTGAACTCATGCAAGATATGGAAGTTGATTGCACTTGTTCTTGCCGTAATGATACGAGTGAAGAATGTTGGCGGATTCACCCTCAAGAACTCTCTAGTTCTTCTTCTTCGGGATCCACATCATCTTGATGGGAATCCTTGGAGTTGAAGTTGTACTTGATGAAGTAGAACTTGACGTAGTCTTGGGAATCCACTTGACCGAGACCTTAGGTGCTTCTTCAAATGCATCAATCTCTTCTTGAAGCTTGTCTTTGCCTTTGTTCTTGTGGTCTTGTGGTGGAATATCATCTTGTGCTTGTGTTCCCTTGAAGGAAGTAGGATCATACTTCTCTTGTTGAGGAACAAACTTCGTCTTGGGGTATTGATCTTCTTCCCACTCAACTCCATTGGCATTGAACTTTCGTTCAAAACCAACACCTTGATTCTTCCGGTGCCTTCCTTGCTTGCGTACAATTTCCTCGAATTGCTTACTCCCGGCAAGACTCTTGTATACACCTTTCTCTATAATTCCCTTCAATAAGCTATTTTCTTGCTCAAGTGTAACTTGGCTAAGAGAATCATTAGTGGGATCAAGAGAACTACTAGAAGCAACAATATTTGATTTGACATTATTATTGTTACCACTAGAGGAAGAATCTTTCTTGTACTTGTTACTTGACTTGACTTGAGGCATGTAGGTAGATAAGAGTAAACGCTTGGCAATATAAGAAGAACTTTTCTTACGGAGATCATCATTGATTGCCTTTAAGAACTCATGCTCTTGCTCAAGATTGAGCTTTTCAAAGCGTAACTTCTCATGGGCCCTTAAAAGTTCTCGATGATCTTCGAAGATAGTTTCATGAGCTAACTTAAGAGTGTTTAGTTCTTTAGTTAGACGCTCAATTTTCTCCTTATCATTGTCATTCGTTTCATCTTGATTAACATGATTAATTGACGTTTCATCATAGTATTCATCACTAGAGTGTCAACAAGTAAATCATCATCCCCTAGCAAGTCATCTTCATCAACATCAAAATCAACATACTCAGGGTGTGTTACCTTAGGACCTTTGGCCATGAAGCATCTTCCAATTCCTTCATTTGGTGATTCAAATATGTCGTAGGAGTTGGTTGACACAAGTGCTAGACCGGCAACACCTTCATCTTGAGTGTATTCAGAGTCGGAGTGATAGCTTCTCTCGGAGTGATGGTCGGAGTCGGAGCCGGATACCCATTCAACAACATGAGCTTGATGTCTTCGTTTTGTGTAGCTCTTCGATGACTTATCCTTCCTTTCCGAATCCTTGCTTCTCCGTGAGGATCTTCGTTCATAGCGATCATCTCTACTCCTCCTCTCTCTTGGTGGTGATTCTTCTCTTTTGCTTCTTCTTCTTGGAGAATCTTCTCTTCTTTTGTAGGGTGTCGTACACTCATTGGAGTAGTGTCCGGGTCTCCCACAATTGTAGCAATTGCGCTCTGACTAGAAGATCTTTTGTCATGGTAATATCTTGACTTGGAACTTCTCTCTTTGCTTCTACTCTTGTAGAATTTGTTGAAGTTCTTCACCATTAAGCTCAATTCTTCATTGAAGGTTTGTTTCTCACTTGATGATGTGGGGCTTCACTTGAGGCTTTGTAAGCACCACTTGACTTGTTGTGAAGTTCCTCCTTATCCTTAAGTGACATCTCATGAGCAACAATTCTTCCAATGACTTCCGTTGGCTTGAGATCCTTGTAGTTTGGCATCATTTGGATCAATGTGCACACAGTATCATATTTTCCATCCAATGCTCTTAGGATCTTCTTGATGATGAATTTGTCGGTCATCTCTTCACTCCCTAAGCCGGCAATCTCATTTGTGATAAGAGCAAGACTAGAGTACATTTCAGCAACACCTTCACCATCCTTCATTTTGAACTTGTCAAGCTGACTTTGGAGCACATCCAACTTGGATTCCTTGACGGATTCGGTACCTTCGTGCATATTAATCAAAGTATCCCATATTTCCTTTGCATTCTCAAGACGGCTGATTTTGTTGAATTCTTCGGGGCACAATCCGTTGAAGAGGATATCACAAGCTTGAGCGTTGTATTGCAGCATCTTCAACTCTTCCGCGCTAGCTTGACGGTTTGGTTCTCTCCCATCGAAGAATTCACCTTGCAAACCAATACACACAATAGCCCAAATGGCGGGGTTATGTCTGAGAATATGCATTTTCATCTTATGCTTCCAACTAGCAAAATTAGTACCATCAAAGTAAGGACCTCTACGGTGATAGTTTCCCTCGCTAGACGCCATACTCTCCTAGGTTGTGAAACCAAGGCTATGAACACCAAAAGCTATGGAAATCAAAGCAAATGGAGACCAAATCTCTGATACCACTTGTAGGACATTGAAGTATGTCTAGAGGGGGGGATTAGACTACTTGACCAATTAAAAACTTATCCTTTTCCCAGTTTTAGAGTTTGGCAGATTTTAGCTAACTTAGGACAAGTCAAGCAATCATCACACAATTCAAGCAAGCATGCAAAGAGTATATAGGCAGCGGAAATTAAAGCATGCAACTTGCAAGAAAGTAAAGAGAAGGGTTTGGAGAATTCAAACGCAATTGGAGACACAGATGTTTTTGGCATGGTTCGGATAGGTGGTGCTATCGTACATCCACGTTGATGGAGACTTCAACCCACGAAGGGTAACGGTTGCGCGAGTCCACGGAGGGCTCCACCCACGAAGGGTCCACGAAGAAGCAACCTTGTCCATCCCACCATGGACGTCGCCCACGAAGGACTTGCCTCACTAGCGGTAGATCTTCACGAAGTAGGCGATCTCCTTGCCCTTACAAACTCCTTGGTTCAACTCCACAATCTTGTCGGAGGCTCCCAAGTGACACCTAGCCAATCTAGGAGACACCACTCTCCAAGAAGTAACAAATGGTGTGTTGATGATGAACTCCTTGCTCTTGTGCTTCAAATGATAGTCTCCCCAACACTCAACTCTCTCTCATAGGTTTTGGATCTGGTGGAAATAAGATTTGAGTGGAAAGCAATTTGGGAAAGGCTAGAGATCAAGATTCATATGGTAGGAATGGAATATCTTGGTCTCAACACATGAGTAGGTGGTTCTCTCTCAGAAATGGTAAGTTGGAAGTGTAGGTTTAGTCTGATGGCTCTCTCCACGAATGAAGAGGAGGTGGAGGGGTATATATAGCCTCCACACAAAATCTAACCGTTACACACAATTTACCAATCTCGGTGGGACCGAATCAACAAACTCGGTCAGACCGATTTTAGTAAACCTAGTGACCGTTAGGGTTTTCGGTGGGACAGACATGCATCTCGATAGGACCGACATGGTTAGGGTTAGGGCATAACGTAATCTCGGTAAGACCGATTACACAAACTCGGTGAGACCGATTTTGGTAATTAGCTAACCAGAGAGTTGGTCAGGTAAACTCGGTGGGACAGATTTTCTCTTTTCGGTGAGACCGAAATGTTACAAAAGGGAAACATAGAGTTTACATTGCAATCTCGGTGGGACCGATCCGCTCTTTCGGTGAGACCGAAAAGTTACGAAAGGGAAACAGAGAGATTACAATCCCATCTCGGTGAGACCGAGATCCCTATCGGTAGAACCGATTTGCCTAGGGTTTGTGGCAGTGGCTATGACTATTGAACTCGGTGGCGCCGGATTGGAAGAATCGGTGTGACCAATTTTGGCTTTGGGTTTAGGTCATATGTGGATGTGAGAAAGTAGCTGAGGGTTTTGGAGCATATCACTAAGCACATGAAGCAAAAGGCTCATTAAGCAACACCTCATCCCTCCTTGATAGTATTGGCTTTTCCTATAGACTCAATGTGATCTTGGATCACTAAAATATAAAATGAAGAGTCTTGAGCTTTTGAGCTTGAGCCAATCCTTTGGCATTAGCATTTTGAGGGATCCACTTTCATCATCCATGCCATGCCATTCATTGAGCTTTCCTAAAATAATAGTCTTGGAATAGCATTAGCTCAATGAGCTATATGTTGTTATAAATTACCAAAACCACCTAGGGATAGTTGCACTTTCACCGATAAAAATTAAGAAGAGGAAGAAGAAAAAAAAGAGGAGAAGAAGAAGGAATAGAGGAGGAGAAGAATTTTTTTAGAAATTTCTACTTTTTCTTCTCCTCCTCTATTCCTTCTTCTTCTCCTCTTTTTCTTACTCTTCCTCTTCTTATTTTTTTCTCCTCTTCTTCTCCTTCTTCTTCTCCTTCTTCCTCTTCTTATTTTCCTTTTTCCTCTCCTTCTTTTTCTTCTTCTTCCTTCTTCCTCTTTTCTTCTTTTTCCTTACTTTCCTTCTTCCTCGTGACCCTAACCCTA